>CM021103.1:173810780-174036740 GCA_007115665.2 Sequoiadendron giganteum | reverse complement strand
GGAAGAAATTTTGGAAAATTTGCACAAGGGTTTGAAGAAAGTTTGATTGTAGAATTGATTGAAAGAAATATTGTTTGCATTTGTTGGATTTTAGATTAGATTCATTGGAGGATTGAAGAAAATTCAGGAAATCTTTGGAGGAGGCTTGCATCAGAAATTCATCTCTTTCTATAACTTTTTATACCAGGTTTTCCTCTTTGTGTTTTATTGTTTTTGATTGTTTTCTTTAAAATAGTAATGATTAAAGATTTGTTTGTTAAATCTGTTTTAGAAAATAAATTTGATATTAGAAGGAAAAAATTAAATAAATTTACAGCCTTTACTTGTGAAAATTCTTGAGTGAAAATTGTGAAAACCTTAGTTGAATTTAAATTATTTGGGGAAATCGATTTTCTTGTTATTGAAATCAAACATAGAGATTGAACAATACATTTAGAATGTTTTTAGAAAATGAAACCTTTTGTTTATTATTAAAAATCGGATTTTAAAATCTGCAATATAGTTATATTTTTCATGGTAAAATGGTCTGGTTGCGTCGCCTATAACTCCATTTTCACAAACTGGATTGTCAAGAAATTTAAAGAGTTCTTGCATTTTGACATTTTCTTATCCCTGTCAAAAAATCGTAAATACCCAGATCATAGTTTTTGAGTTATGCTTGAAACATGAGACTGCTATTAAGTTATTTTTCCATGGCTGTTCTGAAAATAAAATAATAATAAATTGATATTTATAAATATTAATATTTTAGGTATTGTTATTATAATATTAAAATATTATTTAATAATATTTTATATTATAATTTATAATACTAAAGTATTATATTTATTTATATTATTTTAAATAAAATTTGTATATTAGATTAGTGGAATTAAAATTATAAACGTATGGAAATTATTGTTATTTTAAAATGGCATGTTAAAATTTAATTGAATGAGTTAAATATTTGATTTAAAGAATGCATAATTTAAAATTTATTTGTGGAATTTAAATTCATGTGTGAAAAGTCCAATTATTAATTTGATTTAATTGGAAAAATATATATATATATTTTAGAAAATTAATGATAAGGGATATTTTATTTTGAATTAAACAATTTGATATTCTGTAAAGAATAGAAGATATGTTAATGATTAAATATATTTAAATATATTAATTTATATTTAGTATATATATATTGAAGGTATATATCCATTTGAGAGAATAAATAATATTTTATATTATTTTATTCTGTTGTTTGTAAATTGGGTATTATTAGTGTTCTAAAAGAAATGATTAGTATATGTAGAAAATGTATAGAGAAAGATATTTTTTAATAGAAGTAATTACTTGATTTAAAAGGAAATATTTATTTTGTTAATATGATTGAATAAAACATATTGAAATGTATATATATATCCATGAGTATTTTCAATTATTAATATGAGATGCATGCAATGTATTATTGAATAGAGATTTAAAAATGGATTGATTAGTGTATCTGGAAAATGGATAGAGAAACAATATGTTGTTATATTAAAGTGATTGAATGTTTTAAATAGAAAATTGAATGAGATGTAAGATTTGGTTAGGAAATGAAAATAGTTTACTTGCATGGATTTGTGTCGATTTAAAAGTAAATTAAGAAGTTGTTTTATTGATGAGACAATCAATTATGTTATTTATTAATTTCTATTTAGATTAATTGAATCATTGTGATTGGATTATGAAAGAGATATGGATTTAGTATATCCAAAAGTAGTATCTTCCTCATGATTATCTTAAAGGATTTAATTCTTTGTATTTAGTAAAGAGAAGTAAGTTTAATTGTTTTAGATTTCCAATAATGAAAAGAGAAATAGAGGTTATGATTATTTTAGATGATCTAGTTATCGTGTCTTTGACTTTTTCAATACTACCTATTGAATGAGTATGGATTTAGGAAATCCAAATATTAAATTTGATTAATGACTTGAATGCTTTGGTTGCTATGTCGTCAAGTTGCATTGTTGGTTTTGGGATTTAGTGTTAGTCCTAAATTATAAGTCTTCTAGAAGAACTTAGAGGATAAGGATTGTTGAATCTTTATGCCATCCAGTTGTTTTCCCTTGGGTAGTGAATGGCGTCTTTTCAGTTTTACCCGATTTTCACGAACGGGGATGTTTGCACCTCCTTGGTTTAGGAGCGGATTATGGGATCCGTGTCTCCTTGTAAGGAGTGGACTATGTGTTTGTTGCCTCCAAGATGTTTGGAGTGAGTTCTATCTTTTGTTTCCTCATTGTGTTGGAGTGGATTATGATGCCTAGTTGGTATGCACTTATGGTTCCCTTGGTGGATTGTTTGGGTGTGTGTTGTCGAATAGAAGAGTGGCTTCTGGTAGGTGTCAGAGCCCAAATAGGTAAATTGGATAAAATTCAGGAGTGATTTAAACAAGTGATAATTAAAGTAATGTACTTAGAAGATTAGGACTAACTTCTCACTAATCAAGATAATTTTACCTCACTCATAGACACAAGGGCTTGTTTAGACTTGGGATGAGTGGGAAGGCTTGGAATGGCAAGATCAACTATCTTGTCCATACGAGAGATAGTTGATTTCGCATGAGTGAGTATGAGGGCTGGGATTCGGTTGAGGCCACCAAGATTATTTGTGTTGGAGCCTATGAAGAATTCCTAGAGGAGATCTCATGACACTCTATCTAGGACCACTATTGTTAATTATTTTATGTGTATGGTTCTATGAACATACTTGATTATTATTATGTCTGGAAGCAATGTGACCTATGTCAGTGATGTTGGAGTTGTACTTGTATTGTACTTGATTTGTACTTGTATTGTATTTGATTTGTACTTGTATTGTACTTGAGTTGTACTTGATTCATACTTCTATGGTGAATGAGTTGTACTTGTTAATTCATTTGGTTGGTTATTACAGTATGAGTCAGTATGAGTCTGCTTTTGGTTAGTGGTTGTAGATCTTTGTCCATGTTACTTTGTTACTATCTCCTAGCATGGGGGGTGGGCCTTCGGGTACCACATTGGTAGGGTGGAACATGCACCAAAACCGTTGGGTCCCCATCGATCTTCAGTACTTGGTGGCGAGACATCCAGATGGATAGCTCGCGGTTCTTGTTGTAATTTCTTGCATTGTAATATTTTAACTTGTATAAGTTATTTTATCCCTCTTATGTTTATGAGGTGGAAGTTTGTAATTGTAACCTTGAGTACTATTGCCTCATTCTGGGAATGAGTGATGTAACTATTGGATTAAGATAATGTTTATGAGATTGTATCTTGGTTGATTATCTTATTATGTAATGTGGTATTCTTATGATGTATGATGGTTACTTCATAAAGTTCATAAGGCTATGGTTATATGTAATATGTATGTGTGGGTTAAAGTAATCCTAACCTTGTAGCCTTAGAGGTTGTTGTTAATTAGTAAGTGAATGTGTATGTTAAATGCACTTTATAAAAAAAATTGGTTCGCTTATGATGTTAATTGCAACTTCCTTTAAGGTTACTTGGCGGGCCATTACAGTATATCCAAAAAAATTTCCTCGTAATGACTTGCCTATTTCGTCAGGTGTTTGATGAACTTCTGTCATTATTTCGATCTATAGTATGTGGCCAAGACTCCTACCGATGTAATATTATCGGCGTCACATAGCGGGTTCGATAGACATTCAGAACTTACTTCGATGGTATATTTCTTGCCAATATGGTTCCCTCATGCTTCATCGATGAGACAAGATGTGTATCTCACCCATGAAATGTCATCACTGAGACCAAAATCTAGTCCTCTCGATATATCTTTTTAGGCAATTTTGATCGCTGTAATAGTCTTGATCTTTCACCGATATGCCTACATTTCAATGAATAGTTTTTTTTTTAAATTGCATTGTTCCGTCGAATTTGCAATGAATCTCCAAAAGCGTCCAACAAATTTGCAATGTATCCAATGAACTTTTGTCATAATGACTTGCCTATTTCATCGTGAGTTCAACGAACTTCTGTCACTATTTCAATCTGAAGTATGTCGCCAAGACTCCTGCCGATGTATTCTTAATGGTGTCACATAGCGGGTCGGGTAGACATTCAGAAATTACTCTGATAGTATATGTCTTGTCGATATGCTTCCCTCGTGCTTCATCGATAAGAGAAGATGTGTATCTCATCGATGAAACTTCATCATTGAGACCACAAGCCAATCCTCCCAATATATCTTCTTAGGCAATTTTGATCGCTATAACAGTCCTGATCTCTCACTAATATTTTCAATACATCGAAACTTTCATCGTAATGGTGATGAAATTCTGTTGTTAATCCGACAGTTTGGAAAAGGTATGCTGCTTGTGCTCTGGGTACTTTTCATCGCTAGATCGACAAAACTATCATCACGGTTTTGACGAACATATGTCATTGCTCTGACACTTTAGCAAAGGTATACTGCCCATGCTTCGACCACTATTTATCGCTCAATCAATGAAGTGGGCGTTGCGGTTCCGATGAACTTGCGTCATGAGGTTGACATTTTATATTATGTCGTAATATAGATGAAAAGTGAGTGATGACACTGATTTGTATGATTCATCGGTCAGTTGACAATAGATCATCGAAATTTTGACGATCGGCCATCAAAAATTGGAGTCAAATTCAGTAGTGAGAGAGAGGAGAGAGGGGAGGGTCAATAGGAGGAGGATATTCCTGATGTAGTCATTGAGGTAGACGAGGGTGAGAGAGAGGAGCTTGAGGTATTAGCAGCTGCAACTAACATGGAGATAAATGTGGGAGGACATGAGTAGCTAGAGGATGAGGTGATGGATGAGGAGGAGTGCATCCTCTGTGAGAGGATCATAGCCAGAGAGGATGATTTTGAGGATATTCCCATCAAGGGTAGTTTTGGGGATAGAGATGAGGAGATTTTCATATTACAAGATAGAGTGCAGGAACTAGAGGCCAAGGTACAGGCTCTCTGCGTAGAGAGAGATGGGATACAGGTGGAGAGAGACACCCTGTAGTTAGAGAGGGACAGTGCAGTGATCTGAGCTCAAGAGGAAAATTAGAGGGTCATTGACTTTTTGGTTGGATGTATAGGAACATTTGTTGACATAGTCCAAGCACTCCTCGGAGCAGGGAGGCAAGAGAAATATTATAGAGATATGTATGAGTCAACAGTCCCACTTGAGCACATGGCACCCAATGCCTTAGTGGCATTGAGCAGCAGTCAATATTGGTCTCACAATAGATCTAGTCGAGGTGAGAGCAGTAACACGAGCTCTAGGTAGCATGGGAGTATAGGATAGGTTTATTTTGACTTAGATATTTTGACACTGATGTTTTATGTCCATTGAGCCTATGAGCTCTTATGTTGAGATACATTATGATATTGTACTATGACAATTATTTGAGCAATATATACATATATCATTTTTGGTAGTGATTATATGATATGCGGTTCTTTATATGCAATTTTCTATTTATGCATGTTTTATGGATGTCGATATTTACTTTATGATATTTATGCAGCTGATGATGATGTTTACATTTACTTTTTATGGTATTATGGATGTCATGTATGGATGCTATGTTTATCATTATAAGATGCAATGTGATTTAATATGTACAATTCCATGTGAATGTATTTGTTGTGATAATATGTTATATAGTTTATGATGGTTAATGCATGTTATGCCATGGATTCCTATATGTGATAGATGTGTATATTTTTGTGTTTTTTCAAATGTAGCATATATGTATGATTTAATATGTACATATGTATGGAAATTTCTAAATGATCTTTGTAACATGAATGGATATGGAAGATAATTTAATATTTTATGTGTCACAGGACTTTGTCATAATGCAAGAAAGAAGAAATGTTAGCATGATAAATATGGATGTTAGTATTAGAAATCTTTACTATTTCACTGAAACATAAGAGGCCTTGCATTAATCATCATTGGGTGTTAAATGATACAAATGGATAACAAACACCATGATATGAGATAGACCAAGGTGTGCAAGGTCATTCACCTATTAAAAACAAATAGTCACAGACAAGGAGAGTCCTAACTCATACTAAGGGAAATATTGCTCCAGTCTTTCTGTCAAGAAAATCCATAGACAACAATCAAATAAAAGATGAGTCATGAGACATCATAGCTCCTCTAAATCCTTCATGGGACATCCTTGAGGAAGCTAGTAACCTAAATCAAAGATAAATCCAAAAGACAATAGACAAACATCAGTCAAAGATAAAGAGTCCTGAGACATCCTTGCTTCTATAAATCCTTCATGGGACATCCTCGAGAAATCTAGTAACTGTACTTAAAGACAAAGCCAAATGAAAAGATAAGACAATACAAGCCATAATGTCAACAACTAGTAAGAATATTTGTGAAAATTTGATTTGTTTGTTGTTTAATTGCCTAGAAGATTGATAAGATATTTGATAAAGCTTGATTTTGTTAATGACACATATCGTATAAGATGTCGAGTCTGGTTTCGATCATGTGCCCACCTGTATAAGGCAATGAAAAAGCCTGATTTTAGAAAGACACATATCATATAAAATGTTGAGTCTGGTTTTGATCATGTGACCACCTGTATAAGGCAGTGATAAAGCTTGATTTTAGAAAGAAACATATCATATAAGATGTCATGTCGGGTTTCAATAATGTGGCCACCGATATAATGCAATCGTTGTTTATTTTGGTTTATTTTGTGTTTCAACAATTTGTTTGGTTTGAATTGATGATCTTGTTGACTTATTTTGACTGACATGATGAACCCTAAAGGACTGACCTAGTGTGGCCTCAGGGGCTCATCGATTGATGGCCTTACCTACGTTATACACGTAGAGACCTCATAGTTTGACATGACCAATGAATTTATATCATTGACCAAGGATTGCATCATGATTTTACTTTGAAAATCCTAAAAGACTAACCTAATGCCTCGGGGGTGCATCAAGAGATGGCCTTGCCTATGTCCATTCATAGAGGCAACGTAGTTTGACATGATGATGACTAACTAACACAACTGAATTTGACTCTATTTTTAGGATTTTTCAAAGATATTTGAATGTTTTTTGGGTTTTGACATGTTTTGATTTTTTTGTCTTTTTGAGGTTTTATGATTTTTTGGAAAAAAAAAATTCAAGAAATTTTATAGTGTTTTTGGATTTTTTAAGGACATTTTACAGTGCTTTTGGATTTTTTAAGGGTATTTTATAGTGTTTTTGGATTTTTTTCACTAAATTTTACAATGTTTTTTAATTTTTTAGGAACTTTTACGACCTCAGATTAGCAAGTGCAAGATCCAAATGATGTAGGTCGAGTATCTTCCCCTAGTCGAGTATAAGACCAATAGGATGGAATGGGGAAGTGGAGTGTACTTGATTTCAATCGTTCCAAGTTATGGAAAGGACAACCATTTATTGTGGGTGATAATAAGGATGGTAAATGATAAGGTGTATGGAGAAGCAGGATAAGTGATATGAAATGATCGTCATATTGGAATAATGGTAGATAGAGGAGCAAAGTTGACTACACATGACACATGTTTGCCATTTTTTCACCATGGTACTTATCCAAAGCACCACCAAAGTGGTTTTCACTAATGGATGAATTATTTTTGTTTACTATTTTGTTGATTTTTACATTTTTTTGGTGTTACGAAGATTCCTGTTTACTAGGTTTTCATCAAGGTAACAATTTTTTTTCCATTTTTTTCTATTTTTTTCTATTTTTCATGATTAAGGTAAGGTTATCAGAAGCTATGTATAGAACCTCTCTAGGTGAAGAATTTTAATTGGGTCTGAAAATATTTCTCCTTCAAGTGTAGAAAGTTGGTATGCTCCTAATCCAAAGGCCTTTGTAACAATGTAAGGCCCTAACCAGTTTGGTTCAAACTTTCCTATTTTTTCAATTTCTGCTTGATTCTTTGGATTTTCGATTAAGACTAGGTCACCAATGTCAAAATGTTGACTCAAGAATTTCTTGTTATAGCTACAATGAAGACAGTTTTGATATGCTTGGAGGTGATCTAGTGCCTTTTTCTTCATTCATCGAAGAACTCTAGCTCATGCAATCTTAACACACGATACTCAACCGCAGCGAACATACGATGGCCTCTGCCAGCATCTCCCACTGTCGGCTCTGACGTCGCTGGACTCTGAGTGAAACCCGACATGCCCTTATTGGGACACATCCTAGCAATATGGCCCTGCTGACCATAAGAGAAACAACCTGTTCCTCTACTCTGACCTCTATCTCCTGTTGGTTCATTAGACTATTATGCACTACCCCCAAAAGTGGACTGGATGCTCTGAGCGGGTTGCTCAGAGTTGAAACGCTTTATGCGCCTCCAGTTCCTGTCCCTCCTAGGTGAAGAACCACTATCATACTGACAAGGTTGAGAGTGCTTACGCTTCCCAAGCGCACTCTCCTGCTGCTGACCACTCTGAGATGGTCCCTGTTGCGATCTAGAATGTGCACCTCCCTGAGGCTGACCTCCTCGAACACTAGACCCAACTCCTGCATTACTACCAATAACAACTCCTGCTTGACCTCCCAGTGCCATAGTCAGGTTCTCCTCCACAAGCCGTGCCTTCTCTACAGCTACCTCCATAGAATTGGGTTCAAAAATCCGCACTCCTCCACTGATACGAGCGTTTAAGCCCCTGATGAAATGTTGTATGAGAATCCCCTCATCATCACCAATCCCAGCAAACTGCTTAAGTTCATAAAACCTCCTCTCGTACTGGTCTACAGTCAAGGTCAACTGTCGTAAGGCATGGAACTCATCGCCTCTACGCTGACGCTAGTGATTTAAGAGAAAACGAGCTCTGAATCATTCTAGAAAGATCTCCCAAGATACAATACTCATATCGATGTGGAGCTTCTGCTCTTCTATCTTCCACCAAGTGGCTGCAAAACCATGGAGGTGAATAATAACGCACCGCGCTTTAGTATTACTATCATAGGGCTGCATGGAGAAGCATCGATCAAGTCCTATCAGCCAAATCTCAGCCTCTAAACCTGTACCTACTCCATCAAACAGTGGTGGTTGTGACCGAATCAAATCTCTCATATGAGAAGATGCTAACCTCTCTGACTATGTTGGAGCTACTCTTGCCCTAGGGTTAACCTCTGCATCTACCCGCTTTGGACCTAGAAGTGCCAAAGCATCTTCCAAAGCTTTTCGGGTAGCTTCGACCCCTGGAGGGTCATGATGTCCACCGCCTCCTGGACCATTCTGTGAGGCCTGATGTTCCTCCTGATCTGGTATGAGTGTAACATGCGACGGAGAGTCATGTTGACTCCCTACAGGTACCTCTACTCGACCACGTCCACGTCCTCTCCCTTGTCTGCATTTAGGAGGCATACTCCTACACAGACACAAAAAGGGATATTAGACAAGGTACACTTGAAAACCTATCCAACTAATCTTAATGGGTACAACATAATCCCAGAGTGCCCAGTGTTTAAACCTAGGCTCTGATACCATGTGTAATGCCCCGCCACGCAACCCTAGAGGAAGTTTCAATTCACTAAACAAGCGTACTAATTTTTTTTTTAAAAGAAGTGAATTAAACCCACATGTTCAACTAAATTGACAACATCCCCTAGGGTTACATAACTGAGATTACTTAAAACCCCAATAACATACATCATAGAATACATTGAAAGTAAATAACACAAGAAATAACATTCAACATCATAGACAGAAACGAGTTATGATAAAGCATTCATTTACATAAATCAATTACAAAGGATCTATTACAATCCTCATTCCCGGAATGAGTACAAATACATAAGTCTGATTATTACAAGGTCCACCTCATACACAAGAGGGGTAAAACAGTATCATTACATTATGAGATACAAAATACAAGAATCCAAAAGCAAGACAAGTGAGATGTCCATCAAGAAGTCTCGCCACCAAGTGCTGAAGATCAAGGGGACCCAATGGTTATGGTGCATGTTCCACCCAACCATGTGGTGCCCGAAGGACCACCCCCCATGCTAGGAAAATAGTAACCAAGTAACATGGACGAGAAACCTACCACCTCAAACCAAAGGTAGACTCATACTGATACAAACTGACTCAACCACACATATGTACAATAAAACAAACACTAATCATGGTTACATTGCTCCCAGACATAATATAATCAAGTGTGCTAAAGAAAACATACGCACAATATAAACATGGTGTTATCCTAGATAGAGTGTCATCACAAGGTTTGTCATGAGATATCCTCTGGGCATTCTTCATAGGTTCCAGAAATCCTGGTGACCTCAACCGAATCCCGACACTCATACTAGCTCAAGCAGAATCAACTACCTCTCATAAGGACAAGGTAGTGATCTTGCCATTCCAGGCCTTCTCACTCACCCCAAGTCTAAACAAACCCTTGTGCCTGTGAGTGAGGTTAATTTATCTTGGTTAATGTGAACTACATCCTAATATGATAAGTATATTTACTTTAGTTATCACTTATTAAAAATACTTTTGAAGGTTACCCGGTTTACCTCTTTGGGCTCCGGCCCCTAACAAAAGCCACTCTTCTAATTGGATAACACACTACACAATCTAAACTCTAAGGGTTACTCAAGTGTTACAGAACTGAACCAACATGCTTTCTCCTATCCTAGGAGGCAACCACAAAGAAATCCACTCCAACACTAGGAGGACACAAGATAATTGTAACACTACCCAAGGGAAGACAAAACAATACTTTAACAAGGGAATGACCCACGTTTAACTGGAAGACTTTACAATCTAGCTACTCAATAATCATTCACAAATACCCATTACAAAATACATCAATGAACTCACGCATTGGAAGTGGAAATACTACATTTGGTTATTCTAAAACCATGTTCCTATATAGTGTGTTTCACAGCAAATAAAATAATGTCATTCTAAGTTTACGTTTGAAACAATAATTTTCCCATAAAATAACTATTTTTTACAACATATTCTAAACATGAGTAATACTAGACCTAACCAAAATTGTTTATCCATGTCATTACGCAATCCTATTTTAATAAGGTATTAAATCCATATTTACCAAAGAACACCTCATATTAAAATTTACTAAGCACTATTAAAACCAATACTTTTATCTTAACCAGAACGAAATCAATTACACAAGAAGAATCTTTAAATAAAATTAAATATACCATACATATAATATTAAATTAAATTCTCTATATATATACATATGTATATTAAATATTATATATATAAAAAAATCAAACTAAAATAAAATTAAAATTTAAAACCGGATTAAAATAAAACAAAATAAAAAAATAAAAAAAATAAAAAATGAAAAGTAATAAATTTAATTCATAAAAATTAAAATAAACAAAAAACAAAAATTAAAGAAAACACTAATGGCGGGTCTGGATGGTACTTCGTCTGACGGACGGTACCGCCGGTACCCGCGGACTGTCCGCAAACCTGCAACGCCTGCGCCAACTGTACTCTATGTACAGCGGTCGGCAATAGTGGGTGGAGGGGGCCGCAGTTCCCACTGGACAGTGCGTCCCCCCATGTGGTGGGCGCACTGCCCAGTGGGTACTGTGTACCCACATAAATCAAACAAAATAGTGGGGGCTGAACCCCCCACACAATGCATTTTTTTTTTTTATAAAAATCCCCACGAAAATTTCATACGCAGTACGAATTTTCGTACGTTCGCCGTACCGGCGACATAACAGAAATTACAACAAATAAAATAAAAATCTATATGTATGTAAATATAGATTATATGTATCATATCTAAAATATGATATATGTAATGTATATTTACATACATATAATTTTTTTTTCAGAATTACATTTACTGGTGAAATTGAAGAAATAAATTCAAACCAGTAATAAAATTTACAACAATAGACATCTCATGCTCAAGAGATTTTAAGGACCAAAATATTAAAAGAATACATCCTTCATGTTTTCAAATAACATAAACAAAGGAAGAGTAATACATTGATTTTGAGTTTTTCAACAAAATTTTCTAAAAGGGTTTGTATTTTGAAAAACAAATCTGAATACCAAAGTGTTGAAGTTTAACCTAGGGTTTCAAGAAAAATAACCCATTTGCAATTTCTTATCATTTAGAAAATAGATTAAACTAGGAACAATAAAGCAAGAAATAAAAGAAAACCTGGTTATTTGCAGCCACAGGAAATAGCCAAAATTCTTGATGTAGAGTTTCCTTTGAGCTCCTCACAATTCTTTTTCCACAATGCAAAGAATTTCCAGCAAGCTTTGATCCAATAGCTCCACCTGTGAAAAAAAAGGAAGGCAGAAGAATCCCCAAAGTTTTCTGCCCTAATCTTATAAAACATCATTTCTTCAAAATTCCAAAATAACCTAATGCAACCCTAATTCACTTTCAAATGCAAGAATTGAATTTACAAGATAATTTCATTTTCTCCTTTATTTGAAAAGGCCCTAATTTGACTTTAAAGTAAAATTTCAATTTCTCCAATTCCCTTTTTGATTTAATTTAATTTAACAATCAAACACACTAACTTAATTATTATTAAATTATCTAATAACTAAATTCAATCACTTGAGATTTTAAATTTAATTAAATAAACAATTTAACTTTAATTAACTTATTCGCAATTATTTATTAATTAAATTTAATCCCTTGGGATTTAAATTTAATTAAATAAATACTTTAACTAAACTAACACACTTTCAATTATTTAATAATTAAATTCACTCTCTTGAGATTTAAATTTAATAAATTAAATAATTCAACTTTAATAAACCTACTTACAATTATTTAATAATTAAATTTAATCCCTTGAGATTTAAATTTAATTAAATAAATAATTTAAGTTTAATTTCAATAATCATTATAAATATAACCAATGAGCATAACATTAAAATAATATAAAATAAACATTTCTTCCAGCCAATGCAATTTTCAAAAGAACTATTTTTTCAAAACATCACATAACATCCAATAAGATACAACATGACTCAAACATCAGAACGGATGACACACTAAGGCTAGGGTGTAGGCCTAACACATGTTACCAAGCTACTATCTCCCATTCAACTTAACCGTTGGATTGACACGCTCAAACCTATGGAACCAGGTGGAGTCGATGTCATGTACCTACAACTTGTAATCAAATAATCAACATAATATATGCAGTATATAATTCACATCGTGAAGAAGAAATCTCGAAATCGCAGGGCGCTCGCAAGCGAGTGATACGAACCCGTCTCCTTCACCAATACACTCATCAAAGACTGACACTAACGTCATATCAATAGTTTCATAAATAATCACATAATAATTCTACTGTCAGCATTCATTCATCAAAGCATGTAAAATCAAATTAGATAATCACATCACATAGTAATAGTTTGTCGCTCAAGAGTAGCGATCAAAATATCATAATAAAAATATGTCCAGTATCACAGTAGTTGTAAACCAAGTAAAGCATAAACAACATGAAAGTAGAAGCAAAACGGAGGGGTATTACATAATCCTTGATTTGTTGAAAAGATTCTTGGCATTTACTTGTCCATGAAAATGGTACCCCTTTTCTGAGTAGATGTTAGAAGGGATGTATTTTGTCTACTAACTGCACTATGAATCATCTAATATACTGCAATATCCCTTGTAGTGTCTTTAGTTGACTTATATTGGCTGGTGCAGGCATGTCCATTATAGCTTTCACTTTTTTTGGTTCCACTTCAATGCCTCATCTAGAAATAATGTATCCTAGAATTTTTCCTGATTGCACACCAAATACACATTTTTTTGGATTTAGCCTCACTTTCTATTCTTCTAGTCTTTGAAAAATCTTATCTAGGACTCATAACTGATCAACCCTTGTCAATGATTTAGCTATAAAATCATCCACATAGTCTTCCATGAGAGTGTGTATGAGATCATAGAAAATGGTTGTCATGGCATGTTGGTATGTGGCTCTAAAATTTTTTAAGTCCAAAAGGCATGTCATTCCAACAATAAGTTCCCCATGGACAAGTAAAATTTATCTTATGTTGGTCTTTAGGTGTGATTTTGATTTGATTGTATCTCAAGAAACCATCCATGAGGGATAACATTTCATATCCTACTATTAGGTCCACAATCATGTCAATATTTGGTAGAGGAAAGTCATCCTTAGGACATGCTTTGTTTATATCTCAAAATTTTGTATAGATGTGGATGCCCCCTATGTTGGATGTTGTGGTTGTGTTACTGATATGTGGTTGTCATTGATGTCAAAACTATTAGCATTGGTGATGCTTAAGGTTTTACATGTCGAGGATATTGAGAAAATTTTAATAAATATGTTTATAGGCAACCACCGAAGCTAAGAAGGTTAGAGTGGTCGAAAGTTCTGTACATTGATTTTTAGGTGTTGAGCTCTAATGGGATTATTGTAGAACCTATCTGGTATGTTTTTTGAAAGTATCAGTGGTACGCATCAAGATTTGTGCAATTCAAGTGTTCTGGTGTTCCTATAGTCATTCTAGTATTGTAGCAGTTGTTCTTGTAGGAAGAAGTTGGAATTCTTTCAATTTCAGTTGGTGTGTGTGTTCTTGCGATGTTCATGGATGATTCTAGATCATGTTCTATCTTTGTTGCATGTCTACACTATTTGGTGTGATCGTGATCAAATATTTTTTTGATGTATGTTTGGGTTTTCATGTTCTTAGTTAACATGATGGTGGTAGCATGTTGCAGATCCTTATGAATTATTTTTTGTTGTTTTGCATATTCAAGGATGTTGATTTGGGTCCTCTTTATGTTGTGGCCAACTTGTGTTGGTGCGCATTAATATTTATTTATGTATTGTGGCTGATAGTTGTAATTCATTTATTATTTTTGGCCAATGGAGTTGTTGATGTAAATCCTTGTAGAAAATATATAAGTATGATTGGTTTTTTCTTTTTGAGATGTGGATGAGAAAACTAAATGAGTGTATGTGAAGTGTATGTGCGAGCAAAGGTCAAATCATTCAAGTACAGAGTAGAGTGTGAAGAATTTTGAGAAAAAAAATTATGTGCCTAGCCGAAATTGTCATCAAGCTTTTGTAAAAGCTACTTTCTCAGTTCATCCAACTCAAATGGTTTTAATTTGATTGTCTTATGTAAAGCAATGAGCCTTCCTTCGAGCAGTGTGCCTGAATGCAAGTGCATTCCTTATTCATTTCTTCATTATAATTTTAACAAGGTATAATTATGGATTAACCTCCACCGTGGTTTTCTCCCTTAGCAGGGTTTCCACACAAAAATCTTGGTGTTATGTGTTTCTGATGTGTTGCTTAATTCTTGCTTTCACTGTTAATTATCAGATCTAGAATTAAAAGTTAATATGTTTGATTAAGTGGTAATTTCTATTACAACTAAGTCACCCCCCCTCTCAGTTGTATCCTCTTGTTTTTCCAACACCCTATTAGTTTTTTTAATGGTTCAAGATTGGAAATCCATTCTGCATATTCAATTGATCTAATAAAGATGACATCCAGCAGTTTCTTTAGTTCATCTTTGACTAATAAAGCAATTTGTGGGTGTATTTTCGTTAATTTCTGCTTCAAGAGTTTAGCACCTGGTTGTAATGGAAAATGATGTAATACTAGGTCACGATCCAATCCAGGTATGTCAGAATATGACCATGCAAAGTTGATCTATCCTTCTATGAAGAAGTTATGAAATTTAAGTCGCTTTGTTTCTATCAAAGATGTTGCAAAATAGATTACCCGAGGATTAACTTCAGTGCCTATGTTGATCTCCATAGATTCCTCAACTAACATTGGTGACTTTTCTTGATCAATGGGGAGAATTTTCAACCCTCCATCCTTGGGTGCCTTAGAGGGGTTTTCACCCTTGGATGCATTCTTTATTTTTAATTTTTCATTGTCTAAAGGGGCCTTTTGACAATAGGATTAGTGTTAAAATAGTGTAAGTGATAAAGCATAAATGGTGGGGATTAAATTAAATAATAGTTTAATCACTAGTGGAAACTAGTTCAGACACAAAAGAATAAAGATTGCATGTAAAATATGAGGTTGACGAAGTGATCAAGAGAAGAAGAATGTTTGTTAGAGACAATCGGATATAGACATAAGTGATAAATGACTAATCAGATAACAAAGAGATTATCTAATTATAGAGGAATATGCTATGGATAAATCCTTTT
Source organism: Sequoiadendron giganteum (assembly GCA_007115665.2). Classification (NCBI taxonomy): domain Eukaryota; kingdom Viridiplantae; phylum Streptophyta; class Pinopsida; order Cupressales; family Cupressaceae; genus Sequoiadendron; species Sequoiadendron giganteum. The sequence goes on along the minus strand of CM021103.1, from coordinate 174,020,567 downwards.
ATGAATTAAATAATGATTTAATTCAACATTCAAGATTTTGGGATTAAATTAAATAAATAAAGATTTATTTAATTAAAGGGGAGAAAAGGCCAAGGAATAATTATATAATTAAAGTGATTATTTAATTATAGTTGAAAGTGTGACAAGAATTAATTAAATAATTTAAAATGATTATTTAATAGAAGATAGATTTAATTAGTGACTTAAATAAATAATATTTAATTAATCAAGAAAGAATAAAGGTAAGAATGAAATGATTAAATAATTAAAGTTATTTAGTTAATATAGGACACACAAATTCAAAAAATAATTAAATAATTAACATTATTTAATTATGAGAAATGAAGATGAAATAATTATGAAGAGTTAAGGGTTGCAGGCCTAGGACAATTTTTAGTGACTAGAGTTCATATATGCACCACCTAATATAAAAGTGTTGATATAATTGATACTATTTTTCAAGTATTATCTGAGCTACACTTCAATGATGAGCTATTTCTTCTTCCTAACTTCAATATCAATGAATGACAATAAATTAAAGAACATTACAAAAATTATTTAACAACAATATAGATTTATTCCTCTAAAAAATAAAACAAATTTTATCATTATAAAATTTCAAAGGTAGATACTAATCATTATGTGGTACTCATTACTAATATGATATGTGATGATATACCTTTGACCTTGGAGATCAATTCTTGTTATTATTTAGCATGGTTCAAGTTAATGTTCAAGTTCATTTTCATGATTATAGAGAATACATATAATATATAATATAATGGATTATTTTTTATTAGCAATAAAAAGGTTTTGAAGGGGCCCTAGAACCCTACATAAAAGAAGAGAAAAGGTGACATAGAAAAAGAAGGATGGCTTCCCCACCAATGCAAAAACTAGGCTGATTAAATAAAAATCAACACCCCATCAACAAACAACAACCAATGACCCAAAAAACCAAGAAAAACATAACAAAAAAAAAAAACATCTAAAGAAGTTCCTTTAGCATTCTAGTTGCTTCCAGATCCTTAGATATCACCTTGTCATGCATGAACCATGATCTCATCAACATCCTACCTCGACACCATCTTTCTCTTTTTGGTTTTTCTTTGAGTGTGAATGCTTGGTCCTATGCCCAATTCAATAACTTGCAAACTCTTCTCATCATCCTCCCCCTCATCCTAGTTCACTAGCTCACTAAAAAATGATCTCGCCATCCATTCCTTAGCATTTTTATTTAGGAACACCAAACCTTCAGCAAAGGATTCCAGCTTCTCCTTGCTAATATTAATCATCACATTAAGGTCTTTGCATAGTAGTAGGGAATTCCTCTCCACCATAGACTTCCTAGGACCATGATCTTTTTTCAAATTAGAAACATCCTCCACCATAAGGCGAAGGTTGGAATTCGATGATTTACTAAAGATAGAGTCCTTCTCCTTTAAGCTTCTAAGTGTAGAAATATTATAGTGGGAAATTGTGTCATACTTGTTATGGAGGTCCTTAACCTCCTGAACCAACAACATAAGCAAATTAAAAGAGATATCAACCCCTTCCTTGACCAACCCAAACACCTGCATGTAGTCTATTGCACCTCAATATAAGCCCCTCCCTTGATGGGAGGTCATGCGTGGGTCATCATCTTGGACACCCTCAAGAGAATCAACCTTAACCTTACCCTTGTCTTTAGATGCTAACATAGCAGGAGACTCCTCCAAATCCACCACACTATTCATCTTCCCCACAACTAGGACCCCACCACCACCACCATAATCCAGATCAGCATTCACCAAATCCACCACCTCTCCATCCTTATTAACCCCAATTCCCTCTTGCAACTTATCAACAAATTCTTGGGAACACACCGGCCCTTGTTTTGAAGTCTTCCTTTTACTAGCTTTACCCTCCACATCCTCCTCATTGCAAGTAGCCTGAATTTTACATTTCACATGCAGTGTGGAAGGCTTAACCTTTTTGGTAGAGATTTTCTTTCCCCCAAATGAAGAACTATAATCGAGGTCTATGTGGTAACCATCCGACCATGTATCGAATACCTCCTCCAATTCCATCCCATCACTACCATCCGCCTCCTCAATTTGGCACATCAATTAATGGATTGCTAGTTTCATTTGCTATAGGGTATACTAGTAACTAAATCATTTTACATATGGGTGAAATTTTCAAAATAGGAAAATGTGCTTTTGATTTTTTATTTTAGAAAATAATTTGATTAATGTTAAAGATCAATTAATGTAATGTGCAATAAATTTACTACTTATGATATTTTTTTGTATGGTAATTGGGTGAGTGCAAGCTAGTGAATATTAAAAATGATATAAAAAGAAAACATTTTCTCTAAATATTTAGATTTAGATGTACTTAGATAACAATTCAAAGGAATTCTACGTACAATATGAACATGTATGATGTTAAATGTAGAATTATAAGCAACCAATGACACCCAATCCACCATAATATCACAAATCATAGTAGAATAGGGCATTAAAATATTTACATCATATCCCATTAGTGTGACTACTTCCTAGAATTAAATTAGGTCTCTTTTTGTTTATTTAACTAAAATTATTAGGTTTTTATTCAAAATATTTGATTTTTTTATAATGATCTTTCAAGTGTATTATAAAAAATGTCTTCAAAATTAAATTTTTTAAGAAATGGTAAAATATTTTTTCCATCAAGTTATCTATTTGATTGTGAATTTGTTGTAGTTAAAATCAATAAAACTTATTTTATTTTATTTTAATAATTTTTTTGTGTATTTTAAGAAATAAAAATATATAAAACTATTAAATTTATTTTTTCATAAAATTTTGGCATTATTGATGTGGTTATGTATTTAATACATGAAGATATGAAATATATTATTTAAATTGTAGATAAAAAAAATTAAATGCATCTATCTAGAATAAAAACAAAATACCAAGAAATATATTTCAATATCTTTTAGATAAATGTATATAAGATATTTATATTAATTTTATAATTTAATTATTTATAAATTATATCAACTTTATTTTAATGTCTGTGTACACAATCTATTCCTTGCTACTACTATAAAATTATTATCAGGTTGATATATAAGCAAATTGGTAAATACTCTCTTCATATAACAATTCCAAATTTGAAACATTGCTTGTTAGCACTTAAAATTTATTTTTAATAAAACTAAATGCACATTAGACAAATATCTAGAATTAAATATAACAAGTGTCACATGTAGTTGTGAGTACTTGTCTTTTTAGTGTCTAGTAATAATATATATTTATTGTGGTTTATTGGCATTCATATTGATACAAATTAATATTTAAATTGAAATTATTTATTTTTAGATTTTTAATAGAAAAGAAAATTCCTTGCCTCAACAATTAAATTTATCTTAAATTCTATGATAGGATTTATTTTTTGGTTTCTTAAGCTCTCATATTTAATGGATTTTATTCCTTATCTTAATGGTTGAAGATAATTTTATAAAAAATATACTTTAGAAGCTTAGTGGTATATAATTTCTCCTGGTATTCACCGGTATGAACTTAAAGTTACCTAATTACTTTATGCATCTTATTTAATATTTCTTAATTTTTCAAATTTGATGAATTCTTAGGAAGGAATTTATGTGAACTCACATGGCATATTCATGCATTTTTTATTTTCTTCATTAGGCATTTACAATTGCATCCAAAATACTATGTCAACCAATTTTTTTTATTTTTGTTAGATTTAGATATCAATCTAAGTGAATATATTTTATGTATTTTAAATGGTATTCTAATTCTTATCATCCCTTTAGCCATCTCCCCTCTATTTCTTATTTTTGAGCTAATCATGGATTGATTAAAATCAATTTAAATAGTAAATTTTATTTCCATCCACTAAAATATATAGTCTTAATGATGTTGAACCTTCTTATTGCTTGATCATTGTACTAAATTTTGATTAGCTTGTTAATTATAAGAACCATTTCATTTCTCCTTTAGGATTTTTTTTAGAAAAATAAATAATACCCATTATCTTTATAGATTTATTCCTTTTAAGGGAGGATTCATGTTCTCAATCTATTGGTGTGCTCTTTGACCCATCAAAAACAACAATTTCTGAAAGTAGCTAATGCTCCATCAAGTGCTCCACTTCTGTTGCTATCTGTGCCCATGCGGGTGCCGCAGCCTCTTAACTGGTGCCCATGGATCACTATATTAGTAGCCAGAGCAATGGCTTCATATACAGCTACATCAACCGCTGAAACGACTACCCCCTACTTTATCTATAAGCGACTGACTCAACATGGCAGGGGCTGAATCGAGACTGAGCCCATGCTAGTTGGTAGTAGTAGCTTCCTGACTCAGATGGCTATGGCTCTGGATATGCTATTGACACTACCAGATTGACTACTGGTGCTGGATCGACTGCTGGTGTGGGGTATGAACCAACTAGCTCCGTTGCTGGACCCGAAACTGCTACCAGAGCTACTAGGACAACCCTCTCTAGAATTGTTGGTGTTGTCCTATCTATCTATATCGGTGGTGGTGTTGCTTCAAAAGGATGCCTACTATGACTTCAATTCCCCCCCACCCAGAATCAGAAGCTCCAATTCTATATCAAAGGGCGGCTCGACTGGCATTGGTTATCAAATCGAATGATCTGCATATAGCTATTGATGGTGAATGAACTGGGGAAATAACTAGCTCCGGTCCAACAAATGAGTATGGTGCTGGCGAACAACAAATGATAGTTCTCTCACCATATTTGGAAGTGGTGATGTGCCCATTCACAATATAAATTTCAAATAATTTTTTCATACTTAATAAATAGATCTCAAACTTTTAGAAATATATTTTATCACTCAATCCAACAATAAATTTATTTTTTATTCTATAGAAATGGGCTATGAAAGTTAAGAGTGATTAGTATGACATAGTTTTTTAGGTATATTTTAATGAGACGAATATCGTGTATAAAAATTATAATTTCAATCCATTACGCAAGACATTGGACTTTATGGCTATGGTTTCAAAGGTGGATAAAATACTCACTAAAATCACAACATGATTCACATAATCTATACATTGACATATTGTGTGACTACTTACATAGTTATATGAGTTAATTGTACTAGTAATTAAATTTATTTCTTTGAAATTTGTATCCAAAGATATTACCATTGACAATGATTCTCAAATTACCAAGACTATAGGGCTTCTCAACTTCTTGAATTTGTATGTAGAGACATTAGTTTGACAATGTTAAGTATCTCATTTTTAGGAAGCATGTAAATGAGAACCTTCCATGATGATTATTTCCAATTTCTTTTATTCCACTACATAGAAAAAAATGAAGTATTGTCTAGGTTAAAAGACAATAAAGCTCTTATGGAGAATAGTCTTTGGGTAAAGACCGAATTTGTCTAATCTAATAGAAGTGATGAGTATTTGTAGAGAGTTTCAATGACTCTCTATTGATCATGTCATCATATTTCATCACATCATTTACTACACTCCATAGTAGAATGGGCTCTAAATCATAATTTTGCACTAAAAAAGTGAGACGCATAATTGTACACTAAATCATTGTAACGCCCCGCCACGCAACCCTAGAGGAAGTCGCAAACAACTACTTAAACAGGCTATTTTTTTCTTTTGTTTAAGAACAATTAATAAGAAAGTTCACAACTAATGCCAACAACCTCTAAGGTTATGAGACAAAGGTTATATAGAACCTCAACAAAAAACATGAATATAAACCATGTCAATTAATTAATTAATAAATAAAGCACATGCATTCCAAATCAGATAATTTACGTCAAGCATAAGAGATAAATTTCAACTCAATAATCCATTCATTAAACAATAAGGTTACAAAACTTATTCCCTGAATGAGGGAAATCTAATAAATAAGATTACAATTACAACTTCCACCTTGATGTCAAATGAGGGGTAAAATAATACAAGATCAACTAAAATAAAATAAAGCAAGAACTGAAACTGAAACCAATGAGTTCTCCAACTGGAAGTCTCGTCCACACAAACATGAAGAAGGAGCCCAATGGATTTAGGTGCATGCCACCCAACCAAGTGGAACCCAAAGGCCCACCCCCATGCTAGGAGATAGTAACAAGGAATCCAAGCCAAGACCAACACCTCTAGACATAGACTAGAACATAACTGAACCAACTAACATAATCAAACACATGTACAACACAAGTACAACTCAAATACCATGCAAGTACAACACAAGTACAACTCTACATGGTCACATTGCTTCCAGATATAAAGCAGATCATGTATGTTAAAAGAACCATACACATAATAATAGGATACCAACTATGGTCACATTAGGTATGTTACAGAAACCATACCCACAATAAACAAGTACCAACTATTGTCCTAGATAGAGTGTCATCGCATAGCTCATCATTGGTTTACCTTTGGGAATCTTCATAGGCTCCAGCCAACATAAACATTTATCTTGGTGGCCTCAACCGAATCTTGGCCCCCATACTTACTCATGTAGAATCAAATACCTCTCGTACAGACAAGATAGATGACCTTGCCATTCCAGGCCTTCCCACTCATCCTAAGTCTAAACAAGCCCTTGTGTCTATGAGTGAGGTAAAATTATCTTGATTAGTGAGAAGTAAGTCCTAATCTTCTAAGTATGTTTTTTATTTATCACTTGATTATATCACCTCTGAAGGTTTCCCAGTTTACCTCTTTGGGCTCTAGCTCCCACATAAGCCGCTCTTCTACTTGACAACACACATACCATCCAAACATCAAGGTAACAAAGTGCGAACAACAATATACCACGACTTCTCCTTTTCAGGAGGCAACATAAGTTCAAACCCTCTCCAAACACTTGGAGGTAACTAGGTAACAAAGTCACTCCCGACAAGGAGGCACTAAACGCAAAATCCACTCCTAAACCAAGGAGGTACAAAACATCCCCATTCGTGGAAATTGGGTAAATAATTGAAGACGTACCATGCACTACCCAAGGGATTTAAAATAGGTTGACCAACACATTACGATAACCTACTACCTTGAAACCCAACTAGAAGACTTGACAAAATAGTTCATGATCGAGGCGAGCATTAAAATCTGCTTTGGATTCACTAAATCCATATACTTCATAACATTCAATACTGCATTGCATTAAATATACTAAATTAAACATACCATTTCATTAAGGAAGAAATTTACAAACCATTTAATTTCCCTATCAGCATTTAATACATGATAAATTAACTAGTTTAACAAATGAATCAAAATTTATTGTTTTAAAATGAATATTGTTTCTTCATTTCGATATAGCTATTTAAAACAATTCACTTGTCTTAAGAAGAAAACATATTATTCATAATTAAAACTATCCCTCTACCAAATATTTTTTTTTTTTTAGAACACAATAACTTAACCAATATTATCCTATTTCATTTTCTCAATTAAACTTAATTTATTTCCCCAAACAAACATTATTTTAAAATGCATTTACACACAATATATATATATATATACAATTATGTGTTGATATATATATATATATATTGTATATATATATATTTAATTATAGCATAAGAATATATTCATAATAATTTAATATTATATAATATAATATTTAATATTAATTTATATTAATATTAAAATATTATATACATAATAATAAAATATTATTATATTAAAAAAATACGATTTAAGTTGACCTCGGTCCACATGTAAACCCCACGCATTTTTTTCCAAGAGCCGCAGGTTATGTGGGTGCGGTGGGTTTCATTGGGCGTCGGTTGCAGATTAACTCAGGCGGTGGTGGCGGTGACTTGGATGGGTGCTAACTGCTTCCACAGTCGGCCCCCACAATTGGGGTTCAGTGGTGTTTACACCGCCACACCCCACTGTGGGTGCCGGTTGTGTAAGTAGCCGACCCATGATGGCCAAGGGAGTTCACGCTGGGTGCGACTCCCTCCCCACATGCCTTCCATGGGGGGTGTGGTGGGGAGGTGAGCCCCCAGTGCCTCCCAATGAATTTTTTTTTTATAAATTTTTTTTTAATTTTAAAATTTCGACTATCATTTTCCTTTTTTTTTTTTTTATAAAAAATCAAAACTTAGCAAAAACACAAACCTCATCAAAAAAATTGCCAGCATAACCTTATATGGGGAAATATAAAAAAAATAAGTACATACTTATAATCAAGTATATGAAAGTATATTTTCGAAGAAATATAAAGATGCCTACACATAATCTCCATTCAAACTAGATTGAAGCTCTAAAAATTTGAAGAACAAATTGAGAACAAACATAAAGAAGATAACAATTGCAACAAGAATTTTTGATTCCAACTTGAACAAAACTATTCAAATTTTGAAAGCAAAATAACAACCAAATTTGTTTGCCCACAACTAAAGATTGCAATTAGTTTTCCATCCACACAAAATCCATTGAATTCAAAAAAATTCAATTAACAGAAAATGAGAACCTGATTCTTTCGAAGTATGTTGAAGATCCTGTTGGTGCTATGAAACCCTCTTAAGCTCCACAGATTTTTTGAGCTTTTTCTCCAAACCCACAAAATTTAGCAATCCTTCCCCTTCTCTTCTCAATTTTTCTCCAAAAACTCCATTTTTGATTTTGTGAAGAAATTCAAAGATAAGCAAAATTCCTTCCAAAAATCCTACACCCACCCTCATAATTTCTAGAAAACAGAATAGGAAATATCTCTCTTTTTTTTTTTGAATTTTCAACTTTTCAAATTTCTAAATTGACTTTTAATCCATATTCTTAATTTTCAATTCCAACTCAAATATTCATGCATTTCCAAAATAGATAATGTAAATCATTTCAACATAAATAACTTATTCAATTAATAAAATAAATCTACCATAAGATTAAATTATTTATTAATTAAATCAAATCACTCAATAATTTAAATCACATTTCTAACATTATCCTAACTTCCTAAATAAACTAAAACTAGGTAAATAGAACAAAATAGAACATCAGGACCACACTAGGACCGACAACACACTATGACTAGGGTGACGACATGGCATGGAAACGTAGTTACTATCTACCGATCGAATACCATTGGGCATTGGACACGCTCAAACCTATGAAACCAGGTGTAGTCGATGTCTTGTACCTGTTAACCTGTGAACAAAGAGTATATCCACATACATAAACATGTCATAATTAAAACACACTGTGAAGAGGAAATCTCGGGATCGCACGGTGCTCCCAAGCGAGTGAGGCGATACCGTCCCCTTCACCAATACAATGTAACTAACTGACAAATCTAACATATTAATAGAATCCAAAGTATAAACATCATTAATACAAACATCCATAATGCTAATCCAAAACATGTCATAAGATAACATCATATTAAAATACCATCACATCCAAAATAGAACATTAACATCGCTTTATAGATAGCGATCAAATAGCAATCGGGTACACCAAAGTCAAGGTACTAAGAGAAAGTACAATATAAGAGAACAAAACACTGTTCAATCCAAAAAGGCAAAGCAAAGGGGTATTACAATCATAATTGTGCAATAGAAAAGTGAGACGTATAATTGTATACTAAATCATTATTTTTGTCAATGTGTCCTCTCTCCCATTGACCATATTATTCAGTTGGACCATCATTGATTTGTGTAGTTCCATCACTACTTTTTGCCTAGTGGAGTAGTACTACCTTCCCATCGAGATAACATTAGTACACGATTCCTCTAGGCCACGTGCTTTGGAATAAAGGGAGCCCCTTATTAGCAATGCTAGTAAGACAAAGATATCAACCATGAGAAGCCAAAAAAAATCTTTAAGGGAAATAAAAAGGATTTCTAGAAGAGTTCCATAGAGAGTGACAATCTTCAAGCTTGCTTTGCATTAGAAAAGAAAGGGGGAGTTCAAAATGATAATTTGAACAAGATGGAGAAGCTAAGATACATTTTTAGGTGGTAGAAACTCCCACTTAGAGAAATTATAGTTGCAAGTTTCCTCTTTAGCCCACTTGGAAAGATAATCCATAATCGAGCTCTATTTCTAAGGGATATGATCAAAGGATATGGCTTCAAATTGAGAAGCAAGGAAAATAATATATTCAGCTAAAACTACCAACTATTATGAGGAAAGTTGTGTTCCCTCTTAATTAAAAGGAGAATCCAAGATTAAGGAGTTTGTTTCATAAATAATATTTTCTAGCCCAACTCACAAGATTTTTTAAGAGATAAAAGAATATAATAGGCTTCCATCTAAGTATTTATCAAGGTCCCCATATTAAGAATGGTGAACCCCTCTAACCCTAGTAGCACCCAAATTGCCTCAAAAGTTATTATCAATATTTATTTTTTTAAACTTGAAGGGGGAATTTACCAAACCTATTCACCTTTCTAAAATCCCATGACATGGGGTAGAATAATACTTGATGTGTCATCAAAGTAAAGCTCAATTATTTCAAAAATATGCAAATCAAAGGGAGACAATCCTTTATCCATAGAATGTTGACCACCAATTTCCTCCTTAACTAAAACTAAAGCCTATCATATTTATATGATAAGACACTGATGAACTTGAAAAATATGATCATTTAGTTTAATTTGTGGCTACTAGATGATGTAAATATGATCCATCCCCTAGGCCACCTTCAAAGGATAACAATAGAGGGTGACCAACCTATAAAATACATAGGTAGCATGGATAATGGGTAAATTTTAGATCTTCTAGTATTGTTCCCAAATAGCTAGATTGAAAAAGCGCTAAAAGAAGAGGCGAGCAATACATTATTCCTCAATATTATATAAAACATATTTTTAAGGGCCTTGATATCCTAAATTTTTAATATTATCTAGGTGAGATAGCTATTATGAAAAAGAAGCTACATGGAGAAGTTGCATTTAGGCTATCTATGTTTTTCTTAGGTTTTACTCCAACTAGGAAATTATCTATCCTCATGATTTTTCCTATCAAGGGTAGAGCATCCAAGAGTCATCCTATAAGTTCATTTACAATCCTCAAGATAGAAACATGGTTGATGTTGAAGAATAGAATATAGGGCCACAATCATTAGAAGATATTGTTGGAAGTTTGGAAGTCTTTCATTGTTGATATATCTTGGCAACATGAGCATGAGGTGTACATACATAGGTTGATTTGGCTATCCCATAGTTTTCATGGATGTCAAAATTATGGGGTAGCATTTTTGGTGTTATTTGTACAAGTACCAACTATACCAAAAAGTCAATCTATCAAAAGTTTGGTTAAGAGTTATTTGCTGATGATGTTGTGGTCTAGCGCATTGATTTTTCAGTTCACACTTCACCGCAAGAAGAGATGTAACTCTGCATGTCTAACAAAGTCATTACAACTGATTCATACTATATTCAAGATCTCAAGAAGTCTTGTGATATGTATTGGAAGTTATCAATGAAAAATTTCAACTCTGTATCTTACAGTCATCTCTCTTATTAGTATACAAGCATCAAAGTTTCCAAATTTTCTTAAGAAGTTTGTTTTTATGTTGTGGTTCTAAAGGTAGTCTCTTTGATTTTGATGTAAAGAGGAACTAAAGAAATATTGAATTTGGAAGGTGTTTATTTTGAGAAGTGTGTGTATAACTAGAGTTTTTGTGATTAGGTCCTATTCCTAGCTGACCTAATGCATGATATGTGTTAAGAAAATTAATTATACATTACGGATGTCAGTTGAATCCATTTTAGATCTATGTTGACTTGAAATTGAGTATTACATAGGTCGTTTGAGTGAAAACATGATTTTAAATCTTGTATGGTGCCGAAAAGAGCTATTTTGGATTGTTTTATTTACATCTAATTAGATCAACTTGATTGATGTGTGTGGATGTAATTGGGTATACATATGATATATTTTTTAATTTTTAGGTGTGTGTAAGCATGAGAGTGAAGTGAAGGTGTGAGCATAATGACATATCAAATACAAGTCATGCTGTATGATGTGAACATGCAAATTTAGTGGTAGAAGTTCAGATTTAGAGAAGGGTTGTTGTGTGACTACTAAGAAGAGGGGTACTTCATATTAAAAGCTTCAAAGGAATTGAATTACAACATAAGGAAGGTGCACTTTATATCAGTTCATACCTTGGTAGTGAGCCACCATTTTTATATTGTACTTAACTTTAGTTTTGAGCCTTATAAGGATAATGTGTCTTGGTAGTGAGACCCTATAATATACTATATCTGGATATAATATATTGTGAGCTAATCCTCAATGTGGTTTTTCCCATTTTGGATTTTCCACATAAGAAATTTTGGTGTTCATGTGATTTCTGGATTTGTGGATGATTCATGCTTTCATTTTTTGTTTCAGTTAATATGTTCTGATGATTGTATTTGATGTGTTTAAAAAGTTATAGAATACTGATTCACCCCCCTCTCAATATTATAAAATTTCAATAAATTGCATTAGATCTCTTGGTTCCTTGGAGAAAATATTAATAGCTTAAGGAAGATCTTGAAAGTTTGAATACATGGTAGACAAGAAGTGTCAAGTTCATTTGGAAGAAATTTATGTGATTAAATACATAGAAGATGATTGCATGTTTGATAAAGAAGAACTGAAATTTTCTCTTGAAGACCTTGATAGAGTTGAAACTGAGAACAAAAGCTTGAAGGAAAGTCTAGGAGAATAAAATGAGTGCATCAAAAAATTGAGAGAACATATCAAGAAGTTTAGAGAAAGGCATAGGGAATTCAATATATAGTTGGAGCAAGCAAATGTAGAGATCATTATACTGAAAGTACAAATGAAAGAAAATAAGAGGATTGAGGAATGTTTGAATATAGTGGTATAAAATAAGACTGAAGAATGCTCTAATCTTGAACAAGAAGTGGTAAATCTTAAATTGGATATGAAAAAGGCAAGAATATATGAGGATAAATTCAAAATAAGTTCTACAATGCTTGATGAATTACTTGCAATACAAAAACCATCTAAGGGAAAAGGGGGTTTGGAACTTGAAGAAGGACAAAGTTCAAAGGAAGTTTAGACATCTAGCAAGGTTGAAAATCAAAAGAAGATTCAATGCAATAGGAGACAATTAAAAAATCAAAGAATTAATGCTAGAATACCTCTTATCAAAAAACCAAATGCACAAAGGTTCCCATATTTCAATGGTATTTTTTTTTCATGCAATAAATATGGACATAAAGAAATAGAATGTGGGAGTAGAGTGAATTAGAATGTTGGATTCTTCTTTAGACAATGTTTTGGATGCAATAAATTTGAGCATAGAAGTACTGAGTGCAAAAGTTTGATAATGAATAGTTATAATATAAGGAGAATGTCTCAATCATTTAATGGATATTGTTATACACACAATGTATTTGTACATAAGGCTAACTAGTGTAGATCAAGGATGAATATAAGTCAGTTTGGTTAGAAAAATTATGTTGTATGTTACTTTTGCAACAAACCTAGACATATTTCAAAATTTTGTAGAAGAAAAAATAGAAGATAACCTAATCTGGTAAAGAGAAATGAATTTGTGAAGAAAGTTGATCCTAATAAGAATAAGAAGGAAATGGAAAAAGTATGGAGAAATAAATATGAGTCTAAAAAAATAGATGATTCAAGAACTACAAATGCATCTATACCTGCCTCTGGTATAGATAATTCTTCTAGAAACTAAGCCCATGCAAAGGTTTAGGGGGAGGAATAACAAAAAACTCTAAAATCCCCTTGAAATACTAGGTGTCAAGTTGGTACATGAATATATATTTATTGGTACAGGAATTTTTGAACTTATTGAAGAAAATTACAAAAGGAAATATTATGATACAAAATTTTGTGGAGCATCTATAGATTAACTATGGATACCAGGTTTCAAAGTTTAACAACTTTTCCTACAACATTTCATGGAGATAAAAAAATATTTGAGAAGAAAAATTCATTTGATGAGAAGGAAATGCAAATTGAAGAAGAGGAAGTGGATTCAAGGCATGTTTTAGAAGAAAAACTTCAAAACCCTATTCTTCACCGAAGAAAATTCAAGAGGTATTTTGCTTACATAATTCTTTTCTAGAATTTTATCTTTAATGTAATGGATGATTCAAAGGTAGTAAATGTTTTAGATAGAACACAAATTAAATTGAAGAAGTATTCTTCAAAAAAATTGTTGGTAGACTCAGCAGGTGCATTTTTTGGCATTCCCCTTAGAGTTTAGCCTACTAAGGATATTTATGCATACATATATAGAAAAATAGAAGAAATGATGCATGCTATATTGAGTATGTTGTGGACAAGTGAATTGGAAGAAAGTTATAATACTATCAAAGAAAAGTACAAAACCCTAGATGAAAATAAAATTGATGTATGAAAGAAATTTCCACTATTTGAATTCTACAAGAAGTAAATTTGAATTGCATTGAGTAGGATTCATGATGAGTCTATTTGGATTGATGGTGCACATTTGATAAAAAGAGAAGAAATAAGGGATTTGATTGGTTTGTGGTCCTTCAGACTAGTTCCAAGGTAGAATTCTATCGATGACCATAAATTAATATAAAATATTGGCACAACTCTTCAAGGAAAAGAACTTGTCTCTAGTACAATTAAAAATATGGCTACACGGTATGCCACGATGCTTATTGGAAATAAATTTTGTCTACTTAATGAAGGCTATATAGTTTCTACTACTGCTTCTCATATTTTATTTGACATGATTGAGAATGGTACAGATTATGATATTTGTGAATTACTTCGATAACACCTAATGAAGAATTTGAAAGAAATAAAAAAGAAAAATAAGAGTGCATTTAGGTATGTCACTTTAATATTTTTCTTACCTTTCTACTTTATGAAGGAGATACCAATAATTATAAAAGTGGAGTGGACAAACATAGAACTAGTAGCACACTAGATAAGGAATCTCATGACCAATCTTGGTGGTTCAGAGGCTCAAGATGTTTCTCTTACAACATTCTTTGGAATGTTTTAGATGAGGATGAATAAGAGAACAAGAATTCTAGAGAGTGTGGCAGAAAAAATACTCCTAAGACATCAATTTCCTTATGTCTACTAATTTTTGTTATAGGGAAGTAGTTGAGCCTAGACTTGAGTGGATTTATGCGTTATATTTGAAGTAACTATGGAGGAAGTTTATTATTATGGAAAAGTGCTTCTAGAAAGCCCAAAGGACCCCAACAGAACAAGTTTAGAAGAAAAATCTATGACTAAAGCCTCTGGAAGTACAAGAAGAACATGAAAGAAGATAAAAGGTGTTGTTATAAATCAAGAAGTCATAGAACAAGAAGGATGTCAATTCGATGTGACCCAACACGAGCATGAAAGTGCAAACATACAAGAATCTTGTACATACCAAAGGCTCTTGCAACATAAGGAAAAGCTACTTGGTAGAATATCCTGAAGAATCTCAAGGGATATTCATCTTTAGGTTAATATGTTCTCATCCTTTTGTCTATTGATACATACATACATATATCCAAGGGAAATATACCAAAACCTTGCATGACCTTTTCCATTAATGTCAAAGGGGGAGATAGTGAGAAGAATTTTTTTTTTTGGATATCTGGAATACCTTTCTAGAAAGTCAAGGTTAATGTTCATAGGGGGAGTTGAGGTTAGGAAGAAATGGTATTTGTTTTAGGATACAAAAAAATAAATTAATATGCATGTTGCCATCAATGACAAGGGGGGAGACTGTTGGAAGTTTGGAAGTCTATCATTATTGATACAACTTGGCAACATGAGTATGGGGTGTACATACATACGTTGATTTGGATGTCCCAGTGTTGTCATTTATGTCCACTTTATGCGGGAGCTTTTTTGGTGTTATTTGTATAGATACTAACTATACCACAAATTTGATCTATCAAAAGTTTTGCTAAGTGTTCTTTGTTGATGGTGTTGTGGTCTAGTGCATCAATTTTTGTGTCTGAACTTCACCACAAGAAGATATGTAACTTTGAACCTCTAAACATATAATTATGACTGATTCATATAACTATATTCAAGATCTTGAGAAATTTTCTAATATGTACTCGAAGTTATCAATCATAGAGTTCAACTCAGTATGTTATAGTCATCTCTCTAATCAGTATACTAGCATGGGAGTTTCCATATTTTCTTAAGAAGGTTGTTTTGATGTTGTGGTTCTAAAGGTAGTCCCTCTTATGTTGATCTATAAAGAGAAACTAAAGAAATATCGAATCTAGAAGGTGTTTATTTTGAGAAGCATGTGTATAATTGGAGTTTTTGTGATTAGGTCCTATTCCTCGGTAGCCTAATACATGATACATGTTGAGAAGATTAATTATACATTATGGATGTTAGTTGAATCTATTTTAGATATGTTCCAACTTGAAAATTGAGTATCACATGGGTTTTTAAGTGAAAATATGATTTTAAATCTTGTATGGTTTTGACAAGAGCTATTTTGGATTGTTTTGTTTACATATAATTAGGTCGACCTAATTGATGTGTGTGGATGTAATTGGGTATATATATGAGATATTTTGGAATTTCAAGGTGTGTTTAAGCATGAGAGTGAAGTGAAAGGGAGAGAATAATGACATATGAGATGTGAGTGATGTTGTATGATGTGAGAAAACAAACTTAGTGGTAGAAGTTCAAATTCAAAGAAGAGTTGTTGTGCGACTTCTAAGCATAGTAGTACATCATATTCAGAGCTTCAAATAAATTGAATTACAACACAAGGAAGATGCAGTTTGTATCAGTTCATACCTTGGCAATGAGCCACCATTTTTGTATTGTACTTAACTCTAGGTGTGAGCCTTATAAGGATAGTGTGTCCTAGTAGTGAGCCCCTATAATATGTCCTATATCCATATATAATATATTGCAACCTAATCCTCGCCATGGTTTTTCCCATTTTTGGTTTTCCACATAAAAATCCTGGTGTTCATGTCTTATGTGGATTTGTGGATGATTCATGCTTTCATTTCTTGTTTCAGTTAATGTGTTTTGGTGATTGTATTTGTTGTGTTCAAAAATTTATAGAATATCGATTCAGCCCCCTCTTAGTATTTTGAATGTTCAATAAATACACATTCAAGACAAATATTAGGATCTTTCTAATGGTATATAAAGTAACAACCAACCTCAAGAGTTCTCTCGGATTCAAAAAATATAGATTATAATATTTCTATAAAGTCTTGGATCAAAGGATAAAGATAAGAAAATTAAGAGAGGAGTGAGGGGTGAAGATCTTTGTATCTTTCCAATAGAGAGCTCTCTAATAAATTTTAAAAATCTAGAAGAGACCATCCTTGACTATCAAAAGATCCATTATTAATTATATTCCAATCTACCAAGCCACTTCCAAAAAAATCATTCTTCATAATGGGATAGTTGGTGTGAATACATGTCTTGTACTTTTTTAATTTCCTTACTAGGGACTTATGGTACATAGTCACATGTCAAGTTTACTTAGGATTATAAGATTCCTTCTAGAATTCTTAGTTATCATTTCTATATATTATTTTATCCCAAGTTATTATGAGTTAGTAGTCTCATGTGATAGGATTAAGATACTTGTCACAATCTTGACTAATCCTTCCTCTCACATTGCCTATATAAGCAAGGCCTCTCATGTATATTAGTATAATTCAAATTGTAATTTTTTATCCATTATCATAGCAATATATTCTTTCCATTTTATCTCAAGTGGAAGATATTTTGGTTGAGCAACTCTTCCTGGGGGTGTTGAGGACTCTCTATTAACTCCTACATGGTGCCAAAGATCTAGTGTTGTTGAAGTTTTTTTTTGCCATGCATGTTGGGGTTTCAACGACCTCACATTTGAATCCAAGGAATCAAATAAATTCAGGTTTTCCCTTTGTTTTGTCATATTTAGTTATGTTTGTCCTGGTCTATCAAGGTTTTATTTTTTGGGTTACATTTGCAAGATTTGGGGGTAGCTGAAATTTCAAGGCCCTTTGGGAAAAATCTAACCCTACCACTATGATCAAAAGGTCTAAGACATCAATTTTCATATAAAATTTGCCTATGTTAGGTGTCATGCATTTTTGAGGCATTTTTTTGCTCGGATAGGCCCTACATCCCATTGAACAAGGGTTACAAATTTTATTTTTGCAAAAAAATAATGTTAAATATATATAGTTTTATTTAAATTTTAGGTAATGAATTTTTCATTTAGGCACTACTTAAATTTTTTTGAGAGTTTTTTAAATTTTTGGGTGAACAAATTTATTTACTTTGTAGCAAGCCATACCTGAAACCTATAGGTTTATCATCCTTTTACACCCTATCAAATTTGTTAGCTTCTCAAGCCTTGATCACATCATAACACCGAGGGCTATAGCTCAATGGTGGCATGTGAAGAGTCATCACCCATTTTGTTGCCCACCTCTCAACCCTTCTATCACTCATTGATGAAAGATTATTTCTTTCCAAATTTTTCACCTCCAATCATGTGGGTGACTAGGAGTCAGCCCCCGAGGACTAATATCTTGTTCTTGATTAGTTTTCACATGCCTAAAATAAGCCTTTTTTATTTCTCTATAACTTTCACCCTAGGGAGGCCCTTTTTCTCAAATTAGATATTGTTAGAAAACTGGTTCTCTCAATTTTCTACTATTGTAGGTTATTTTGCAAAAAAAATTGTTTGATCATAGTTTTTTTTCGATTGAAGTCATATGTTTTTTTGATCTCAAGCTCATAAATTTTTTCTACTTTCTTTGATTTTCATGATTCTTGCAGCATTGGAAAGGTATTGAGGAGCTCTGTCTAGCCATCAATGCACTTTTTCCTATTTCTATCCTAGGAATATTGTGATTTCAATTTTTTCTCAGTGGGTATATTGGAGAATACTTAGATATTTTAATAATTAGGAGTGTGTTGCTTGGATCATTTTACTTAATTTCATCTATATTTTATGGATGGATCTCATATTTTGTTATTTGAGAAGTGTATCATCATTGTAATCATGGGTTATGTAACTCATCCTTCTATAATAATTCTGAATAAGGACAATTATGAGTCATAGAAAAAAATCATAATAACACATTGTAGATGGCTACATATTTTCCCTTGGCTTTATGGACTCATACCTAAGTGAAAAATAACATATAAGAAACATGTTTGGGTAATAAGAAAGATCATATCATAGGCTTGACTGGTTCTAGTTTCAGTACAAGAATATTCAGAGAGACCTACCATAATATTTTAGGAATCTCATGCCCATGCACATTTTGGACCAAAGTTTGGGATATGTTTTGAGATTCACATAATCCTCCATTCCTAGATGATCTTGCATCATATTGCCTCATTCCACTTGATGATGTTGACAATATTCCCTATGATAATAATAACTTAGAGGAGTTTCAATATGATGCAAAGCTTTGTTGTCTTAATGATCCAAAGACTTCTCTTGTAGCTCCTAATTCTACAATTGAGATCACACATTCATCTTTTGTTGATAATTCATTGAGTACTTCCAGTGAAAAATTACAGTAGGTATCTAATTATCTTCCTAATTAGGATTCCTACTTATCAAACATTCTATCTTTATTTGTATATTCTTATATTTCAGATTTAGAAGACTAATTTGAGGGTTTAACTCTCTTATTAGATGATATTCATGGATCAACTATTTACAATTATTTTTTATCTTCGAAGCTTGCTCAAGATTAGTTTCCATGTGCTCTTGGTTTGTCATGTTTTGTTGTGATTGGGCATGTACCTAATTGTATTGTGGCATCATCATCATTTAAGAACTTAGCGACACATGAGAAAATTTTAGAGACACAATACATATGAATTCATCTTCCTACTAAATCCTATTTGAAATGGGAAGCATTCCTACATTTGTACTTTGTGTATCTTCTTCTTTAGGGGAGAAACATTGTTTGTAGGCATTGGATTATGTTTTGTCTTAGATGCTTACAATATTTGTAAGATATTACACATTGTGAGGGGGCTATATTGTCTCTATATTTCCATTTTATTAGGGGGTTATTCATTGTATATACATTATGGATGTAGTCCTTGGGGGGCATAACTGAGTCCTCCATACATCATCTTGTTTGTTTATTTTTATCTCTCTTTTGGATAGGATTATTTCCCACTAGGTTTTCTCCTTTTCTCTCTTTGTGAGAGATTGCATTTATTGAATTTTTCACTAGAAATGGGTACCTAACATGGCCTTTTAGTTGAGACCTATCTTTATTTTTACATAGTTTTCATAATAATATTCTCCCTAATTAGCACTTAAGGGGGGTTTTGGTGTGAATAAATGTATTTTATCTAGTTAATTTCCTTACTAGGGACTTAGGGGACATATTCATATGTTAAGTTTACTTAGGATTATAAGATTCCTTTAGGAAATCTTAATTGTTATTTCTAGATCTTAGTGTGTCCTAGGTTGCTATGAGTTAGTTGTCTCTTTGGATAGGATTAAGACACATGACACAATCTTTTCTAATCCTTCCTCACCCCTTACCTGTATAAGAAAGGCCTCTGATGTACATTTTCATATTCAAGATTGTAATATTGCATCAATTATCATAGAAATATATTGTTTCCATTTTCTGTATTGTGGAAGATATTTTGGTCTATCAACTATTATCGAGGGTGTTTTAGAGTCACCATTAACTCCTACAAGGATTAGTAAACCCACATAAGTATTTGATATTTATTATTTTAACCCATGACTAATTATATTCTTACATATTATATAATAAATCTTAGATACGAAGGGTTAGATATTGAGAATGGTCTACCTGACACCCTAGCCACCACCCTAATTAGGCCTTGATCTTTGATCCCATCTAATAAGACACTATTTTATATAATCTAGGTGCCTTTCCTATAAAATTTCTTAGAGAAAGAATCAAAATCATTAAGGATACTTTTGGGGGAAAATATTTAAATAAGGAACCTATCTATGGGTATAGATTGAAAAATATAATAGATTTTAGAAAATTTATTTAACCTAAAATGGAAATGCATTAAAAGGTCTAGTTTCCAACCTTCATCATAAAGCTATTGATGATCTTCCTCCATTGATCTCTTGTGTGATTAAAAAAAATTTATTAATGCAAAAACAATGAAAGAAAAGATGTTGAATTTTGAAAAAAGTTAATAAAAAAAAGCTCACTAATTGATGCCCAAGGGGGTATTAAATAATATTATATTGGACTTGTCCTTATTATTCTATTAAGAAAAGTTGGACAAATAGATTTCCAAAGATTTCATACGATTTATCGCTTCTTGAATTTAACGAAACCAATAAAGAAATGTCATTAGAAAATTGAAGATGAATTTAAGGATCTAGATTCTAAGAGATTTTCCAACCATGAATGCATCCATTAGAGTTCCAAGTATAAAATAAATCTACCCATTTAAACTTTATCCATGAGGATGAAGAGGTATGGGGATAAATTATCACCTTATTGCAACCCTTTGCAGGCAAAGATGTATAAAGAGGTAATACAATTAATGAAAATAATAAAGGATGGACATCCCAAATAGATAATCACCCATTCTATGTGTTTCAAGGGGAACAAATTTTAAAAGAGTTTTCTAGAGAAATGGTCTTATTACCTTATCATAAGCCTAAAAAAATTCCAAATTTATAAAAATAGATTTATCTTTAGAGTGGGATATAGAGTGAGTGATCCAATTAGGTATATTGATGCCATCCATGGTCTAGTTCACCCCTTAAAAAACCCACCCTAATCCAAATAAATAAGAAAATAAATGATTTACTTAAAATGATCCATAATTAGCTTTGTGATCATCTTATAACTTACATTATGGAGCAACAAGATTGAATAAATAATTAGAGTCATCACTCTAATTTATTGGAAGCAAGGCTAGAAAGGAGGTATAAAATGATTTAAGAATCAAATTATTAAACTAAGATTATTAAATGATATCTAAAATATTAATTTTCTTGAGATATTACAAAAATATGAAAATAATTCAATGGGAATACCATTTGAGATAGGGTTTTTCTCTTTAGTCATCTAAAATAGTAGATGACCATGAAGGGGAAAATAATACAATACCAAAAGGATCACTAATATGCACTTTAAAATATCCTTTTATTTCTTTTCTTAGCCAATTATTCAATAACTTGATACAATCACAAAGTACTTGAAACAAAGAAAATGATTTTCACCCCGAATGGATTACTAAAGTGATGAACCTAATTTTTAACTTGTTTGTTTCATTCAATTTATGAGGGCTATAAGGTGTAATTAGTAATCAGGAATCAAACCTAACTAATATAATAGTCAAAGGGTAGATTTTAAGATGGTAAAATGATGTGTACCTATTTCAAAAAGTGCTTTTTTGAGCCTCATTGAGGACTGATTTGCTTAGTCACGAATGAGTCCCTAATAGGGTTATAGAAAATCAATTTATAGGTTTTTTTATTCAATGTATGCACTCCCATATTCCAGGTGTTCAACTCCCGAAATTTGGAAATAAATTCTCTGGAAGAATTTTCTTGATCTTGCAAGAAAGATAACTTTCACATCTTTGCAACTTTGACAACTTTTGCAAATTTTGTTCTATTTATTTTAAAGCTAAAACTTGTAATCACACATCAAAAGAGAAGAAGAAAAATGTTGATTTTTAGTTAATTGGGGTTTTCCTTGGTCAAATCCTATTTTGGTAATTAAACCTTATGATAAATAATGCATAAAAGGAATGGTGAATGAACAATGTAATGCTACACCTCATCAATACCCAATTGAACCTTGGAGTACAAGTTATCAATGTAGAATGAAGTGGACTCAATGGATATAGATCTTGATCATGATGAACTTTGATATGAAACAATGCTTGAATTGGATCTCCAATACTAAATCAACACATCAACTCAACAACATGCATGATGCACTATTCTTTTGACATGTTGAAATGGATCTTTGATTGCTGAAATAAACTCTAATTATCTACCCTTGAATGTCTTTGAATGCTCTCTTGATCATAAAATGCTATAATTCTTGAAGACCTAAAGTTGATAGGTGAAACTATGTGAAATAACCTTGCATTTATTGATAACTTATTATTAATTCTTGAAATTCAAATAACATAAGCCGACATCAGATCTAGGATTTGAAATCATCAAAATACCACCAAACACATATGCCAAGGGTAGTTCTAAGTTAAGTGAGGACCCATTTTCCATAGGGTGAATGGGTCCTAGCATACTTAACTAGGACACACTTCAGGGGGGTGTTAAATGATATGTAAAAAAGGGGTCCTAGGACCTAGTGAGGACCCATTTTATAGCTGGTGAATGGGTCCTAGGTCACTAGCCTAGGACACATTCCTTTCAAAATTAAGTGTTGTGTAATATTATTTAAGAGTGTCAGGTTTTATCCCTCAGAAAATATAATAAATTAGGCATGGATTTGAATTAAAGGGGCCAATTAAGCTCAAATTAGCCTTAATTAATTGATAAAGCCCTTGATTAGTGTGAAATTGTAAAGATTTACAGTTTACAACACCCTAAATAAGGAATCATTAAGTTCATTTTATTATTAATCATTAATTCCCAATTTAAGTGTGGAAAAAGGGTTACTTTTTTTGATGGTGTACATTTTCCCCCATGTTAGATAGACTAAAGTAGACATTCAAGACACTTATGTATGTAGCAATGAAAAATATACAAAATCATACACTATCAAAGACTAGGAAAATAAAGGATCAAGCTTCGACCATCCCAATGCGATGTGGAATGTGGTTGTTTGTCTACAACATGCATTCTCACTCTGGGGTAGTGGAACATCAAGCCATCCACTAGGTGAGTATCCCTCAAATAAGGTGGCTTAGTGATAAATTCATGCCTTTGTGTCACCTCTCACTATACTTACCATACCAAATCTACCCCTTTGATAAATTTGATAGGGTGCCACTCACATTCCTGTTCATGTTTAACAAGTTATGTTATGCTAACGACCAATGTACATGGAAAGGCTCCATGGGCAAGCAAGGTGTGTTTTTCTAGGTGGCCTTGAATTAGGGTTATGTCAAGCTTCATAAGGTCAGAAAGTTTCATTATTGCAAACACTTATGAATAATTTATATATACGTTTTAGTTCAATGGGATCCTTCTTTGTTCGTGTAAGGTCTTCTTCTTAGGGATCATCATGCCTAATATCTCCAAGAGAGGAAAAGTCAAGTGTAAACAATTACCACTTATGGGATGCCTTGTGTCACATCAAGCCAATAAGGGAAAGTTGTATGCTTTGAAATATCACACTCTTGGTGGACATCAAATACAATGACACTACCAAGGAAAGGACACATCACAAGAAAAATAAAATCACACCATGAAATATGAAAAATGTCAAAATATATCATCGATGTATGTCCCCCCCACTTTAAATTAGTTGCTAACACCATTGTTGTGAGAAACTATTTTAAAGTAGCCAATGTTTACTCCTAAGACATGAGAGCTTCCTTAGAAAGCCCTATTCCAAGTCATATATTCTCAAATGAAACTACATCATGAATAAGGGGTTTCCCCCAAAATGCAATACTAAGAATAAATCAATATGTCACATGTGAGCCAACTTAAGGCATGTCATCCACATCCCAAGCTTTCTCTTATATATACATGGAAGGTGGTAAACTATCCAAAAGAGACAGTCAAAAAGTTCCATATGAGGACAAGGCTACCTAACCCCCTTGCCCCCACTTATTTCTAGAGAAGGGTGATCCAAGATGATTGATGATATGTTGCTCCTTGCAAAAAGGAAATGATTTGCAGTTAATGTAAAACATGCAATAGTGAGTATGTTATGATTCTACAACTATTACATGGCAAGGAGTAACATCTATTATTATTGATTATAATGAGTAGACAAAGTATCAACCTTATGCCTATCTAATGAGATATTATCACATGTAGTATCTATGAATTCAGGATGCACCAAAGTTAAAGTTATCTTGGAAGAATATTTTTTAAGAGTGTTGATATGGAGTGAAGGAATTTTTGATGCTTTTTTTTCTTTCGAAGGACAATAACCAAGACCAATAGTTTTTTCTTATGTGTTAGGTTCTATATGGACACAGATGCCTTTTTCTGTAGCAACACATCCTTTTCCAATATACTTAATTTGTTTCATAATTTCATAAACTATTTCATAAAGATTTAACATTTCTTTCAAATTTAGTGGTTTGTCATAATCAACTTCATTTAAGTTTATTGTGTAATTTTCTTCTTCTTCTAAAGTGGTTGAAGTGGATGCTTTCAAAATTTGTGTTGGCATTACCGCTTTTTATTTTCCCTTGTTAGACTCTTTGTTTATTATCTTGTATTTTCTCATGAATGTTGGTGTGGAGTCTAAGGAACCTCAATGATCTTCCAATAACTTAGTGACTTCATCAATGTTCTTCTTGTGTTCTTCCTTCATGACTTCAAATTTTGCAATTGATTTCAATGCTTTGAAAGGATCTTGTCCTTCTTTCTAGGAAATCAAAAAAAAAAAAAAGGTTTAGCATCGACCTTGAGTGTGTAAGATTTATTGTTGCATACATACTTCATTTTAAGATGAAGGGTAGAAGACACCCCATTCATTGCATGAATCCATGGTCTTCTTAAGAGAATATTGTATAAGAGATCATGAGGCATAACATGGACCAGAGTTTGTAATATGACTTTTGAAACTTTAATAGGTAATTTGATAACTTCAAGCAATTGTTTTCCTCCATTATCAAACCCACAAATAAATAAAGAATCATGTTGAATTTGTCTTTTGTCTATTTCAACCTTATCAAGAATATTTATGCTACACATGTTAAGGGTTGAGCCATTGTAAACAAAAGTTCTCTTTATCATTCTCTGATTAACATTTAAGCTATTATCATGAAAGCTTCATTTTTCTTTGAACTTCCAAAGAAGGCAACTCATCTTGACGAAATGTAATGTCTAAGTTGGCCAAAGTTACGACTTGAATTTGGGTTGCCACATTATTTTATTTCACATTAGGAGAGGTAGGAACTTGTTGTAAAACACTTTGAAGCATGGTATGATAACTAGGTTATGCTGGAATAAAGTCACATAAGGATATCTTAGCAAGATTATTCTTAATTTGTTCAATAAGATTATACCAATTTCTGTTTTGTAAAGGAAAATGAGGAGCACTAGGAAAGATAGGGTTAGGGAATGGGAGTGATGTTTGAGTTATTTTTCTTGGTTGTGAATTGTTCCTAGTGTTATATATATGAGAAACAATATTTTAACTTGGTTGTAGTGAAACATTATCATTATCAAATTTCCCTTTAGGTGGTTATAAGATAAGCACAAGATTATATTTAACTTGTGGTTGTTGTGAGGGTGGATAAATTGTAAAAAGTGGCTCAAGAGACCACTTCAAGGGATATCTAATGTGCATAACCTCATAAGTCTTCCTTATTTTCATGATCTCTTAGTGAAGGGGATTCTAATGTCACTTCATCATCTTCATCTAAGGAAGCCACATCACTATTTTTTGAAATTCATGTGTCAATGTTATCATTTTCTTCCATTATGATATCTTCCCTAGTAGGAGATTTTTTAGGAGAGCAAAAAGCTATATGTTCATGAAATTAAAAGTTTGGTTCTTCTAAAGTAACTTCATCACAAGTAGGGGAATCATCAATGGTTGGATTTTCTTACTTATCAATGATGGCATTATCTTTCTCAATAATTTTTTTCTTAGGGGGAAAGAGGAAAATAGGACTCTCACAACTCTCATCAATTGGATGTTCTAACATGAAAATATCTTCATCACAAATAGGAGAGATATTAGGAGAGGGCCAAATTTGATTGTTATACTTTTCCATGCATTTATACTTTGTCTCTAATGTCTCATTCTCTTGTTCCATAATATCTACCCTAGTAGGAGAGATTTTAGGAGAGAGGAAAAAAAGAGGTTCATCACATTCCATTGTTACATTTTTTAAAGTAACTTCATCAAAAAAAGGGGAGGCATCAAGAGAAGAATAATTATGATTTTCATGTTTACCAATGGTTGGATCCTTTCATTTGAATAGATCTTTCCAAATATTAGGGACATTAGGAAAGAGTGAATTAATTTTATAAATCCCAATCATTGGATCTCTTAACACCAACATATTCTTTTCACAAATGTGATTTCCATGATTGTACATGATTGTATTCTCTTTAACTAATGAATTCTCACAAGTAGGGGAGGTGTTGGGAGATGAATGTAGAATAAGTAAAGTATTTGAAATGATCTCATCTTATTGTGTCATAATATCTTCCCAAAGGGGAGAAGGAGAAGGAAAAACCATATTTTCATAGTTTTCCATGATTGTATCTTCTTTCATCAAGATACCTTCAGCACTAACAAGAGAGGTATCGAGAGAAGAAAAAATATGATTTTAATTATTGTCTATGCTTGCATATTCTTTTATCACATCATTCATACAAATAGGAGAGGTAGGAGGGGTGTGGATATAAGGAAGGTGTCAAAATTTTCACTCTCTTGCACTAAGAATATCTCATAACTAGGAAATATTTTGAAGGAATGACTAACATTCTTGTTGATGAAAATTCTCTTAGCACACTTGGAAAGGAAAGAGACTAACATTGTAAAAATTAATCCATCCAACTTATCCAATGATTTAAAATGTAAGCAATTGTCTAACATATTTGATGATTTTCACTATTGAAATGATTTTTGGAATGATTAATAAATGACTACATTAAATGGATGTTTTGATTTAGATCCATAAAACAAAAATTTCTATTACAAGTTAAAGACATTTTAAGAAACTTACTTAAGTGTTTTAAAAAAATATTTAACCAACCCATCTTTTTGTGCTAACTCATCAGGAAAGTTAAAATCTTGGCTTCTAGTTTTTAAATGAATATCGATGGCTACTTTTTGAAGTTGGTAGTGGCGGCAAGTTAAAATCAAAGGTTTATATTTGAACCATTGAATAGTTAATTACAACACTTTTAGTTTGATAGGGAGTTTGTCAATCACTTGAATTTGTAGTGACTTGAATATGAATAGATCAAGGGTTATCTAAGTTGTGGCACCAAATTGAAGGTATATGTTGAATATTAAAATATTTTTGTATTCTAACAGTGGTGTGAGCTCCATGAGAATATATTGAAGAATATTACACCATTCTTTTTCATAAATGTATAGAAAGAGAGGAAGATATATATAGAAGAACATGAAAGAGTTGTGTGATGTATGAGAGAGTTTTTAATGCATTGACATCATTTTTTGACAAGATCAAATAAAAAGGAGAAAATAAGAACATTTTGGTTATTTTTTATAACCAAACTTGGTCTTAGCACTTACCTATGAATCTTTTAGAACCCAATAATCAATAAGGGCAAGGATTGGCCAACATAAAAGTAAGGATTATGACGCCCTTACTTCTACTCTTTGGACTCTCTGAAATCCAGTAGGGTAATCCTTGTAATGTTCAAATGATATTCATTTGATCAAGAACATTTATACACATAGATAAATTCCTATATAGCACAAATAGATAACATTCATTAAAAATTTTGGTTGGAATTTAAAAAAATTACTAGCTATTGAAAGGAATAAGATGGTACTTTAGATTGGTATATTGTAGTTGAAGGTTTTTTAGATAATTTTCATTCTCATTTCAAGCCCTTGGTCAAGTGAATGACTAACTCATTTATCTTCAAGATAACCAAATGAAAAGACTACTTCCTTATCTTGGGGTAATGGATTCATATTCATAATAACTATTAATACATTAATAGGTTTAATCAATAATTAAAGGAGTATTGATATATTGCATTATAGCATTGAACTCATTGTGCCCAGAACACAATTACTTATCAATCCCATGCTCTTTCCTTTCAAATATGTGACCTCACTTTAGCATTTAATCAATCCTTTGAATTGAAGCAGAAATAAAGTCACTCATTCAATTAAAACAATTGAAAACAAACAAAAATATCATTAACCATTTCATTTATAATCAAGAAGAAAATTACATAGGAGAGAATGTGCTTTGGAATTAGCATTTCCATTTATAAACTAATCCTTCTATAAAACTATTTAATATCATTACAAACCAAATCATACCCTAGAGTCCTTACTAACCTATTCATTTGTGCATGAATTTACAATCCACTCTTTCATGAGCTTAGTTTTCCCACTTAGACAATTTTGAGACCCAAAACTCAAACTCCAATAATCGACTTACCATTTGGGAGAAAAAAGATTTAGGATCAATTACCATTTCAATTAAATTTCATTTGGAACATATTTAATTTCAGTCTTAGATACCATCTAGATAGATATATTTAATCATTTAAGAACAAGGGAAAGCAAAAGACAAAACTCCATGTAGTCGGTTGAAGCAAACCAGCTAGCCTTACAAAAGGTGTTGCGTTTTTCTACAACAACACCAAAATCCCTTTTTTCACATCAACTAAAGAATATTCTCCATTGGAACCCAAGGAAAAAACCTATATAATAATAGGAAAAGGTGCATTTACCATTGAAGACAAAAATTCCAATACCTCTCCATCTCACTAGCCAAAAATATTTTCACGTCAACACCAAAGAAGAAAAACAATATACATGTTGAAGATGATAAGGTTTTTATAGTGGTAATGGTTTAATCAAAAGAAAAAAGGGTTGGAATGCTACTCTGATTCATTAGCATTAGAGTATGCCCACCCGCTCCGTGTTCATGCTAAAACTGGAGAGGCTACTACTCCTCCCTCATCACAATCCTCATATGGTACCAGAGAAAGAAGGTAACGGCCATACTTTGGGTTAGTATCTCCTCCATCACTCAAAGGACTGTCTAAAACCTCAATAGGGGAGTTGTGCTTCCCCAAATAAACCTTGTGATACTTATTCTTCTTCTTTGATTTCTTCTCAGGCTTAATTGATTCCTTCCTTTTAAAATTGACCAATTCTTCTGAAACAACCCGACTCCTCAAATTATAGGCGCTTTCGACACCACCCTTCTTAGTTTTCTTGTGGGATTTCTTCTCCTCCATTGGTATTGCAGGAGCTCCTAGTACGCCAAGTTTAGTTTCACATATATCATCATAATAATTAAGTAGATTGATTTTCTTAAACCTTCAAACCAGGCTGAGAGACACATAGGGCATAGGGTAAGGACTATAAAATATTAATTACGATAAGGCTCACTAGCCTAAACTTTTTAATTGAACTTGTAGGAAATAAAACCCTCAAACCCAGACAATTTCTAATAGCCCTAGTTATAATTATACACAATCAAAACTCTTACTATCCCAAAAGTATGAAACTCTTAAACCAACTAATGCATGACTCAAACAAAGCTCATATGAAAATTAACTTACCCGATATAAACACTTGAATACCTCTATAATTAAAATCCCAAGACTCACATGCTTCTTCTCTAGATCACACTTCTCAATTCTCGATAGCTTCAAATGGTGAGATAAAATGGTAGGAAATATACAGTAAGTAGAAAAATTAGGAGCATGTATCCATTAATGATCAAGGAGAGCCTTGAACGAGAGACCTGGCAACTTAATCGATCAAATTTGAATCTAGGCCATCAATCTTTTTGGATTTAAAATACCATCAATGGTTATCCTCAAGCATTTCTTCTAGCTCTTAGAACTTGTGCCTCAAAAATGGTGATACCACATCGAAAATCTACCACGTTCACCCTTAATTTCATTAGTCATTTGGAATCTGAAAATTGTCATGCATCGTCATTCTAGTATGTGATTTTTCATTTACACCAGCAAGGTACAGAGAGACGACAATGAAAAGAATATTCCCTCAAACATCCCATCACCCATCATAGATCTTCCTTCCCTTTCCAAAGTTTGATCAATGACAAGAGAGCTGTTATGATGAGATCTTGACCATTGGATCACCGTCCACCTTTACCAATCTTCACCTTACATCATGTGTCACTAATTTATGTTTCAAATTCTAGAACACACCAGTGACTAATGAAAACTAGTGATAGAACTAGACTAGGCCATGTGCATCCTCCTTCAAAATCAAAGGCACAAAAATATCACTCATTCACCCATTTAAAATAGTGACGAATCACTAAGATTAGGGACCTCATCTCTCATCACCAATTTAAACAAGAGAAGTGCACAACAATCTACGACAAGTGATGGAAAATAATACATAAAGTCCTAAGTTCATCGCACATCACTAATTCAAAACTCAAAGCTCGAGAGAAATTAGTGATAGCTAAAACCTCCAACAATACAAAGAGAAACTTAAGCACCACACATCACTGATATGAATCAAATATTCTCAAAGCCATCCAGAATGAGTGATGGAAAAAGGCGATGGATGGGACTTAAGTGAAGTAATTTTTCATGTGCTCATAAGTTGTATTGAGAAAAGGAACCACCTAGGAAAATGTATAAAAAGGCCTCAAAGGACTTAAAACATGTTATTTCAAAAAATGTAAAGGTCAAATTAGGTCAATTGATCAATCTTATATAAAATAAAAATATTTTGGACCTAGGCATGAGGGGCTGGAAACTTCACAGGGTTTAATGGATAAAGATTTTTTAACATGACCAGGGATGAGTAATAGAAGGTCATTGATAGATCATAACATTAACAAGGGTTAAGACTAAAGGGTTTTTTAGGATAGATCTTGATAGTGAAATCCCAAGGCAATAACAATGGGGGCAAAACCCTTAGTCCAGATACTTGAAACTCAAAAAATTTTGCAGAGTTTAGAAATGGAACCAGAAAATTTTAGGGGTTCCATCAATGGCTCCAGTTGGGGATTTCTATTCCTCTAGAACAAACTGAGATTCTAGAATCCCGGGTGAAGCAGAATAGTCACAGAGAACCAAAAACTAAGGACTTTCCTGGACCAAGCAAGAAAACTAGACCAAAATGAACAACATATGTACAATATTTACATGAGTTACAAAACTATACTAAGAGATCCAATCGCCATCTTCTTTGAAGAATCTTCTGATGTGCAAGATTTCAATCTAAATTTTGCAACTCTACCAGGATTCAACTTTATTTGGTGGCCCTAGGCCCCCAAACTTAGGATTGGTACCTACCCCTATCAAAAACCTTGTTTTCCACTGTCTGTACCATGCCAAGGCTGAAAATATTCTCATGAATTACACACTTGTTGATCATGCTACGACTACTAAAATAAACCATTATTGACATATGTATGAACTTATTATTATCATTGTCATTATGTAAAGCATGAATTTGCACCCCTAACACAAATTTCCCTTTTACCTCCTTACACTTTAGAAAACATAAGGTAGAGGCTTAATTTCACTTAAGCCTGCTGCTTGCATCACACTTGGCACCCTATTTTTGTGTTGATGGAGGCATTTCTGTCAGGGACGCCCACACAACACATGAACATCTGCATGGTATGCTTGCATCCCTAGAATATTCTTGTGGGTGGAGACTACAAAGACATTACACTTCCCATTGGAGGTCAAAATATAATGCCCCTTTTTCGCTGGCTGACCCAAATATGGCCGTTTTTCATCTTCTTCTTCATATTCTCATTCCATTCTTCCTTTCTCATCTTTTGGTCATTTCTTCACCACTCCTACACACTTGAGCATCCATTTTTCCAAGCTTTGTAGCAGCACTTTTTACTCCAATGCAACAATCCACTACTCCATCACTCTGATAGTGCCAATGTAGGAAAAACACCATTGCAGTAAAGGCTTGAGTTCCTCTCATTTTCTCCTCCACAATCCTTGAGCACTTTGGACTGAGGTGGTAAGCTCCTCTTATCTTCTCTATCATTTTGGCTGAGTGAGCACATACTATTTTTTAGTGTCTTTTTATTATGTAGTTTGTATTCCCTTCTTTATCATTATTTTGTATCGTTGCAAGCTTGGTTGTCTATGGAGGCGGAAGCACGAAAATGGGGGTCTGACTGAGATAGGCCCCTAAAAAATCCCCAACATTCTCCCTCTTTTTTGTGTGTAGGTGGAGAGAACTTGGAGTAAGCTGGCGAGGAAATTATTGTGCGAGATCTTCTTCATCACCCTTGTGGTAATTTACTTCCTTTATCATATTCATATTTACATGTCACCCTTCCTATTCATGTTCTTTACTTCCCAAAACTTCTAAAGTAGATCGCCAGTCCTTTCTTGGGGTTTTAACCTTGTCAATCTGGTTTTATGGCTATACGGATGCAAACACACTTGTGAGATGTTGGTGTGTCATGTTGTCATCCCAGAACCACGCCTCTATCCTCAGACAAAGAGCTACCTGAGACATAAATTTGACTCTAAAAATTAACTCATCTAGTCTCCTTTCAACCCTCAATTTTGTAGAGTGGTCAAAGGACACATAGTCCTCATCATTCTCATCCCTCCTATCCTAACCATCCTTTCAGTTGAGGTAATTTAGGGCAGCCTTTCGAATCTTGGCCTTTTGTGACATGGGGCCTTGTAGTGGTTGGTCCCCCTCTCTTAAATTTTTGGTGAACATGACGTGAACCAATGTCTACCTATTTTTTGGTGTTTTGAACTTTTTCCCTTGTACCTTTTGGTCATTGTACCCTTGTGTGTTGTGAAATTTTATGAGCTTCACAACCTAGTCTATGAACTCTCGGCATATTGTTAGAATAATTTTGTGATACCTTCCAATGGACAAGGTGAAGGTCTCTTCTAGCTTCACTATCGGCCTTTTCTCTAGATCTACGATTGGTCTATCTATGCAGGAGCACATATTATGAGGTGAATCTATATTCCTTGACAAGCTAATCACATCCCTACGCCTCCCACATCATTGACCTCCACATCAGTGGATGAACATGAGGTTGTCTGTGTCCCTACCAAATACGTCGTTAGTCTTGGTAAAGGGTTAGGTGCATTAGAAAATCACCTGCAAGGAAACCTGAAGATGGCCAAGGCTACTAAAGTGATCAGTGAAATAAGATATAGGGTGGAAAAAGACCAGATAGGAATAGAGCTCTTGGCTAGTCTCATTGATCTAGCAAAAGCATGTGCCTCTTTGATCCATAGTCACATGGTAAGAGGTGGCCTCTTCGAAGAACATTAGAGACAACTAGAGATGTCAATTCCTCCTACATTTGTATACATGGTGGAAACGGTCCCTTCAATCAATGTTTCCACTACTTCTGAGTATTCCAAAACTGTCAAAGTAAAAAAGAACCCTTGGTTTTTCACTTCACCCCTTTTACCACCACTGATGGTGGAGGATTTGGTGGGATGACAGGTGGATGCTTTGGCAGAAAAAACTTCAAAATTGGAGGTGGTATTAGTGGAGGTAGTTCTGACGAAAGTCATGGTGGTGGCTTTGGAAGTGGTGGTGGCTCTGACAGAGGTCACACTAGAGGTTATGGAATTGGTTGCAGCCCTAGTGGTAGTCACGATGATGGTCTAGGTAGTGGCTCTAGTGGTGGTTTCAGTGGTCCTATGTCTTCTAATGACACCATTCTGAATACCCTTCTTTATAATACGGGGAAGATGCAAAATCAGCTAGCGAACCTTTCCTAGGTCTATTTTCCAACCCTTCTTCTGATAAAACTTGTTGTTAGTTGCAATCCTGAATACTCCTTTCGCACAAGGGATGGGGATTCCTAAATTCAAGAAATAAGGTGGTAAAGGGGGCCCATAGACACAAGTTTCCACCTTTAATGCCTTATGCAAATATTTCTTCCATCACAACGTGTTGATGGAAAAACTATTTCGCCAATCCCTCAAGCATACAACACTCGACTGGTATTGTTCTTTGCCTAAAAATTCCATATTTTCCTCTGATCATCTTGTGAACCAATTCCTATGATAGTTCTAGGCCAATATCAGACTAAATATGACCTTATTTGACCTTGTTTGGTGCAAACAAGGGGACAATGAGAAGACTACAAACTTTATAGCACAATATCAGGTGCTCTTTTCACAAATATCATACCCATTACCTGACTCCAATGTGCAGTGTAATACCCCTCCGTTTTGCTTCTCAATTCATGTTGTTTTATGCTTTGCTTGGATTGTAGCTACTTTGATACTGGACACGTTTTTATTATGATGTTTTGATCGCTACTCTTGAGCGACAACTATTACTATGTGATGTGATTATCTGATTTTTATGTTACATGCTTTGATGAATTAATGATGACAGTAGAATTATCATGTGATTATTTATGAGAATATTGTTATGACGTTAGTGTCAGTCTTTGATGAGTGTATTGGTGAATGAGATGGGTTCGCATCACTCGCTTGCGAGCGCCCTGCAAATCCGAGATTTCTTCTTCACGGTGTGAATTATATACTGCATATATCATGTTGAGTATTTGATTACAGGTTGCAGGTACATGACATCGACTCCACCTGGTTCCATAGGTTTGAGCTTGTCGATCCAACGGTTAAGTTGAATGGGAGATAGTAGCTTGGTAACATGTGTCAGGTCTATACCCTAGCCTTAGTGTGTCGTCAGTTCTGATGATTGAGTCATGTTGTATCTTATTGGATGTTATGTAATGTTTTGAAAACTGATGTTTTGTTTTTATAGTTCTTTTGAAAATTA
This sequence comes from Sequoiadendron giganteum, assembly GCA_007115665.2. Taxonomy (NCBI): domain Eukaryota; kingdom Viridiplantae; phylum Streptophyta; class Pinopsida; order Cupressales; family Cupressaceae; genus Sequoiadendron; species Sequoiadendron giganteum. The sequence goes on along the minus strand of CM021103.1, from coordinate 173,985,025 downwards.
TATTGGCTGGAAGAAATGTTTATTTTATATTATATTAATGTTATGCTCTTGGTTATATTTAAAAATGAATTTTTTTTGAAATTAAACTTAAATTATTTATTTAATTAAATTTAAATATCAAGGGATTAAATTTAGTTAGTAAATAATTGTAAGTGGGCTTATTAAATTCGAATTATTTAATTTATTAAATTTAAATTCCAAGGGATTAAATTTAATTAATAAATAATGGCAAGTAAGTTAATTAAAGTTAAATTATTTATTTAATTAAATTTAAATCTCAAGGGATTGGATTTAGTTATTAGATAATTTATATTAATTAAGTAAGTGTTTTTGATTGTTAAATTAATTTAAATCAAAAAGGGAATTTGAGAAATTGAAATTTTACTTTAAAGTCAAATTAGGGCCTTTTCAAATAAAAGGGAAATGAAATTAACTTGTAAATTCATCTTTTGCATTTGAAAGTGAATTAGGGTTACATTAGGTTATTTTGGAATTGTTGTTTTATAAGTTGAGGGCAGAAAAATTTGGGGATTTTTCTTGCTTCATTTTTTTGACAGGCAGGAAATTTGTTGGAGAAATTTTGAGGAAAGTTTAGAGAATTATTTTTTGGTTGAGGAATTAAATTGAAAGGAGAGAAAATTTTGTGAAGAAGGTGGAGCTATTGGGTAGAAGCTTGCTGGAAATTCTTGGCATTGTGGAAAAAGAATTGTGAAGAGCTCAAAGGAAATTCTGCATCAAGAAACTTGGTGGCTGCAAATAACCAGGTTTTCTTTTATTTCCTTGTTTTATTGCTCCTAGTTTAACCTATTTTGTTTAAATGAGAAGAAATTTGTAAATGGGGGATTTTTCTTGAAACCCTAGGTTAAACTTCAATAGTTGTTATTCAGATTTATTTGGTTTTTAAAACACAAACCCTTTTTGAAAAAAATTGTGAAAAAAACCCTAGATCATTGTATCAATCTTCTTGTGTTTAGAATTTCTGAAAACACAAAGAAAGGCGAATGGTTTCATTTGTTATTCTGAATTTAATCTTTTTTTTGAAAGGTTTCAATGTTGCAAAATTTAGTTTCTGGTTGTTAACTTTTTTTTCTTCGATTTCACTAGTTGAAGAAATTCTAGAAAAAAAATTATATATATGATAATATACATTACATATACCATATTATGAATATGATATATATAATTTACATTATCATATATATAAACCCTTTTATTTTTACTGTGTTATATTATTGTGTTGGCCGCGTACGGACCTGAGACAAATCGTACCCTGCGTACGAATTTATTCTATGTGGAATTTTTTTGTTAATAAAATTTGTGATGTATGTGGGGGGGTTCGGCCCCCACCTCTTTTTTATTTAATGCACAGTGGGTATGTAGTACCCACTGGGCAGTGCACCACCCGTACGGGGGACGCACTGTCCAATGAGGACTGCGGCCCCCCTCCATTCACTGTTGTCGATTGTTGTACATAGAGTACAGTCGGCGTAGGCATCGACAGTCTTCGGACAGTCTGCGGGTACCGGCGGTACCGTCCGTCGAACGAGGTACCGTCCGGACCCGCGTACTTTGCTTTCTTTAAATTTTTATATTTCTTTGAAATTTCTTTTTTAAATTTTATTTTATTTTCGATTTGGTTTATTTTATTTATATAATATTTAATTTATATATATATATATCATATGTGTTTTATATTATATATGAATATATATAATATTTAATATATATATATATAGTATGTAATTAAATATTATATAAATTGTTTATGTAATTTTAATTAAAGATTATTCTTGTATAATCGATTTATTGGATCAAGATGAAATATTGATTTTAATAGTGCATATTATTATGAGGTGTTTTTCTTTGAAAATGTGTGTATTTTATACCTTATTAACCATGACAGTATTCAACAACTTAGACATTTAACTATAGTAGAATTCATTATTGCTCAGGATTTGATTTAGTTGTAGTGATTACGTATTTAATAAAATATTGATTGGTTGATGTAAAGCCTTGAATGAATTATTTTGCTTTGCTGCGAAGAGCATTAGATTAGGAACATGGTTTTAGAATAACCAAAAGTAGTATTTTCATTTCCAATGCATGAGCTCATCGATGTATCTTTTAATGGATAAATTGTGAATGATTGTTGAGAAGTTGGGTTGTGAAGTCTTCCAGTTAAACATGGGTCATTCCCTTGTTGAAAGATTGCTTTGATTTCCCTTGGGTAGTGTTACAATTATCTTGTGTCCTCCTAGTATTGGAGTGGATTTCTTTGTGTTGCCTCCTAGGATTGGAGAGAGTTTATTGGTTCAATTCTGTAGCACTTGAGTAACCCTTGGAGTTAGTTTGTAGTGTGTTATCCAATTAGAAGAGTGGCTTTTGTTAGGGGCCGGAGCCCAAAGAGGTAAACCGGGAAACCTTCAGAAGTGATTTTAACAACTGAAAACTAAAGTAAATATACTTAGCATATTAGGATGTAGTTCACAATAACCAAGATAAGTTAACCTCACTCACAGGCACAAGGGTTTGTTTAGACTTGGGGTGGGTGAGAAGGCCTGGAATGGCAAGATCACTATCTCGTCCCTATGAGAGGTAGTTGATTCCGCTTGAGTTAGTATGAGTGTCGGGATTCGGTTGAGGTCACCAGGATTTCCGGAGCCTATGAAGAATGCCCAGAGGATATCTCATGACAAACCTTGTGATGACACTCTATCTAGGATAACACCGTGTTTTGTTGTGCGTATGTTTTCTTTAGCACACTTGATTATATTATGTCTGGAAGCAATGTAACCATGATTAGAGTTTTGACTTTATTGTGAATATGTGTGGTTGAGTTAGTTTGTATCAGTATGAGTCTGCCTTTGGTTTGAGGTGGTAGGTTTCTCGTCCATGTTACTTGGTTACCATCTCCTAGCATGGGGGGTGGTCCTTCAGGTACCACATGGTTGGGTGGAACATGCACCATAACTGTTGGGTCCCCTTGATCTTCAGTACTTGTTGGCGAGACTTCTTGATGGACATCTCACTTGTCTTACTTTTGGATTCTTATATTTTGTATCTCATAATGTAATGATATTGTTTTACCCCTCTTGTGTATGAGGTGGACCTTGTAATAATTAGACTTATGTATTTGTACTCATTCCAGGAATGAGGATTGTAATAGATCCTTTGTAATTGATTTATGTAAATGAATGCTTTATCATATCTCGTTTCTTTCTATGATGTTGAATGTTATTACTTGTGTTTTTTACTTTCAATGTATTCTTGTTGATGTATGTTATTGGGGTTTTAAGTAATCTCAGTTATGTAACCCTAGGGGATGTTGTCAATTTAGTTGAACATGTGGGTTTAATTCACTTCTTTAAAAAAAAAAAATTAGTACGCTTGTTTAGTGAATTGAAACTTCCTCTAGGGTTGTGTGGTGGGGCATTACATGCAGAAGGTATTCATAGGGAAATTGCAAAGGCCTTGGAAAGAGATATTCACCCTCATAAAATACCCTTCTTTTGCACATATGTGTGTAGCTTTATGGGAGTACCAATAGATGCTGGTTCAATTCAGGGGTTCCTCCTCATGCTGTCGTCTTGAAGGGAGATATATCGTATCGATCTCTGGGAAAGGTAAATCCATTGTGAATGTAATAGCCATTGTGGATAACAATGGCCTCAAATGTGACTGAAAATTTACAAAGCTATCAAAATCTTATTCTTCCATTTGACAAAAGTTTTTGAAAGATAAGATTATTAGCATGCTACCCCCTAAGCCAGTTAGGGTTCCATATCCTAACTCGTATGAAGCAAATATGTATTGCCAATACCATCAAGTCAATAAACACAACATCGAACACTATATGTGCCTGGGTCATGAGATACAGGATCACATCAAGGACAGTACTATCTATCTTGATGGGAACAAATAAAACATGAACAAATCAGTGGGAAAAGCTAATAGTGAATTCCAGATATACGTGGACCCGTTTCCTTCACATTTTGCTAACATGATTACCAATTCTACTGATTTTGTTTCTTACCTCGAGGTGTATGTTTACATGGTTACTATCACTCTCTCTACTAGTCTTGCGACCAGTTCGTTAGATGCAATGTTCACTTCGTAAGATGTAAAAGAAAATGGAAAACCTTCTCCACTCCACATTCTAGCTCACCTCAGTGGCAACATTATGACAGGGGTCTTAGTAGACCCCACGAGTAGAGTAAATGTCATCATGGAGGAGACATTACTCTTGAACTCCCCACAAAGGGAGGAATACAAAAAACTAAGTCCATTATCTCTATGCATGATGGAATTTCTCCTAAACCCTCTGGGTCGATAACATTGTCCGTCCTAGTTGGACCCAGGAATGTAGACATGGTCTTCAATGTTATTCCTAGGTCAGACCTATTCAGAGTAAATCTAGGTATACCTTGGCTGGCTTCCATGAATGGGATCACCTCTATAATTAATAAGTCTTAAGTTTTTCCATGAAGGCATCATGTACATAGTGCATGATACTAGATATCAGCCTGTGGTATCTCATGGGGGATATTCGTTTGATCACTTTTGGCCCACTCTAGTTGGTCCGCTCCCATAAAGAACATATCTACTTTACAAGAACTATGTGAAGTACAAAACTAGGGGCAAAGGATAACCAAAGTTTACCTTTCTTGTAGAAGAGTACCCTACTACCTCCTTCTCCTGAAAGGGAAAGGAGAAGCTTGTTCCCTCTCGGGCTGGCCTATCTATTCCCCTTTCTTGGGAGGAGTATTGTATAAACAATCCTGGGCTCTATCTATTGAGTCTGATGATGCCTCCTTGGTGAATGCATGAGATTAGGACACAAGATCTCCCTAACGGCTCTCCTAGACCCTAGTACTACCTATATGGTAGAAATAAAGGCTCATGAAGAGAGTTTGTCTCATGACCTCCTCTCGTCCCCCCAGGTGGAAAGAGAACACCCACTAAGGTGTCGGGGTCGATTCCTCCTACCATTACTAAACCTACTCCTTCTGATCCCATTCAGGAGTTTGTACTTGTATTAGAAACAACCATGGAGGACACTCCCATGCATGAGTAGAATTCTTCTCTCCCTTTGCAAGGTTTGGCTTCTGGGTCAAAGAGTCATAGAAACCACCTTGCGCACGAGCATAAGCATTGATGAAATGATATTTTGGCTAAGTGGGCCTCCTTATAGAAGGAGGAGGAGATGATCACACCTCTTGTTGTGTATTCCTCTCTCCCCCCTTCTATCCCTATCCAACCTAGCTTTGTATCTCTTTCAGGTCCCACTCCGAGCACACCTGCGCTTGGAAAGGTGCAAGTGTTCATCGCTCCTTCTGTGGAGCCACCCTTGCTGACTTCCATCCCGTATGTCTCACCTTTCTCGAAGCTCATGGATATGGTTAATACTTTGGTTGTATCCATTGCAGTTCTCCCCTCTTCTCCCTTGACCTTCCTTGCTTCTTCTATGGGGTGCTCACCTCCTTTGATGAAGAAGAAGGTAGAGCATGGTCCCTCCAGCAACAAAAGATGTAAGAAGATCCCACCTCCTCCAAAAGGTGGCCCTACGTTGGCTTGTTTTTTCCTAGTGATGGAACCAGCTCCAGCCTCCCCTAATTTTTTCACCACTCCCAAGTCACTTGATGAGCCTAGTGGTGAACCTCAGATACAAAATCCTCATAAGAGTTGAGCAACTAAGACCTCATAGGTCCCTCTGCCTTGGCCCTTGTTGGAGGAGGATCGAAAGATCCTCCCCTTAACATTACACCCTTGTAGGCTTATCATCCTTCCTATGATGATCTAAAGTGGGAAGTTGACGACCTCTTGGTTGACCAGTGTTAGGGGGAGACCCTCTTCTTGATCTTTAGATTAGATGTGTGTGCGTGTTATGACATGTGTTCCCCGATGATCATTCTATATGTGCCTAGATGACCCTCATCACCCCTATTGGTGTGTTAGGTCCCAAAAACACTGGTTTGAAACCACAAGAGGTTTCCAACCTCTTGGTATGGTTTTGGCTAATGTATAAGGCCAATTAATCTAATCGAACCTTCTACTCTTTAGGCTTTGCTAAACCTAGGCGGGTGCACCTAATGCATATGAAGTAGACTTATATTGTGTTTCCTACTTGATCAATATATCCATAGTGGAAATTTGGTACTGGAGAGATGTGATCCCAAGTTGGTATAGATTTTATAAGAAATATCAAGGTAAAGTTTAATATGTTCAGTTAACAGATTTGAAATTTGGATATGGTATGATAAAACTAAATAAAATGGGTAAGACCAGTGCCTTGTTGGGTAAATGGAGTCAAGTGAAGATCTAGAACAAATGGCTAGTACTGGTGATAATTCAAACTGTTTGGCACACTTTTGTTGGTTTATAACTTGTAAGAATGTGGAGGAAAGTGACTGACAAACTCTACTTAAGACAGAATGTGAATCCTAATTATATGATTCTTGTTACAAATCCAAGTAACACTTCCAAATTATTATGATTGATCAAAAGGAATTTAATTCTTCTTTAAAGCAACCAAATAATCACATCACACAAGTACAACAAATGTGTATTGATAAATTGAGTGTATGCTTGATATATCAACTTAAATAACCAGGAAAAATTAAGCTGGAGACAATTAGACAATTGAATAACTTCAACAAACAATTGATACCAATATGGAGCCATAGAATCAGAGATCTTTCATTGATTTCCTTAAAAATATACTTGCAACATAGTCTTTTGAAATGTAAACATCATGGTAGCTATTTTTCTATCCTATCAGCCTATTCTCAATTATCTTCTAATGATTCTTCAACCATCAAGATTTCAACATAAATATCAATATAATGAAGAGGACACAATTCTTCATAAGAGTCCTTTGAAATTAACAATAATAAAACATAAATTAGTTAGCCACAAATGAATACTATCCATATGATCCAGGTAATATTGTCTCCCATGAGTATCAACATCCTCTATTTCATTCCTTTTTGCTACCTCCATGCTTACCATCTTTTCTAAGTGCTCATAGGTATCATCCAATGTTTATTCTTTATTATTGGTTGTCTCCAAATATTTTTGCAGTATCAACTTACATTCTTCTATCCATCCATCTCTATCTCTATGCTCTCCTTATTTGAATAACATAGGGACTCCTTCTTTTGTAACATCAACCAATTCTTTTGCATCTGCTTGAAGTTCATCATGATACTCCCTATTCCTTTTCTGAAGATCTTTAGCAACTGTTATGATTTTATTGTCAAGAGGATTTTTACTTTGAGCTTCTTGGATTCAGTCATCAACTCTTTTATTCTCTTTGATTGTAGTATGGATTTGGGAATTGCTTCCCCATAATTTATTCATCCAACTCATCAAATTAGTATATCTTTTCTAGAGTACCATAGAGAGTACCTCATACCTTTCCTTGGCCATGTATGGTTCCTCTTGTTTGGTCTTTGATTGAGAAATTTCTCCCCGTGTAAACATCTTGGTATCCTTTAGAAATTTATTCTCTCTTAGTACTCTTTCATTGTTGCTTTTGTACATATCTCTCTCTTTTATCAACATTTGAATCTGTTCTTTGTTCAAATTGGCCACATTGATGCCAATATCCACAATGGCTATAGGATCAATTTCACCTACCTTCAATGTCATCACATGTCCAAATGCCCTTTCTATGTCAATGATCACAATTTTTTTATGTGGAGGGTACAAAGCCCAAATCATGAGAGAGTTCTCATTTGGATTGTATTTGGATCCAATATATACTTCTGTAAATCCTTCAGGGCTAATTTTGTGGGTAGTATTGTTATTGTGCAAGAAACTATCAAAGACAAGAGCTGAATTTAAATCCAAACTAGGAAAGATCATTACACCAAACTCTTCTAACAAGTTTCTTCCTTTTCCTAGGGTCATGTTTCTCATCTCATCATCCACATCCTTCTTCAATGTATTCAGTAATTTAGTTTCATTATTAGGTGTGATGCTTGTGACATAATTCCTTAGCTCTTTCCCCTTTTTCTTGTACATGAATGACCTGAATTCAAATGATTTTATAAATTCATTGTCAGAGACAAATGATCTATAAGCAAGCTTCCTGGTATTTGCATCAAAATTTTCATCAATTTCATGTTCTCTACTGGAGGGTTGATATTTCTCAATTTTGGTCTTAGAGATTTTGTCACTATGACCTTGATGTTCACTTCCACCAGTGGCTTCATCACTCTTGGAAGATAACATCTTTTCCTCCCTTATCTCTTTCAATTGTTGCTCAATCCTCCTATTATATTTATCAATCACTAGTTCAGCCTCCATTTCCTCCATGTTCCTAATTATATCATCTTTTTGGTAGGGTACATGCACATACCAACCCAAATTCACCTTCTTTCTAGCCATATCAATATACCCTTCTAGATCAAATCCTTTTCATGGGGTGGCCCTTTTCAGATTGAATTGATACATTTCATCTAAAATTTGATCATATCCTTCCTTTGATAGCACGGTAAAATCCCCAAAACATAAAGTACTTGGAACAAAATATTACTTTTCATAGGAACTTAAATTCATTACACTTGAATAATCCATCTACTTAACGATTTCCAAGTATGCAATTCTATTTGGAACCATTTTTGGTAAGAGGAAAGGTGTATCCTCAAAACCATATACCTTGATCATGGTAGCATCGATATAACAATACCAATCACCCAAGTTATGCTCAATAGTTGCAAGTCCACCAAAATATCTAGGTCTCATAAATATTTTGATTTCATCACTTAAGGAATACTCACAGGGGTAATTAAAGAATCTATATAGTATTTTCATGAAATGCTCCTCAAACAGAACATAACTAGAATTCATAAACCCGTTGTCCCAAATAGCAGTCCATAGTTGTACTAGAAAAATTTTACCCTCCTTATCATGTTATGTAATTTTCAACTCTTCAGGCTACAGCATCATCTCCTAACCATAATATAAGATCAAGTGCATAAGAATGGAGTAATGTTCGAAATGTAATTTGGGTGATTCATTTTTTATAGCCAACGATCCTGAATCAATCTCTTTGGTAATGTAGGAAGCATAATCTAATGGTCTAGCATAATGGCACTAAAAATCTGCCATAATCACCATTGGTCCAATTGACATGAATTCAAGAGCCTCATACCCTAACACTTGACACACTGAGAGGTCTATATATTTCAAGTAAGGTTCAAACATATCAATATGAAAGGGAGGATCGTCATCATCTTCAAGAGGGACAAGGTTCCCATATTTCTTGGGTTTATGCAGTAGCAATCTCCACCCATTGTAATTTGTGTACATCCTTGAGTATTCATTTTCCAATTCTTCATACACAATTGGTTCATCACACATGCCACTTAGATTAAAAAATTCTTAAACTGCAACCTTAGACACATATATGAATGGTTTTCCTTGTAAATCACAAATGGCTTTCAGGTCAGGGTTGTATTGTTTAGCCAATAGTCTCATTAGATCAACATTCACAAATACATTTGGGACAACCAATTTCCTAAAATCAAGGTTCCATGTATTACACACTAGTTCAAACCTATTTATTTGATGTTAATGGAACATAAAAAATTCATATACAATAATAGATGTCCAAACATCCCCTATATATTTATATTTTTCCTCAAATATGTCTACATCAACCCTTAATTATGCCATCCTCCTAGACCTTGACCTAGAGTCGGGCAACTGATCTATGAGGTCTTGGCTAAATTTCCTCTATTGATTTTGGGTCGTCACTCATGATGAGTCTATTTTTTGCGATATTTATGGGTAGAATCTCTTGTTTATTTGCTGAAGTTACCATGGACTTTGATATTACATGCTGACACTTTTATATAGTTTCTCTCAAAACATAAGACATTTGGGTTTAATTTCATTTCTATCAGTTATAATGATATTTACCTATTATGGGGACTATCTATATTAATCTTGCATGTGGTTAATGAATGTTCTTAAAGGTAGTTATAGCTATGCAATTATAATGCATATTGGCATCACCATGCAGACATGATTAAGAATGCTAAGTTGAGAAATGTGGCTATCAGCTAGCCATGTAGAGGAATCACACAAAGGTCAACTAAGGACGATGATAGGAGATTCCCATGTCATCCGCATGTAACTTCCTTATGCCGATCTTTAATGACATTGAGCAATCTATGAATTACTATAGTGGTCGAGTCCACGTTTGGGCATGCATGTGTAACCACTCTTCCTCTCTTTTCTTCTTTCCCTAAATGGTGTCCTCTTAGTTAGTGGGAGTTGACTGCCCTATTTAGTAGTATAAATAAGGTTTGGATACTCCTTCCTTAGGGAGTTAATCTCCAAACTATTGTAAAAGATGAGAATACTATCAAACATACTCTTTTATACTTGTACTTTCCAATGAATGAAATAAGATTATGAGTTGAGTATCTAATTTGCATTATTTTTAGAGGATACTCATCCAAGGGGGCCCAATTGGTGAGTAATATGATTCTTTAGTTTAGATAGATTTGTATTAGCTTCTGTTTAGGACTTAGTTAAGAATCTGGCACTAATTGTTCCTACAGCTAGTAGAATTCCATTATGTGACTATTTCTTCATCCAAAGAGGGCAGAGTAGTTTCCTATTTCCTGCTCAGATTTTTCATTTCTTTTATGCATGTTCAATTTTAGTTTTATTGTTGAGTGATGTTCAACATTTTCTTTATTTTTGTCCATGCAATTTACCTTTAGCATTAGTCTCTCTTAGTTGTAGAATGAATATGAATACTTTTAAGTTCCTAGTGCACATACTGTGCTGACCCATTTCAAGTTCACATCCTTGGGTTGAAAATTTAAATGTACCTTCATGATGGTTAAGATGGCTATTCAGGTTAGATGTCCAATCTTTGAATCATGGTTGTAAAGGATTGGTTATTGAAATCATTGTAGTAGGCCAAAAATTTTGGCACCATTTCCAAGGAAGGTGTCAAACTAGGGAGCCCTTTGGAGTCATTGATAGTTTTTTTCTGCTATACTATTTTTGGAGTTTTCTCTTAGTGTTAGAGGTTATGATCCAGTATTTTTTCTCACTCATTCTTTGTGTGAGTTAGCTGATACTAAGTTGATATTGCATGCATATAAGAAGATGAGATGCTTATGGGATATTCCTTCCTAATCATCCAAATCCATTTCAACTAGTAGAGCTTCCAAATCTACCTAGAAATGAAGAAGAAGAAGCCACACCCCTTTGCTGATATATTTCCTAGCTTGACCAGTTCTAAAGTTTCCCTTGAAGATTAGAATCTAGTTGAAGAACCTTTTATTCTAGAATTTCATCAAATAGGCATGACTAATGAAAATGGAGACAAGCGTAATAGGCAGAACCAACTGGCTTTTCCTTTTTCCATTGCTGAACAAAATGAAGTAGATAACCTCAAGAATATCACTGCTTCAGTCCTTCCTAAGTTATATGGACTTGTCACAGAAGATCCTGATACATTATTGTTTAGGTTTGATAGACTCTATAGAAGCTATGACTATACCACTAATGCCCATAGACTTAAGCTATTTCCTACCACTTTGAAAGAAGCAGCACTGAGATGGTTTATGGGCCTTGGAAAAAACACTGTGGTAACTTGGGAAGATATGAAGAAAAATTTCCTTGAAAAATATAAGGAATATTATAGGGGTAGTGACATGAGAGGAGGTCAAATTTTTAGAATGCAATGAAAGGAAGATGAGAGGATGGAGGATTTCATTTCAAGTTTTTTGTTTTGTCCGCATAAATCTCCACATCATACACTCAATGAAGACTCACAAAAGTTGATTTTTTTGAGACGAATTAGTGAAAGATACACCGATTCCTTAGACCTAATGTCTAGAGGAGATATCACTCAAGTCTCTTGGGAGGATATCAAGAATATATGCCCAAACTATTCTAGGGAAGCTTCAAAGAAAGGAAGAGCTTACCAATCCTCTATGGGCAAGTCATCTAGCAGTGGAGTCTCAAGGATGGAGATTACTAATTTTCTGGTAGATTTCAAATAGGACATCATCAACAATATAGCTACTCAACTAGATACACTTCAAGCTAAGAAGAAACATGAGAAGGTAGAGGCAATGCTTTAAAAATATTTCCCTCATTGTAGACAGAAGAAGAATGACTACAAATGCAAGGTGATACCTAACATTGACAAAAAAAATATTACACCTAAGTTCAAACCAATTCAGACTAAGGAAGACCAAGTCTACTTTGTTGCACAGAAGAGGCCATGGGATTTAGGACAAGGTATACCACTAGATCCACTATGTTTTTTGGGCCATATTTTAATTCTTATTCATCTGGTAACTAGTGGCATCCCCCTTGTCCATCCAACTATGGAGGATATCGACCAAAATCTTGGGGTAACCCTCCAAATGCTTGGTCCAATTATCAAAACTCCTCACCTTAGTGGAAACAACCTCAGGGTAATTGGTAGCAGTTTCAATGAACTTAGAAACCACCTATAAGAAATTGGCATCAAAAATCACAATGGAGAGGTTGCCAGCAATGGCCATACTAGATAATCAGCTACATGCAACCACCTTCTCAACTCCAAAAACCTGCTATAATGCTCCCTCCTGCTAAGTAAAGTTCAAATGTACCCAAACCTAATTAATTACCAACCCAACCCACACTCAATCCAAATAATAAACCACAAATATAGCTTGCATACTCTATTGATTCAAATCAATTTCTTACATATGTTGTGAGTTTAAGTGACATACATATGCATTCAATAAAACTACCTTGCAAGCTCCTTCCACCCCCATTATCACCGAGGTTCTTGTGGAAGAGCAAGAAGAAAATTTCACTGACCCCATTAAGCCTTGTGCACCTAAAAATACTGAACCAATTCTAACCAACCAAACAACACAAGAGCCACCATTCCCCTAGAGATTGGAAGTGGCCAAGCAAAAAGAAGACAAGGAGGAAACCACTTCTGATATTCTAGACCAGATAAAGCATATCTATGTCTAGATACCCTTGTTCCAGGCCATAAAACATGTTCCTATATATGGCAAGGCAATTAAAGAAGCATGCCTTAAGAAACTAGGAAAGAAAAAGAAGGACCCAATTACAGTTCATGTAGTAGGACAATTGGCTGACATCATGCTTGGAAAAGTAACTATCCCCAAGTACAATGATACAAGTAGTCTTGTAGTTGAAGTTATCATAAATGGGATAAACATAAAAAATGATTTGATTGACTTGGGTGCAACAATCAATGTGATGACTAAAGACACACTACAACAACTAAACATTGCAAGCATGAGATCCACACCTACTGTCCTACAACTTGTTGATAGTTCCACTGTTAAGTTTGATGACATAGTAGAAGGCATTGTGGTGATTCTAGACACTTGGGAGTATCCTGCTAGCTTCATGGTTCTTTCTCCTAAAGCTACACTTGGTGGGTACCCCATTATCCTTAGTAGGCCATCGTTAGCAATTGTAGACACTTATATTGGATGTCAGTCTGGTGACATGACCATTTCTAATGGTAGGAACACAAAAAATCTTGTTGTTTATCCTCATGCTCAGCCATCCAATGATGAAGATAATTTTGTATGGCCACATGTTGATGAAGAGGCCAATGATGTTAACTCTATGGCACAACTGATGATGTTCGGAAGGAGTCCTTTGTTGTAGCTTCAAGATGAAGATGAAGTGTTATCTAGTATTATTCAGAACCATTTTTGGATAGAGGAGATATCACCTGCTCATGCATCTGGTTCTGCAAACCTCATGCAAACACTTATGTCATTTCTTCATGATCTTCTTGCAACCACTTTTCCTATAGTCATTGTCTCTATAGACATACTTCTTGCAGCCACTCTTCCAGCAAACAAACTTCCTACAATAATAGGTATGTTCCACACAATTCTACCGCATGAACTTAAGGTACCATGTATTTTTAGACACATAAAAATGGCCTAGACCCACAAACCACATTCTTCTATATCATGCTTCATCTCAACATAATTAAAATATTTAATTATGTCTTATAGTCTGATGTCAACTATTAATCAAATAATTCTTAATTATTTAATTAATTCACATCTTTTATTGTTCCTCGCTATTTAAATAAATAAATTACATTTATTATTTAAATGCGTCACTAATTGCTTATGTCACTCTATAATTAAATAAATTCCTAAATTTATTTAATTATTACTTCCTCATGATTATTAGATAAATAAATCTTATTTATTTATTTAATACGTCATTACTTATTTATGTCTGCTCATAATTAAATAAATTACTATTATTTATTTAATTATTATCCTCTCCAACTTTCTTTCTAATTTTAAATAAAATCATTTATTTAAAATTACCCACTTTCTAATTTTCCTCCACAATTGAATAATTTTAATTGTTAAATTGTCTTATTGATTTTCTTTCTAAATTTAAATAAAAGCATTTTATTTAAATTGGCAACTTCCCTCTTTCCAAGTAAATAATTTTAAATTATTATTATTTACTGTCACATGAATTCATCATTTTGGAATTAATTTAAAATATTAATTTCAAAATAGCGTTATTCTTCTACAAATCAAGTAATTGCTAAAATTACTGATTTTCTAAAATCTCATCCTCTTGTCTTCTAATTTTTACTAATTTCATCTCAACTATCACATTTCGTCTTGATTTAATTCATTTAATTAAATCTTATTCACATATGTGGGCATTTTTCCCTAACCCTAATTGAGAGTTGCCTTATTGAATCTTGACCTTTGATTCTAGGGCATTCCTTAATCTCTTATCTCGTCCATCCATTCAATTAAAACAATTGAAGACAAAGAAAAAAAAATTAACCTTTTCATTTATAATCAGGAATAAAATTACATAGGATAGAATGTGCATTGGAATTAACATTTTCATTTATAAACTATTTCTATTATAAAACTATTTTAGGTCATTACAAAAAAACCTCATATCCTAGAATCCTTACTAACCTATACATTTGTGCATGAATTTATAATCCACTCTTTCATGAGTTCGTTTTCCCACTTAGAAAATTTTGAGACCCAAAACTCAAACTCTAGTAACCTGCCTTGATATCCCATTTATAGAAGAATGGGAGAAACAAGCTTCATGATGAATTACCATTTCAATTTCATTTCATTGGGAACACATTTAATTTTAGGCTTAGATACCATCTAGATGGTTAAATTTAATCATTTTAGAACAAGGGAAAGAAAAAGACAAAACTCCACATAGTCGGTTGAAGCAGACCAACCAGCCTTCCAAAAGGCTTCGTTCATTGCTACAAAACTACCAAAATCTCTTTTTTCATGTCAACCAAAGAAGATTATCCATCATCACCCAAGTCAAAAACTTATATACTAACCAGAAAAGGCATATTTTCCATCGAAGAAATAGAGTCCAACACCTCACCACCACACCAACTAGAAATATTTCCATGTTAACAACAAAGAGGAAAAACCATATACATGCTAAAGAGGATAAGTTTTCTCCAATGGAAATGGTGTCATCAAAAAAAAAAAAAAGAGTCAAGACACTACTACGATTCATCAGCATCAGAATATGCCCACCCACTCAATGTTCATGTTGACACTGGAGAAGCTACTACTCCTCCCTCATTAGAATCCTCATATGGTACCAGAGAGAGAATGTAATGGCCATACTATGGGTTAGTATCTCCTCCATCGCCTAAAGAGCTATCTAAAACCTTAATAGGGGAGTTATGCTTCCCCAGATAAGCCTTGCGATACTTATTCTTGTTCTTTGCTTTCTTCTCAAGCTTAATTGATTCCTTCTTTTTAAACTTGACCAATTCTTTTGAAACAACTTGAATCCTCAAATTATAGGTGCTTTCAACACCACCCTTCTTAGTTTTCTTGTGGGATTTCTTCTCCTCCCTTGGTGTTACAAGAGCTCCTAGTACACCAACTTTAGTTTCACGTACATCATTGTGGGACTCAACCAAATCAAGTCTATTAGACCTTCAGACCAAGTTGAGATACACATTGGGCTTACTCATTCTTACAGGGCACAAGACTATCCAAAAGGGTTACACTACACACATGAATGGTTGAGCCATTGTCAACAAGGGTTTGCTTTACCCCTATCCTATTGTATATAGCTATTATTATGAAAGGTTCATTTTTTTTCACTTCCAAAGGAGGTAGCTCACTTTGGTGGAAAATAGTGTTCGCATTCATTCCTTGAATCGTTGCTTCTATATCATTTGGTTGCACATTAGAATGGATAGGAACTTTTTGTAAAGCACTTTGAATCATGTTACGATGATAAGGGGAGGCTTGAATAAGGTACTATAATGATATCTTAGCAAGAGTATTCTTTAGTTGCTCAACAAGATTATACTCCTTTTTAGTTTGTGAAGGAAAATGAGGAGGACCATGTAAGATAGGGTTAGGCAGTGGGAGGGACATTGAAGGTGTTTCTCTTAGTTAAAATTTGTTTCTAGTGTTATATGTATGAGAAATAGTGTTATAATTTGGTTATTGTGAAATATTATTATTAGGTGGTTCAAGGATGAGGATGGGTTTTTTTTGAGTTTGTGATCATTGTGAGGGTGGGTAAAGGATAATTTCAGGTTTTTTTGGAGTTTGTGGTCATTGTGAGGGTGGTTAAAGGATAAATTGGGGTTTGTTTTGATTTTTTGGTTGGTTTGAGGGTGGATAAAGGATAAGTTCAGGCTTAGGATAGTACTTCAAGGGATATCTAATGTGCATAACCTTAGAAGACTTATCATTATTTCCATATCTTATAGAAGGAGAGTCTAATGTCACTTCATCATATTCATCTAAGGAAGCCTCATCACCATTATTTTAAATACATGTGTTAATGTTCCCATTTTCTTCCATCATGATACCTTCCCTAGTAGGAGAGTTTTTAGGAGAGCTACAAACTAGATGTTCATGACATTAAATGTTTGGTTCTTCTGAAATAACTTCATCACAAGTAGGGGACTCATCAATGGTTGGGTTTTCTTGTTTATCAATGATGTCATTCTCTTACTCAATAATGTTTTTCCTCGGGGAAGAGAGGCAAGTAGGATCCCCACAATTATCATAAATTGGTTCTTCCTCACAATTAGGAGAGGGCCAAATTTGATTGTTATAATTTTCCATGATTTAATCCTTTTTATCTAATGTCCCATTCTCTTGTTTCATAATATCTACCCTAGTAGGGGAGATTTTAGGAGGGGAACACACAAGAATTTCATCACACTCCATATTTATATTTTGTAGAGTGGATTCATCACCAATAGGGGGGGCATTAAGAGAGGAACACCTATCATTATGATGCTTACCGATGATTGAATCCTTTCATTCAAATAGGTCTCTCTAAATGGTAGGACCATTAGGAAAGGGAGAAACAATATTTTCATGACTCTCAATAAGTGTATCTTCTAACACTAAACTATCTTCTTCACAACTAGGAAAGATATTAGGAGAAGAATAAATGTTATTATCATGGTTATGTATAATTACATCCCTATGTCCTAAAATGTCTTCCCAAGTGGGAGAGGTGTGATTTTCATAGCTCTCAATCATTGGATCTCTTAACACCAACATATCCTCCTCACAAATGTAATTTTCATAATTTTTGACAATTGTAGCCTTTCACTAAAGAATTTTCACACATAGGGGAAGTGTGGAGAAATGAATTTAGACTAAGTAGTGGCAATGATCTCATATTCTTGTGTCATAATTATTCCCAAGGGGGAGGAAGAGAAGGACAAATAATAATTTCATGATTCTCAATGATTGCATCTTCTTTCACCAAGATACCTTCGACACTAATAGGAGGGGTATCGAGAGAAAATAAATTATGATTATCATGATTGTTTATAATTGTATCGTCTTATATCATATCATTCCCGCAAATAGGAGAGATAGGAGGGGGTGTAGATTTAAGGAAAGTGTCAACATTTTTTCTCTCTTGCACTAAGAGACTCTTGTAACTAGGAAATGTATTGAATGAATGACTAACATGCTTATTGATGAAATTTGGCTTTGCAAACTTGAAAAAGATGGATACTAACATTTGTGAAAAGTAATCTATACTAACTCAAAATGGAAAGAGACTTAAAATGAAAAGCAATGAACTAGAATGAAATGTGTCAATGCAATTTTGAAATCAAGCAATGCACAAAATTAATGAAATTAAGCTAGATCTAATGAAATGAATGAAACAAAGACTCAACAAAATGACATAAATAACTGATGAAAAAAAATAGAAACAAAAAAATGATGTTTTTAATGTTGTAAAAGGAATTTTTAGGTTTGATCTAGGACTAAATCACCTAGAGCAGTGTATGAGTCCCAATTAGGGTTTTTAGAGGGTTCAAATAGTGAAAAAAACACATCACAGATTCCTAAAAATTTGAGAAAAACACTTATATAGGGCCTAAATCGCCCAGATCGGTGAATGAGTCCCAATTAGGGTTTTGGCACCAATTTCAATAAATTTTGAGTTGATTCTAAGGTTTATAGTTTTTCTACTATTTATATTGTTTGTAATTATAGAATTTTAGTGAAATTGAATGATCTAAGATGCAAAAATGCAACCTATATGCACTTTTCACTAATGCAATATTTATAAGTCTTAAATAAAAAACTAATGCAAGATCTAATGCAAAGCTAATGTAAGCTAAATCTAGGGCTTTAATGCACTCCAAATTATAAATAAAGTGTTCAAAGTTCAGGTTCACCAAAATGAACACATGGAAATATGTTGCTCCACCTTCTAGGAGATGGAGCACATAAGGAGGGTAAGAGCCTCCTCCTATTTCACTCTTGTTCTTTCAAGGAAACCCTAGAGATCTCAATCTAGGGATAGAATTAAGGAAAGAGATATACAATAGGGTGTCCTAGGGTGTGATTAAAAGGGGGTTCACCCTAAGCAAATGCTTTGAAAGACAAAGATGAAATCAATATGAGAACCTAGCTATATGACCTAGGAAATGGAATTTGAAAGCATCTAATTAGACTGATAAACAAAATAAAATAGATAAGTGCTTGGAGAAATGAATATGGCTAAGCAAGGCCTAAAAACCTAGAAAATTGCTACTTTTAATGTGTACTAGGAATCATATGCTAGACTGGGAAATTTAGTCCTAGTATAGGGTTTCTGGGAAAGAATTGGAATCTCTTAGCGACTAATCTGTATCTTCTAAAAATCTATAATAAGTGTTGTAATAGGACTCATACACCAAAGGTGGTGATTTAGTCCTAGTTTTAGGGTTTGGCTGAAACTCTCGGATCCTTTGGCGATCTATTTTAGCTTCTCTCCTATCAAATCTTTGAGTTTGAAACTTTGAATTATGGCATGTAGGCGAATTTTCATGAAGATGAAAACC
Source organism: Sequoiadendron giganteum (assembly GCA_007115665.2). NCBI lineage: Eukaryota > Viridiplantae > Streptophyta > Pinopsida > Cupressales > Cupressaceae > Sequoiadendron > Sequoiadendron giganteum. Next base: position 173,965,641 of record CM021103.1, on the reverse strand, counting down.
TTGTGACAAATTTTGTAGCTTTACAACTACAATTTTGGCACTTTTGAAGGCTTCAAATCTACTATTTCTTCAACCTATAAACCTATAATCATACATCAAATGAGACAACAATTTTGTTTTGTTAGAGCATGGGGGTTCGTCTCGGTCAAACCCCATTTTGGTAATCGAACCTTAATGAGAAATGAAGAATGAATGAAATCAAACATGAAACATAAGATGAAACAATATAATCATGTTTGAAACTATGTAGACCTACAAACAAGCATGAAGTGGCCTCAATGGATGTAGGTCTTGATCTTGATTCTTGGTGAAAGATAATGCCTTTGAATACTTGAATCAATCTTGAACAATACATCACAACATTAGCTCAAAACCACATGCATGGTGCATGAAGCCTTTAAAATGATAATGGATCTTGAATTGCTGAAATAATCTTCTACAAATATATGCTTGAATACCTTATAAATTCTCTTGAATATTCTTGTGAGTGTACTCTTGAATTCTTATGAAATTCTAGCATGAAACTATGTAAAATAACCTTGTATTTATACTTATTTATGCAAAATTTCTCAAAATTACAACACTACAAGATGACATAAGATTTGGGACAGTAAAGGCCTACCAAGAATTTAATTCAAAATAGGTCCTAGTTAAAGTGGGAGGGTATGTGCAGGATCATGATGGGCCAAAATTGACGATATCTAAGTGATATGATGGCCCATGTGGCTGACGACTTTTTCTTACCCAAAATTGATGAAACAAAAAGGGTTTTCAAAGGAGATTCTCAGCTTTCCACAAATATAAATTATGGTTTAATTTGAATTTAATAAATAATTATTATTCATTTTCTAGTGGAATTATGACTAAAGTCCTGATTGATAGGCTGATTGAAAAACATCTATACCTTTCAAACGGTATCACATTTTTTGAATCCAAAACATGCGTCACATTCTATGCTTCACATACTATAGGATTGAAAAAATAAAAAGTGAATTTCATGTAGTTTTGATCAAGTTAAGGTGGTTAGACATACAAGTTTTTATATATTTTTTTAAAATTAATAAAAATTAATAATTAATTATTTACTTAGAAAAAAATTATAAAAAAATATGAATCACATCGGGACATGAGTCTCGTACTTATATCTAAAATATTATAAAAAAATGTTATAATTTTATTGTGCTTAGGGTGGTCAGACAAACAAATACTTCTTATTTTTTCCTTGAAATTTAAGTACTACTACATTGAAATTTCAAATTTCTACCAAATAGATTTTATTTAAAAAAAAAAAATCTAGTAGTTTAGAAACTAGATTCAATTTTATACAGATTCTATTCTTACATATTTTTGAAATACTATAGATAAATTATTCAAATTTTTACGTCAAATTGCCTAACTCTGATTTTCTAAATTTTATTGCCACTTAAGGGCCTATTTTTTCCATGATGATCCTACACATACCCATGACTCATGTAAGCCAGTTGTGGTGTATGATTCCCAATAGCTAAAACCTAGAACATAGATTTCTAGGAGTGTCTTGTTCAATGTGTAATTTGAAATTAGGTCCCAAGACCTAGGTAGGACTCATACATCCAAGATGGAATATGAGTCCCAGTTCACCAAACCTAGAACACATGACTCAAACACATTGAATTATGATTGGTTATTTTCTAAGTGTCGAGATTACCCTAAGAAAAGTGAATTTAATAAGGCTTATGGATGCAAAATAGGACTAATTAGAGCATAAAGAAGCCAAATTAATCAATAAATCACTAGATATGGCATAATTAGGTGACGTATTTAGTTTAAAATGTCCCTAAACTTAATGTGAATGTGTAAAACACATTACAACACTAAATCAAGGTAACATTAGGCTCAATTTAATATTAATTATTCCTAGATTAAGTGTGAAAAATGGATATTTTTTTCATACACTACAAGAACCATACATCCATGATTACTTAACCTAAATATTGCATGGTAATTGATTGATCTTATTAGCATTTACCATAGTTTAACATTGTCTTGGGGATTACTATGCAATATTTAAACATGATTCATTTTCATCTTTGGATCTTGTCCTACATCTTCTTCCATAAGATTCTAATTTTTCACTTTTTAATTTGGCCTTAAACTCTTGATTTTCTTGTGATACCCATTAGCACCATCATCAAAAAACTTGAAAAGCTTCTAGAGACACCATATATTCACAACTTTCTTCCCTTATAATTTTTCCAAGAGTGGGAATTTATCCTTCTTAAATGTTTGGACTTTTTTCATGCAAAGAGGAGGAACATTATTTGATGATCATATCCCACCTTTAGTATTCTATGTCAAAACATATAGTATTGGTATATAAAACTGCACATTGAGGGGGGTTGCACATTCTCTCTTCTCTCTATTCTAGGAAAGTTTTTTTCCTTACATGGGTATTTTTCCTTCTTATATTTTCAAGGGGATCAAATTTACCTTCTTTGTTCATCCTCTGTTGTGGATTTTTCTTGTACAAGTTTTCTCTATCCTTCTTTGTGATGTAATCATTTTTCATATGAGTACCTAACATAAACTAGTTGCTAGGACTCATTTCTCTTAAGTTACAATTATGGGGGTGTTGGTGTAATACTTTATTCAACTTGGATATATATTATATCCTAAGTGTTCTGTTACACATATTTGATAATTTTACCTAAGATAATTGTGACATTTTGATTATTTTCAAATAAGTATCTAATATTAACATGTTTGTACACCTAGAGTTAGCATACTCAAGTGCCACCACTACTTCATCAACTCTTGATTGATAGTTATTGAGAGTTAGCTCATATGTCTTGGACATGTCCTCTTATTAATTCATGCATCTAGGTGCCCTAGTTATATGTAATTCAAGGTAGCCTATTTGTATATGCTTCATCCATTCATTTTATGGTTTATTTGATGCATTTGATCTAATTATTGATTTCCTCTATTTTGTAATATATTTTATTCTTGAACATAACATCATCTGTATTATAACATACATACCAATGGATGCAAATGCATAGAAAAAAAATCAACTCATCTTCATAGGACCATCAAGTTTCTACTTGAGGGTACATAGCACACAATTATTCTCACATTTGTGGAGCCTAGATACATTATTTTAAACACCATTCCCTAACTAATGAAAAATATCCATGTATACCACATCCACATAGCAGCAACTTTTCAAGTGTATTAACAATATATAATCATTATGGTCCACCTAGGAGATTAGATGACTCATGAAAATAAATAGCATGATTCGATAGCTAGCGGCTAGCAACCCAAAACAAATTACATTGTAATTATAAACCATTAGGAAATAATGAGATACTGCATGCCACCTCTTTATATATCTATTTCATTACATAGCCAAACTATTTAAGCTCCCATAAATATGCTAGCACACACTTAATTTAACTAATATAGATTGGATAGCTCATCATGAAGCTATTACTACATATGCACCCTTGACCAACAAAAATCTAGCACATTAGCATAAGATTGCTACAAATTGTACTTATCACTACTAGCTAGATATTGTTGATGTGGACTTAAAGAGTGAAAAAAGGCTAGAGAAGAGTAGGAATGCAACCAACTTTCACACACTATCCATGTTTTGAAGAAAAAATTGTTCTAAGCCTATTACCAATAGAAGTTTGATTAAAATGGTTTCACTTAAGTTATATCCCAGTAGTATCAACATGACAATTATAACTTAAAAAAATAAGTGCAAGTCAAGACATGTATGCAAGACTTAAACAATACACATGTAGGATTTAATGGCTAACATGGGTACATATTATGAGAAAAAAAAAAACTTAAGGATGAAGAAAATCACACATGGAGATGAGGATATGAACTTAAGAGCATGATTCTAGGCTTAATAAAGGAGTTAATGGAATTCATTAAATCATATTTTTCAAATCATTAATAACCAAGGATTCATGGAATACACAAAAACATAGAAAAAAGACAATACACCAAGTGAGACCACACATATTGTAGCTCATAAGCTTCAAAATTGTAAAATTAAAATTTTTAACTTTGACTTGAATGTTTCATAATTAAACTATATTAATAACTAAATTATATATTACTAAATTCAAAATTAGAATTTATTTTAACTTTAATTTTTTAGTTAAATTTTTACTAATTTCTTGATTGCATAGGATTATAACTTAATTTAGTTTACTATTTAAAAAAATATATATTATAATTTACTAATCTAAAAACTATTTAGATGATGATTTTTTGTTTAGTATATAAAATAAAATTTCAACAATTTAATACAATGTTTAGAAATACATTTTTATAATTAGATTCACAAAATTTTGATTTTAAAATTTAAAATATTAATATTAAATAAAAATTAAATTAAATATTGATAAAATTGTAATATTTATTTTGAAAAAATAAAGATTTATCATTAAAAAATTAAATTGTGATTCTAGGAAACCATACACCATTTTAATTAAATAGTAAATATCACAAGGTAGAAGAAAAAAAATAATAAACGTGTTTATGTTAAATTGTATATATTTTGACTATATAGCTATGTACAATACAATCTTTAAAGGTATGATTAAATGTCTTGATGTGCTTGGGCTGTTATGTACAATACAATCTTTAAAGGTATGATTAAATGTTTTGATGTGCCTGCATTGTTAATCTTTAAAGCTATGATTAAATGTCTTGATGTGCCTGCATTGTTAAAGTGATGTTGGATTATGCAGTCAGCACGATGCATGTTTAAAGTGATATTGGACTATACTGTCTATGCAACCAGCATAATGCACATTTAAAACTATGAATAAACATCTTGATGTGCCTGTATTGTTAAAGTGATATTGATCATATTGTTTATGCACCCAGCACAATACACGTTTAAAGCTATGATCAAATATTTGATGTGCCTCCATTGTTAAAGTGATATTTGACCATACTGTCTATGCAGCCACACAAAATGCGCATTCAAAACTATGATTATATATCTGGAGTCACTATACTCTCTATTAAGCTGGCTCTCATTAGGTCTGCTTATGTCCATTGTGAAGGTCGCATTGGGGCAGGTCATGTAAATCCAGCGGCTGCTGTGGACCTGGGGCTCATCTATGACCTGACACCTCATGATTACATTCACTTTCTCTGTGATGATGGACAACCAAACAGATCGCTTTGTTGATGGACAACCACACAATCTCGTACCCCAGATCGAGCAATTTGGAGGGCGCAGCTGATCTCAATTATCCATCTTTGTCTTGAGAAGTGATAGTTCGATTTGATTTGATTTGAGATTCAAGAGGTATTAATGGTTGAAAGTGAGAAGTGATCGATACAAGTTTTATTTTATACACTACCACTTCATTCTACTTTTGATTCATTGATTAAATTGTTCTATACATATTTCCATCTGCTATAGAACAATTTGACTAGAATGTTAAAAAAGGATACCTATGTAGCTCATATATATTGATCAATAATCAAGAATCTCAGCGTGATAGTTTAAATAGCTACAAATATAACTTAAAATAATCAAAAGAAGCCATGCATGGTCTTTAAACTAAATTATGGTGAATAAATCATAATAAACTTATCTTCCATCTTCTTCCAATAATTTTTTGTTAATGGTTGAACAAGTCTTGAGAAATGTGAATGTAGTATTTTATGCATCCAATATTTTGATATTTGAGATAAGGGATAAGAAAAATATTATAGCATATATGAATAAGGAAATTTGCATCTTCACTTGAATAGATTAGGAAACACTTGATATCACTATGTTCTTAACACTAATATGTGAATGCATGTGTAGATTAAGAAGACATTCTATGGTGTTAAACCAAAAAGTTATATAGGCCCTTGCTCCTTAAAAATGATGCTAGTATTTATGAATTGAGCATTAATAAATCAAATAATGTAATTAAATGGCTTTCTACTATTACTTAATAATAGAAATGTGGGGAAAGACACTTAAACAAATATAGTCATTTTGAGTAGTTGAGAGGTTTAATCTCATTTCCTTAAAGTATATTACATGAAATTAACAGAAGGGGTTGTGTCATAGGACTATGTAGCTCTTTTTCTAGAAAGACATAAGAGTTTAGGATGAGTTATTTTGTATTTAATCAAATCATTATGGTTATAGAATCAATTATATGAATCAATTATCAAGTACTTAATCATAAGAATTGATGTCTTCATGATCTTAAGCATGTAATAGATATGTGTTAATCAAGATAAATGAAATCAAAGGTTAAGAGTATTACTATTAATTATATTAATGACTGTACTTTTCATATGATATTCTACTTGTTATAAGATTTTCAACAGTCCTAAGTATGAGTTCGTTGATCATGCTTAAAGCCTATTCATAACTGTATAGCCATGTACAATACAATCTTTAAAGCTATGATTAAATGTCTTGATGTGCCTGCATTGTTAAAGTGATGTTGGATTATGCAGTCAGCACGATGCATGTTTAAAGTGATATTGGACTATACTGTCTATGCAAACAACATAATGCACATTTAAAGCTATGATTAAACATCTTGATGTGCCTGTATTGTTAAAGTGATATTGGATCATATTGTTTATGCACCCAGCACAATACACGTTTAAAGCTATGATCAAATATTTGATGTGCCTCCATAGTTAAAGTGATATTTGACCATACTGTCTATGCAGCCACACAAAATGCGCATTCAAAACTATGATTATATATCTGGAGTCACTATACTCTCTATTAAGCTGGCTCTCATTAGGTCTGCTTATGTCCATTGTGAAGGTCGCATTTGGGGCAGGTCATGTAAATCCAGCGGCTGCTGTGGACCTGGGGCTCATCTATGACCTGACACCTCATGATTGCATTCACTTTCTCTGTGATGTTAACTACACCGCCAAATAGATCGCTTTGCTGATGGACAACCACACAATCTCGTACCCCACATCGAGCAATTTGGAGGGCGCAGCTGATCTCAATTGTCCATTATTCTTTCTTATCTTAAAATATGTAAAAGATAAAGGTAAGAAATGACACAATTAGGAAATGAAAAGATTTTTGAGATAGGTAATTTTTATACTAGTGTAAGTAGATATATAGAATGAAAAAAAAATAAAAAATAATATATGATAAAATACATTTATTAGATGATACAGTTTAACAAAATCAATTTATGAGAATGAGAGATTTTTGTAATTCCATATTTTATTATGTTCTATTTATGGGTTCTTCAATGCCATATCAATGTGGACTAAATAGAAAAAATGAATATTTCTAACACTAAATAATAATATAAGGAAAATGTCAACTCAAAAATAATATACGTTAACCAAAACTATAAATGAGAATTGGGAATTTTGTTTACTTAGATTGGTCCCATGTTACAATTTATTGAAACATTTTTCAATGTTATGTCATTGTGGAATATATATTAAGATTAAAACTTCCTACAACCAAATGATAACATATAGCCAAAATAACCCATCAAATAATATAATTATCATAACCTATATGTGATAATGTGGATTTCTTTTACTCCTAGTCTTAATAACATTTTATTAGCACATTTTGTAATGTCATTTCATACTAGATTATTACGCATGGAATTCATTTATAATATGCTTAACATTTCATGTTATCTTTCAATTTTCCCTAGATACTATTTCATTTTCCCATGGATGGTGATCCTATGTGATTCTATTAAAATCCTCATTCTATAGGAGTATCGCTTATATAGGAAAACATCTCCATATTGAGGAAATCAATATATGAAGGTTGTTGAAATTATATATATGTATGAGTGGTGTATGTGTAAATGTTTACATTATTTAAGTTATGTTAGAATCCATCAAACTAATATTTAATCTCACATATGTTTTTATTCCCCTTATTATTCATTACACTAGAGTAAAATATAACATTTACATAGATATAACTTAGATCTTTGGTCCACAGTTTCCTATCAATATTTGGTGTTAAATTCGTCAAAGATCTAAATCCTCTATGATCACCTAAAAAAAGCCAAATAGATCGCTTTGTTGATGGACAACCACACAATCTCGTGCCCCACATTGAGCAATTTGGAGGGCGCAGCTAATCTCAATTATCCATGTTTCTCTTTTATCTTAAAATATGTAAAAGATAAAATTAAGAGATGACACAACTAGGGAATGAAAACTACTACAACAAAAGTTAATATATGGTAAAATAAATTTACTAAATAATACAATTTAACAAAATCAATTAATGAGAATGAGGGATTTTTGTAATTTCATACACATTTTCCAATGCCATGTCATAATGGAGTAAAATAGTAGAAATGAAAATTTTTAACACTAAATAATAATATAACACAAAGGTTGACTCAAAAATAATATACCTTAATCAAATCTATACATGAGAATGGAGAATTCTGTTTACTTAGATTGGTCCTATGTTCCAATTTATTGACACATTTTTAAATAGTAGAAATGAAAATTTCTAACACTAAATAATAATATAAGACAAAGGTTGACTAAAAAATAATATACCTTAACCAAACCTATAAATGAGAATGGTGAATTTCGTTTACTTAGATTGGTCCCATGTTACAGTTTATTGAAATATTTTTCAATGTTATGTCATTGTGGAATATATGTTAAGATTAAAACTTCCTAAAACCAAATATAACATATAGCCAAAAATAACCCACCAAATAATACAATTATCATAACCTATATGTGATAATGTGGATTTCTTTTACTCCTTGTCTTAATAACATTTTATTAGCACATTTTGTAATGTCATTTCATACTTGGATGATTACACATGAAATTTTTATATAATATGCTTAACATTTCATGTTATCTTTCTATTTTCCCTAGATACTTTTTCATTTTCCCATGGATGGTGATCCTATGTAATTCTAATAAAATCCTTATTCTATAGGACTATATCTTATATAGGATGACATCTCCATATTGAGGTAATGAATATATGAAGGTTGTTGAAATTATATATATGTATGAGTGGTGTATGTTTGAATGTTTACATTATTTAAGCTATGTTAGAATCCACCACACTAATATTTAATCTCATATATGTTTTTATTCTCCTTATTATTCATTACACCAGGGTAAAATATAACATTAACATAGAAATAACTTAGATCTTTGGTCTACACTTTCATGTCAATATTTGGTGTTATATTCATGAAAGAACTCAAGCCTCTAGGATCACCTAAAGGGAGGAAAAAAATTGAAAAATATTTCTTGATTATGGACACAATGGATTTGATTAAACTGTAATATGGTTATTGTTAGATCCTCGTCAACAATGCTCATGTAGAACAACCTAGGTGTAGAAAGAAATGATTGAGAGGTACAAGAGACATAGTGCCAATATAGGCACCATGTGAAGGTATGCACACCAATTAATTTGGGTGAGATTGGCGATGGAGGATGGCATGGGCACCCATTAAAGTCTTAAGAAAATTTCAAGAGAATGTGGTGGGTAGCTGAAAATAATAAAAAGAAATATGCTAAAGTAATTACAAGTGTCAATGAATCAACAAAGGAGGCAAACAAAAAAATTAAATGGGTATGGTGTAGGTATTTTTTTGGAGGAGCTACGTAGTCAAATAAGCATGGTCCAGATGAATGAAAGGGAGAAATTGACATGTCACGTGCAAAAATGGGAGGGCAGACTTAAAACCCCATGACCTCTCTAATTTAAGATTCAACCTTTATTTTGGGAGGAGGAATCACGTGAGAATGAAAGGGAAGCAAGTCGAAGAGTTTTTTGGGTTGAGAGAGACAAGAAACTCATAACTATGTATGAAGGATGGTGTGTAGAGAAAAGGAGATTCATAGCCTTTTTCAAATATTTAGCTTATATGCTCTATTTTGGGAAGAAAAAGTATGGGAAAAAGGAGGAATAGTTAGAGAAAGGTGATGCAGAGGAATGGCATAAAAAATAAGAGCCTAAAGGGGGGTCAAAGTGTTGAATGGGATAATGTTTGATGTGAATTAGGAGACATTGGATGCCATAATCTAGAGGTCATCGCTCCATAAAACTAGAGAACATTAGTAGGAAGAAGGGGCATTTTGAGTCATGACGAATCTAGGGAAGGCAATCTACAAACTAGGAATGGTGTTGAGGTGACTTGGCAGTATGTCATGCCATCATTATCAAGGATTTTGGGAAGAAAAATTATGGGAAAAAGGAAGAATAGTTAGAGAAAGGTGATGTAGAGGAATGACATGAAAAATGGGAGCCTAAAGGGGGGTTCAAAGGGCTTAATGGGATAATACTTGATGTGAATTAGGAGACATTGGATGCCATAATATAGAGGTCATTGCTCCATAAAAATAGAGAACATGGGTAGGAAGAAGAGGCATGGCGAGCCATGACGAATCTAGGGAAGGCAATCTACAAACTGGAAATGGTGTTGAGGCGACTTGCCAGTATGTCACACCCTCATTATCAAGGATTTTTTGGCATAGAACTAGGGGAGAAGACCCAATACCCCCCCCATCCAATAATTGCCACCTCCATGCTGACTCCACCCCCCAAAAAAAATTTAACTTTGACCCAATAAAAAACTTTATTTGAACAAATAAAAAATTACAACAACACCAATAGCTACTCATAACACAATGAGTAACTCACCAATCATAATAGACAGCTAAGCATGCTTTTTCATTTATAAATAAAGTCAACTTGCACATAAAAAGGCTCATTTACAATTTAATTTAAAACATTTACTGTTACAAATACCCCCACTTACAAAATTTTGTCCCTCACTACATTTTATATTTACAACTACACATGCACACTTAATGGTGCTTTACATGACATAATCACAATCTCTTATTAACTCTATGGGATTTGAAATGCATAGTCTTCAACACACTCCCTGGCAGATATATGTATTTACTTCATTTCCTATAGGTACCTGCACAATTAAATACAGGTGTAAGGCTCCCCAAATAAATATCAAATCCAAATATAATGCAGAATTCACTCATATCATCTCTAAAAACCTACGTAACTGGCATCTCCAAATTCATTTTTTCAAACAAATTCAAATTTCAAACTCAGCAACCAAATTGAATGCACTCAATTGCAACATTCGAATTCCTAAATAAGAGGGGGAAAGCAGCCAGTTTCATTTGTTATCTGTGACAACTTATTCTCTGCATCCTCTGCATAGGCTGTGACAACTTATTCTCTGCATCCTCTGCACATTCCTTTGCAGTTTCAGGTTGGTACTTTATACACATTCTACTTATAGTTATTTTCATGAACTGTGCATTTAACATTTATATTTATGTAGTGTCTTCTTACTTTCATGAACTGTTCATTTAACATTTATATTTATGCAAGAGACTAGCATTTCAATATGTATCGTTTGCTTGTCCAGTACAAGAGACTAGCATTTCAATACATTTCCTTTCGCTGTCCAATACAACAGACTAGCATTTGTTTATATTTTTATACATTCCATTGCACATATAGTAGGCCAGCATACATATATTTGTCATTTTACTTTCTGTGTCTCTTGTTCATTCAACAAATCGATATATATGTGTGTATCATTTGTCATTTATACATTCCGTTGCACATACAACAGGCCAGCATACATATATTTGTCATTTTACTTTCTGTGTCTCTTGTTCATTCAGCAAATCGATATATATGTGTGTATCATTTGTCTATCCTTTGGGAATGCAAACAATGGTACTGGTTAATCATTTTCTTCTACATCTTATTGAATTTGTAAAAGAATGTGTACAATGTTATTTATATATATATACCTATAAAACACATATTAAGCAGTGTGTTTCAAATTGTAAATGAATCTGTGCAATGTTTTATACATTCATTTACAAATTATGTGTCTGTTGTCTCCTGTTCATTGAGCAGAATGATATATATGTCTGTTTCCTGTAACTATCCTTTGAAAATGCAAACAATGGTAGTGGTTAATCATTTTCTTCTACATCTTTCATGACCCGTTAAGGGTTTATTCGATGATTGAAAACTTATTACTGCTTGTTTATGAAATAAATCATTCCTCTTACATGCATTCTCACCGTGTGCTCTTTTATTTTGTTGGGTCATGCTGCTATTTTTTTCTCCCACATTGCATGTATGGATGTATGTATGTTTGTATGCATGCACATACATATATACATGCATACATATATTTTTATATATATATATATGTATGTATGTATGTACATACATACATACATATATATATGTATGTATGTATGTATATATAAAGTTGTTTGTCCATGGTGTGAGGTAACAACAAACATCATTCTCCTTTCAAAGTGTATGTATGTATGTATGTATGTATGCACATACATACATACATATATATATAAATGATTTCCTCTCCCTGTTTTTTCGCGTACTCGCGGTCTTGTAAAGACCATTGTATCATGATTTTGTATATAGAAATGATAGAGGAATTTCGTGGGTTTGAGCACATGTCTGCAAACAATGATTAATGGTCTGCATCGACCTTTTTATAAAAAACCCATGTGCATACGAGCGTAAATCGGCAAACCCATTTAGTATACACCATTTTTTGTGAAAACCCTTGCTTTGTTTTTCAAAATACGGGTTTTTTTTGGGTTAAATGATTAAATACGACCTACTAAACTCGACTGTCTCATGATATTGTCTCCAGAAATGATGAGGAATTTCCTGGATTTGACCAAATGTCTGCAAATTTATGAAAACCCTAGTGTACTCCTACAAGTGAGGAATTATTATTATGAAACCCTTGGCTAATTTCTTGAGCACAATTCTGAAAACCCAAGTGTGTAAACAATCTACTTCTGTTAAAATTTATATCCTATTGTTATTGAATATAGCACAACTTCTTTCATTTACTGTACAATATATATATGTGTCTATGTATGTGTGTATGTATGTGCACACACACACATATGTATATATATGTCTTTATGTATGTGCAAACATACATGCATACATATATATATATATGTATGTCTATATGTATGTACATACATAAATAAATACATACATATATATATATTTATGAATTTATGTATGTTTGTATGTATGCACATACATACATACATATATACATACATATTTATTTATGAATGTATGTATGTATGTATGCACATACATATATATATGCCTTCCATCACCATGAGAACCTTCTAGAGAGAGCACGTGGTAAAATGATGGAAAATAATGGGGTACCCACCAAAAAAAATATTAGTCATATGCTTAAATTAGACTCCAAATGAAGATTAATTAGGGTGTAATGTGTTTGGTGTCTGCTGCTAAAGTAAGGAGATTAATATGTAGGAGTGATTTTTAATAAGCAAGAAAATGATTTTTTAAGGTGCCAATGTGAATTACACCCATTGACTTTTGGTGAATTTGAATGATATAATAGTTTTATTTAAATGTTAATAGTGACACATTTAGCACTATTTTCTATTTTGCACTGTATATCAGTGATTTTCTTTGTAATTATATCTGTCTAATTATATGTACAGGATCATAGTTTTCTGACTCTTTATGGCTTACAGTGTACGGATCACTGACAATCATGGCACTAGGCCAGAAGAGGAAGAGATCGACTGGGAGGCATGTGATTAGAGTATCTCGTGGAGTGACATTCAATGTTCCAGATGTTGATGAAGAGCCAGCAGTGAACACCAACGAGGAAGATATTTTTGAAAATGTACAACAGACCATTGAAAATGATGGTTTTGAACCTGTTGTTCATAATACTGAGGTAGAAATGGAACTGCCACCTGTTGACCATGTGACAACCCTAGATATGTGCATGAAAACTTGGTCTATGGATGATGTGGAAAAAGCCATTGTAGATGTTGAGGACAAACGAATGCCAATCAGAGCTTCAACGATCAAATGGGGAATCCCGCCTAGCAGTTTGCAGGCATGGCTCAATGGTGTGACATCCACAAAAAAAAGGGGGCCCCGAACAATCCTAAGTGATGAAGAAGAAGCTGAAATTGTGCAATGGTGTAAAGATATGGCTAATATTTTCCATGGCCTTCAAGTGTCACAACTTAAGTCAACGGTGGCCCAAATGGTTGGAGCAAGGCCTAACCCATTCACAAATGGGATACCAGGGAGGTCATGGTGGGTTGGCTTTCATCAAAGGCATCTCGATCTAACAATTCGAATATCTGAAGGACTGGACATAGATCGAGCTATAATGCTATGCCCATAAATAGTTTCTTCATTCTATGATAACTAGGAGGAGTTGTACAACAAACATAATTACGGGCCCAACAAAATATGGAACTGTGATGAAACAAGTGTGTAGGCTGGCAAAAATTGTGCAATGAGAGTTATTGCAAAAATAGGGACGAAATGTGTTCCACAATTAATTGCTAAAAGCAGAGAATGGATCACTGTTCTAGCTTGTGTTAATGCAGCAGGTCAAGCTATACCTGGTTACTATTTGTTCAAGTTCAAAAGGAACATTAGAAACTATATTGTTAACTGTGAGCCAAGGGCATGCTTGGATGACCAAAGAATTATTTGTGGAATGGTTAAAACACTTTGCAAGAAATGTCCCAAGAGGGGTGTCACCATCCAACCGACAACTTCTCATCTTTGATGGTCATGGAAACCATGTTGCATTCAAAATGATTGAAGAAGCAAAGACTATGGGAATAGATCTACTCACACTTCCAGCACATTGCAGCCACAAATTGCATCCCCTTGATGTTAGTGTGTTTTCACCATTTAAGAACTACTTCAAACAATAAAGGAGTATATGGCTGTCTGAAAATCCTCAACTTGACATTGAAAGGGTAGAGTTGGCAACACTTTCCAGCAAAGCTTTTGCACAAGCTTTGACCTCTAATAACATTGCAAGTGGTTTTTGAAGAATGGGAATTTGGCCATTGAATAGACATGCACTTGACTTCGATATGGGGCTAAGCCAAGCTTTCATGGTTGAAGAGGAAGGAACCACATTGGGAGCAGAAACAAAGGGTGATACAGCTGATGTTGAGGCACATTTCATGGCAGCAGAAACATGTTTGAGGATAGCAAGTTGGAATGAGGATTAGATTGGATAGTTTGTGGACACCTTTTCTGCAAGCATACCCCCCAATCCAACAAGTGAAGAGGGATATTGTCTAGAAAACATTGAAGCAACAGAAATTGAACAAGAACCAGCAGTTCATTCATGCAGTCAAATAGTTGCAAATGAAGAGAGTCTCAATTTGCCATCTGAATTTCAAGATGTAGCTTTGAACCTAGGGGTACATCTCAATTTCAGTCAAGTGGATGAAGGGTTGTCCATGCCATCACCACCAAATGTTGATCCTAAAGATGTCATCCATTACTTCACAACTGGGAGAGATTGGTAGGCTGGAAATGATGATGAGGATGGACTCAAAGGTGATGAGGATGGAATTGAAGGTAATGACTCAAGTGACGAAGAGGTTGACTATGTGCCATGCACAGAAGTCAATGATCAGCAACCAACAAGCAAGAGAAGCATTTTTTTGCAACTCCCAATGAAAAGGGTGCACCAATCATCTAATACAGGTTGCAATGGGGTCTTACGCCTTAGTAGGCAGTCTCAAATTTTGACATCAGATGATTTCTTCAATTTGCTGAATGAACAAGAGGCACAAAAACAAAGAAACCAAGAATTGCAGCAAAGGAAAAGGGAGCAAATGGATGAAAAGAAGACAAAAGGAGAAGCAATCCTCGCACAAAGGGAGGCAAACAGATTGGAGCGTACTACAAAAAAAAAAAAAATTCTAGAGGAGAAGTTGAGGCAGTGACATCAAAAGGAGCTTTAAAGGGAGCAAGCAAAGATTGCTCGACATTTGAAGAAAAATGAAAAGTAGGTAGAAAGAGCAGAAAGAAACAAAAGTAAGAGTACTCCTACAACTCCTCTTCCAAGTCAACATCCAATTTTAAGGGACATGGTTAACATTTTGGCTCCAGCCTTTGCTGTTCTTAGCAGCATACAAAATGGGTCTTTTGAAGGCTACTCTCCACAGTTACAACTCACTCCAAAGGCAAATTATGCATTGCTTTCTTGTATCGCAAGTGCCATACAAAATAATCCACAGTCCTTAACATCTTCTCCAGTTGATGCAGAGTCAGTTGAACCCCAAGGAAACACCACTTCTTAATCAGATCTGTGGATGTCTGATTAAGATTTTTTGTTAAAATTTTGACCTCGAAGTGTGCTAGAGTGTTTTTTGTAAAACTAAAAGCTAGTCTATTGTATTGGACAACCAAAGGATAGTAGTCTGTTGTATTGGATATCCAAAGGATACAACTGTCCAATTTTGTAGAACTGACTGGTAGTTTGTAGTCAACTTATATTACTTTGATGTCTGCCAGTGTCTTTTTTCTAAGACTGAAGACTCCTTGTCTTCTTTCCAACTTTGTCTTAATCAGGTTTAAAGTTAATGATCTATGCTTTTGTGATTCGAAATTTATTTTGTGTTTGTTGTATTCATCAATCATTTTATTGGATATGTGTTTGTTGTATTCATCTAACTAACATTGTTGGAAATATAAATGTACACTAAGAAATGTATGTAAATGAAGTTCAGAAAATTATGTACACATAAAAATTGTAACTGTAAGTGTAAGTGGAAATCAATCTAATTGTAAATTATAAGTGTAAGTTTACAATGAATAAGAAAAATGAACATCATATGTATACATGCATACATATATGTAAATATATATATATGTATGTATGTATATACATACATACATACATACATACATACATACATACATACATGTACGTATGTATACACAACTAAGTATATGCATACATATATCTATACATCTATATGCAGCACATCCAAAAATTAATCTATTTGAAATTATAAATTTTTCAACACCTACACTTGGAAATCAATCTAATTGTAAATTTTAAATGTAAGTTTACAATGAATATGAAAAATGAGCATTATAATTGGACACTATGTCCACCGGGTCACAGCCAAAGTAAAGTCCTGAAAGACTTTACCTGAAATGTAATCTTGCAATTTGACATGCTTTTTAAAGCCTCCTAGCCATTTTACATGCCTGCCAGAACAAACAAACATGGACAATAGTTATTGAAATAAATAAAAAAGACATACTAGTTAGTGAACAATATAGAAAAATAATTGAAACATAGAGCCATTTGAACAAAAAATCCTTAATTATTTGATGTGTTGACAAACACATTTATCAAATTCCCCACCCTAAACATTGTTGCACCACCTCTCCTTGTTCTCTCGTGCCTACAAGAAAATATTTACAACCACAGGTAGTCACAACTGAGGCTAGTAACATACAAACATCATACAACATTTGAAATAATGCATGTACAATAGCACATAATTAATCACTGAATTCTGCATTATATTAAGATTTGATGTTTATTTGGGGAGCCATATATATCTGTGATTTTTTGCATGTTTGTATGCATGCATACAGTCATACAAACATAAGCATACATGTAAACATTCATAGAAACACAAGCATATATGCATGTATTCATATAAACATATACATACATATACATTGCAGAAAATCTTTGATATAGATTGCAAATAAATTTTAAAAACACCTAAATGTGTCACTATTAACATTTAAATAAAACTATTATATCATTCAAATCCGCTCAAAAGTCAATGGGTCTAATTCACGTTGGCACCTTAAAAAATCATTTTTGTGCCCATTAAAAATCACTCCTACATATTAATCTCCTTACTTTAGCACCGGACACCAAACACATTACACCCCAATTAATCTTCATTTGGAGTCTAATTTAAGCATATGACTAATATTTTTTTTGGTGGGTACACCATTATTTTCCATCATTTTACTGCATGCTCTCTCTGGAAGGTTCTCATGGTGATGCAAGGCATATATATATGTATGTGCATACATACATACATACATAAATAAATAAATATATACATACATTCATATATATATGTATGTACATACATACATACATACATACATATATGTATGTATGTATGTGCATACATACCATACATATATATATATGTGTGTATGTATGTGCATACATACCATACATATATATATATGTGTGTATGTATGTGCATACATACATACTGTATGAATACACATACATACACACATATATATGTGTGTGTATGTATGTGCATACATACATTATATATATATATGTATGTACGTATGTATACATATACATGCACATACATACATACATTCATTGACGAGATTGATATATATGTTTGTATCCTGGGCTTATCCTTTTCGAAATGCAAACAATGGTACTGGTTAATCATTTTCTTCTGCATTTCATTGAATTTGTAAAAGAATGTGTACAATGTGCATACATACATACATACATACACATATATATATGTATGTATGTATGTATATGTGTATGTATGTATGTATGTATGTACATACATACATACATAAATACATACATACATACGCATACATACATACATACATACATACATACATATATACACTTTGAAAGGAGAATGATGTTTGTTGTTACCTCAAAGCATGGATAGACAACTTTATATATACATACATACATACATCCATACATGCAATGTGGGAGAAAAAAATAGCACCATGACCCAACAAAATAAAATAGCACACGACGAGAATGTGTGTAAGAGGAATGATTTATTTCATAAACAAACAGTAATAGTTTTTCAATCATTGAATAAACCCTTAACGGGTCATGAAAGATGTAGAAGAAAATGATTAACCAGTACCATTGTTTGCATTTTCAAAGGATAGTTACAGGAAACAGACATATATATCATTCTACTCAATGAACAAAAGACAACAGACACATAATTTGTAAATGAATGTATAAAACATTGCACAGATTCATTTACAATTTGAAACACACTGCTTAATATGTGTTTTATAGGTATATATATATATAAATAACATTTCACACATTCTTTTACAAATTCAATAAGATGCAAAAGAAAATGATTAACCAGTACCATTGTTTGCATTCCCAAAGGATAGACAACTGATACACACATATATATCGATTTGTTGAATGAACAAGAGACATAGAAAGTAAAATGACAAATATATGTATGCTAGTCTGCTGTATGTGCAATGGAATGTATCAAAATATAAACAAATTCTAGTCTGTTGTATTGGATAGCGAAAGGAAATGTATTGAAATGCTAGTTTCTTGTATTGGACAGGCAAAGGATACATATTGAAATGCTAGTCTCTTGCATAAATATAAATGTTAAATGAACAGTTCATGAAAGTAAGAAGACACTACATAAATATAAATGTTAAATGCACAGTTCATGAAAATAACTATAAGTATAATGTGTATAAAGTACCAACCTAAAACTACAAAGGAATGTGCAGAGGATGCAGAGAACAAGTTGTCACAGATTACAAATGAAACCGACTGCTTTCCCCCTCTTATTTAGGAATTCGAATGTGGCAATTGAATGCATTCAATTTGGTTTTTGAGTTTGAAATTTGAATTTGTTTGAAAAAATGAATTTGTAGATGCCAGTTACGTAGGTTTTTAGAGATGATATGAGTGAATTCTGCATTATGGATTTGATGTTTATTTGGGTACCACATTATCTTCCATCATTTTACTGTGTGCTCTCTCTAGAAGGTTCTCATGGCGATGGAAGGCATATATATATCTATGTGCATACATACATACATACATACATACATTCATAAATATATATGTATGTATATATGTATGTATGTATGTGCAGACATACAAACATACATACATTCATAAATATATATATGTATGTATTTATGTATGTATGTACATACATACAGACATACATATAGACATACATATATATATGTATGCATGTATGTTTGCACATACATAAAGACATATATATATATATCTGTGTGTGTGTGTGTGTGTGTCTGTGTGCACATACATACACACATATATATATATATATTGTACGGTAAATGAAAGAAGTTGTGCTATATTCAATAACAATAGGATATAAATTTTAACAGAAGTAGATTGTTTACACACTTGGGTTTTCAGAAATGTGCACAAGAAATTAGCCAAGGGTTTCATAATAATAATTCCTCACTTGTAGGAATATACTAGGGTTTTCAAAAATTTACAGACATCTGGTCAAACCCAAGAAATTTGCAGACAGTTGAATTTAGTAGGTCGTATTTAATCATTTAACCCCCAAAAAACTAGTATCTAGAAAAACAAAGCAAGAATTTTCACAAAAAATGGTGTATACTAAATGGGTTTGCCGATTTACGCTCGTATGCACATGGGTCTTTTCTAAAAAGGTTGATGCAGACCATTAATCATTGTTTGCAGACATGTGATCAAAACCCAGGAAATTCCTCACCATTTCTGCATACAAAATCATGATATAGTCGACTTTACCAGGTCATATTTAATCATTTAACCCTAAGAAAACCCGTATTTGGAAAAACAATGCAAGGGTATTCGCAAAAATGGTGTATACTAAATGGGTTTGCCGATTTATGCTCATATTCACATGGGCTTTTTATAAAAAGGTTGATGCAGACCATTAATCATTTTTTGTAGACATGTGGTCAAACCCATGAAATTCCCTTATCATTTCTGCAAACAAAATCATGATACAATGAACTTTATGAGGCTGTGAGTACACGGTAAAACAGGGAGAGGAAATCATTTAACCCCAGAAAAACCCATGTGTAAAACACTAGCACCATGAGCCAACAAAAACAAATAGCACACAGCGGAAATGCATGTAAGAGGAATAATTTATTTAATAAACAAGCAGTAATAATTTTTCAATCATCGCATAAACCCTTCACGGGTCATGAAAATACAGAAGAAAATGATTAACCAGTACCATTGTTTGCATTTTCAAAGGAAAATGATGTTTGATGTTACCTGTGCAGGAGCCGTGGAGAGCAGACGTCATTCACTTCCATGCAAGTGGAGACTAGTCGGTGGTCTATTCCATCGCTGTGAGAACCTTCCAAAGAGCACGCATGGAAAAATGATGGTGCCCACTGAAAAAAACATTACTCATATGCTTACATTGGACCCCAAATGAAGATTAATTAGGGTGTAATGTGTTTCATGTTCGGTGCTAGGGTAAGGAGATTAATATGTAGGAGTGATTTGTAATGGGCACGAAAATGATTTTTTAAGGTGCCAACGTGATTTAGGCCCATTGACTTTTGAGCGAATTTGAATGATATAATAGTTTTATTTAAATGTTAATAGTGACATATTTAGGTGTTTTTGAAAAAACAATTTGGTGGTTGTAGCTAGCGGGTACTGGGACGTTAGGTGGTGGGGAGCGGATGACACCTCTAAAAGGTGTCTTTTTGACCTTCGTGCACATATCCAACACTCCCACACTCTACCGAATTGCCCAAAATCCAAAAGCTTAGTTATAAGCTCTTAACTCATGGGCGAAAAAAACCCATAATTTTTTTTTCCGATTCGACGCACGGTTCACATTCTATGGTTGCACGAAGTTAGCCTTGGCGGGTACTGAGTCTTCTCCCCTAGACTCCATAATCATTTATAGTATCCTATGTGTATTCCATAGTTCATTTTTCAAAGATAGAGGACAAATTTGCAAAAATTGGGGGTACTAGTGGATTTACTACATCGACGATGTGCAAGATAAGTCTTCAATAAGCTAAGTAGTTTATTTTATACTCTACCATTTCATTATCCTTTTGATTCATTGATTAAATTGGTCCATACATATTTCCATTTTCTATAGAACAGTTTGACTAGAATGTTTAAAAAGGGTACCTATGTAGCTCACATTTATTGGTCATAATCAAGAATCTCATCGTGATAGTTGAAATAGTTGCAAATATAACTTACAATAATCAAAGGAAACCTGGAATGTTCTTTATACTAAATTAAGATGAATCAATCATTATAAACCTATCTTCAAGCTCCTTCCAATACATTTTTGTTAATGGTTGAAAAATTCTTGAGAAATGTGAATGTAGCATTTTTATGCATCCAATATTTTGGTATTTGAGACACGGGATAAGAAAAATATTATAGCATATATGAATAAGGAAATTTGTATCTTGAATTGGATAGATTAGGGAACACTTTATATCCCTATGTTCTTAACATTAATATGTGAATGCATGTGTAGATTAAGCATACATTCTATGATGTTAAACCACAAAGTTATATAGGCCCTTGTGCCTTAAAAATGATAATAGTATTTATCAATTGAGCATTGATAAATTAAATAGTGTAATTAAATGGCTTTCTACTATTACTTAATAATAGAAATGGGAGAAAGACACTTAAACAAATATAGTCATTTTGAGTAGTTGGGAGGTTTAATCTCATTTCCTTAAAGTATATTACATGAAAATGGTAGAAGGAGCTATGTCATAGGATTATATAGCTCTCTTCTAGAAAGATGTAAGAGGTTAGGTTGAGTTATTTTGTGTAATCAGATCATTATGGTTATAAAATAAATTATATGAATCAATTATCAAGTAATTAATCATAAGAATTCATGTCTTCATGATCTTAGGCATGCAATAGATATGTGTTAATCAAGATAAATGAAATCAAAGATTAAGAGTATTACTATTAATTATATTAATGAGTTTAATTTTCATATGATATTCTACTTGTTATATGATTTCCAATGGTCCTAAGTACGAGTTCATTGATCATTCTTAAAGCATGTTCATAACTAGGGTGATATGTCCATTGATGTTCAAATCATGATTAGGTGGCCTTGTCAGTAGGATTATGCCTATCAACCTCTTAAATGTGAGAAACTTGATACTTAAAATATTATGTAAATTTGAAACAAGGATATTAGATCTATCGTGAACCATAATATGGTCTCATATTATAGGTGGAAGATAACTATTGTTTAATTGGATTATGTTGTTGAAATTAAGTTAACAAATAAACCTATGAGATCATGTTATCCAACATCTCTTGAGACCTTACTGTTGACCATCACAGTCATATTTAATATAAATAAATTACCCAATCAGTGAACTATACTATTATAAAAATATGGGTTGCTCCATATGGTAAAGGACAACTTGAATATCAAGAACATTATTAGTAATATTATTAATGGGTTATGTTTTTAGGTATTGGTCTAATGGATATATTTTTCCCAAGTTAATTAATTAGGATTCGGGAATTGATTATAACTTCTAAATACCATTACTTTTCCTTCAAATGTATCTATTGACCCCTTTATTATAAGAGCCTCATTATTGAACTTATTATATAAGTTTCAAATGGAAATGATTTCCTATGGGTTGTGTGAACTAAGGTAATTTGGTATTAAGTAATAAGCCTAGTCAGGAAAGGTCAATGAGATGAAAATATAAGAGAGTCAATATGTTAAAACAATATTATAATTAAATTGGGTGGATTTTGATCCAAGACCTCGATATACTTAAAGGGAAGTGAATCCTTTGGTTGTGGGAATCTATGCATAGGTATCCTTGAGAGTATTTGTAGTGAGAACTATGTGTGAATTTGATTCGTTTGGAAGTGGGTATGTAAGAAATCCTTGGGTGAAGGATTTCCCTATGACCTAAAGTCTATGGGGGGGGGTCTATGAGGATAACTCCAAGGGATGGTTTTTTCCTAATTGGTTTGATGTTTCCTCCTCCATAAGCTTAAATTTGAGGATGAAAGGGTACCGAATAGGCATGAAATAAAATAAGGAAAACTAATAACTTGTATTTAAAGCATGAGTGTTTTCAATAGTAACTAAATAAAATAAGTGATTTAGCTACTTATAATTGGTAATTCAATACATGTATAAGCTGGATAATGTCCATCTCATGTTGGTTCCATGTGACTTTTATATGTTCGGAAAACTAACTTCATATCTAGAGGTCTCTAAGTATAGGCTCGTATATATATGTTGATTGTGATTGTGCTTCATGTTATGTATGACCTGCCCAAGTGTGAACCTCTGAGATATTTGAGCAGTGAAAAGAAGTCATTGGATCGTACCAGTGACCAATGTTTGGGATACTACTAGGGACTAGCCGACATTCACCTAGTTCATGGAAGTGAAAGTTGTTATGGGCTACCTTGTTTATGATTATGATATGGTAATGGTTGCAATAGTAGGGACTTGTCGATGTAGATAATGATAATTTGAGGCTAGCCATTGTATCAAGGGCATTCATTGGTTGTCATTGAGGGCATGAAAGTAATCAATTCCAGTGTTACCCAAGATTGTGAAGAATATAGATGACAATATTGCTAAGGTCACAAAGGTGATGTATTCACAAAGCTCATTATTGTAAATTTATGATGGATCTCATCACTATGTATGTGATGTATGATAGAGCTTGTCATAATGTATTTGTGATATATGTTCAAGCCAGTCACTAATGTAAATATGATGTGTATGAGACAATCATTGTCTACTTGTGATGTGCAAATGGGGTCATCACAGTTGTACTTGTGATGTACATATGAGCTAATCACCATTGTACTTATGATCTTTGTATGATCCAATCACTAATATAATTTTGATTTGTGTATGATCCAGTCACTATTACATATGGGATTTGTGTACCATCTAGTCACTATTACACGTGGGATCTGTGTATGATCTAGTCACTATTGTACTTGTGTTGTACATATGAGCTAGTTAGCTTGTGTATGTGGAGGTATGTTCATTATATTCATTGTGTATGATATTTGTGATTATAGTATGATATTCCCCTTGTGAATATTATAAATTTTTGTACACTAAAGTTTGGTAATGCTTGGTATGGATCCAAAACTTGATGGAAAATTTATTAGCAATATATTATAATAAATTAAGTTGATAGCTCATGTTTAATGAATAATCTTTGTTTAAACGTGAGATCATAAATATCATGAAGGAGGAGATAAGTAACCCCCTTTAACATCATTGAATTAAATATGAGGCCTATGATTCCCATGAGGGGATATGTAGGCAGGGTCACCATGAACCCTTGAGGAATAGGTTTGGGTCTAGGAATGGCACTAGCTATATAAGCTTAACACTTTTAGTGTAAGCATATAAGCAGTGATGTTTATTTTTGTTGCAACCATGGTGAATATAGAGCTATTGAGATTAACATTTCTAATTTGCATGGAATATGTTTGGTTTGTTAAATTGGTAGTTATGCATCATTTATAAAAAAATTATAGTGCTTGACGAGCAGATTTTATAGTTAAATGGACAGTATAGAATGAAATGTATATATGATGCATTACTTATATAGGTAGTTTGAGAGATAGGACAAGACAATATTGTGAAAATTTTCTTAATCATATTCAATGAGACAACTAAAGTAAATTAAAAGATAAGATAATATATAATACAAGTCTAGAAAGATTCCTAGATCCCTAAGTAAACTTGACATGTGAACATGTGTGAATAGGCCCTGCTAGGTGAACTTGTTAGGTAAAATAACTTGTTCACACCAACATCCCCCTTTAGTTCAACATAGGGAGAAGTAAAAAAATTAAAGTGATGTAAAAATGATGCATGGATTATGGGTCCCAACTACTAGGCATGCTAGGTACGCATGAACATATGTAATTTCTCACAAATTAAGAAAATGAAAAAATATAATAGGAGAAAATTCATTTCCAAAAGAGATCTAAGATGAAAAATAATATAGATAAGTGATAAATGAAGGACTCAAATTTATCTCCTGAGGACTACAACCATCAAAAATATACAATCAATTTCCCCTCATAAGAGGGAAAAATAGAGACAATATATCCCCTCATAATGATGTAGCTCATATATGAATGAATAATTCTTGAAGATAAAATATGATCTAATGCCTACAAGTAACATGCCTTTGGGAAGAAACATGTCTAATCGTGGATGTAGAAGAAAATAAATCTCCAAGTGGATAGATGAGGGAATAAGTCTCATGATGTGTGTCTTTGAAAACTGATTGTCTCTATGCTAGAATATGCCATAGAAAACATTCATAGTGGCATTCTTAGTTTTCATAATCTTATAGCCAATGAAATGAAGGAGAAATTACTAAAGTAATATTGAAAGCATGCTGAAATTGGTGATAGAAATTCATCAAGGTGATAGATGACTATAAGGGGAGGATGAATATGTCAAAAATATTCTTGTGCCTTTCTATTCTCAATTAATCTTCTATACTAATTATGCCATGATTATTGTGTTTAAATATTATTCTCATTTCACCTTAGTTAACTTAATTTTACATCATGTAGGAATATTTTTATAATAATAAAGAGGATTATGATGAAATATCTAAGGTTGATTAGATGAAAACATTAGTTTAAAACATGTCCTCTAACTTAGCATTACCCATCTATTGGTGTTTAAAATAACAACCCAGGTAGGATTTGCAATTCTCTAAGAGGTAGCCAACCTCCATTATAAAAAACCACAAAGGCTAGTGGCCAACTGACAGGAAATGGAATGGATACACATCTCCCCTGCACTTCAGGCTCTGTAAGACCTAGGGGGGTAACCCTTTAGCAACATCAAACAATCTAGACACAAGTAACATGATATTGCTTAACAAATTATGTTCTCATAGAATTGCTGAGAAACCTAAAATATCACTTAACATTGGCAAGATATTGAATGAATTTCATCATCCAACATAGAGAACATGACAAACACAACTTAGCAAAACAAATTTGAAATGGTTTTTGATTTAGAGAATTGGGACCAAACTGAAAACAATAGAAACATGATAATGGACTAGTGCCATAAAAATGGGCTATGGAGTCATATAACTAGCATTCATCTTTCAATGTTGAACATGCTCTGAAGGTCTTGCAAATGTTGTCACATTATGACAACTAGACCACTAAAACTTTCTCTGCTAATTCTTCGTATGAATCCACCCGAAACATAACACTCCTGGGTGATCCCACAATACTGGTTTACATTTTTTGGGCAAACAGGACACAAAACTAATTTTGTTAAACTAAATCTTCACTTTCGGGCTCCTATAATAGCTAAACTATGAGGAATTTGAAGATGATGTAAACTAGTGATCTGTGAAATTTTGTCTATAGATTCAAAATATATTTTTTTCAATTTTTTTGGAATCAGATAGCACTTTTTTTTCCATCTCTTTTGAAAACTAGCTTTTTTTTTAAAACAACATTTTTAAGGAGTGAAGCTCACCATATACAACATAACTTTTTTTGTATGAAGGGTAAAATTCTATTTTTTTCGAATTTAGATTTTTAACTATGATATCTAGCACTTTCATTTGGTTTCATATTCTTTTATTAAATATTTTTTCCTTAATCAAGTTTCAAAATCAGACCAATTATAATTGAAACATAGGCAGACTGTATACAACATAATTTTTTCTATATGTATCAAAATTAAATTTTTAATTTTTTAATGGATCAAGGACATCAACACCCAAATTGAAAATATTTTTTAAAATTTTATTTTAATAATATTCTATTTTTCCACATGTGCAGAACAAAGATCTTGATTTTCGGTGAAAAACCTATGTTTAATAAAACTAAAAAAACACATACATAATAAAACCAAAACATATTAAAATTAGATTTGTTGGATAGATCATTCTGAGGACTACAATGATCATTTGAAATAAATTTTGAATGAATTCATTTGATCCCCCAAAATTTAAATCAAAAGTGATTTTTTGTCAGCATTTTGATAGGTGTAAAGGAGTGTTTTCTTAGGAAGGATGGAATTCTATTTTAGACAACTAATCAATGTTGAAGAATTAATTATGAAAGATCCCTGGAGTACGTATCCACTTGATGAGCGAGAAAAAATAGGTAGCACACATGAAAATGATAATGACTCCATTCAAAATGATGAGAGTAAATATCTTCTTGAAGTGGAAAATGATTTTATCGATGCATTCATTAATTATTTCATGATGGTGGATAAGAAAGAAATACCCTATGATGAGTTAACACAGGAAAATGAAATTTTTGATTGGAAGGATGAAGATATTGAAACAGAAAACAACACACTTCTAGATGAGATTGCACACAAATCTCATGGTCAAGGCCAAGAAGTTGAATGCCAAATGGGATTCTCTAAAGAAGAAGTTCAAGTCAAAGTAAAAATCAGTCAAGACTCTCTTGATAGTCGGTTAGATCAGTCTTACCCTTGTCAAGAAAATGGGTTAAATTTTAGTGCTAATCAAAGTATTGATGTGGATGATTTTAGTTCTTTATTGCAGTAGGGAATGTATGGTAATATTCAACTAGATGAAGTAGCAGAATGCCAAGAAAATGATCAAGAGGCTGCCTCAAAATTCGAATCACTCTGACATGATAAAGAGAATGAAATGAGGGAGTATCTTCTTGATTTTGATTTTGTTTATTCAATTTTTATTCTTTTGAAGATCCTCATTTCTCATGCATTTCTGAATTTGACCATAATAGCAGTAAACTTGACATTAACCCACATGTTCTTGTTGATAATATAGAGAAGCATGAACCGAGGAAGTGTTTTCTTGGATTTGATTTTGTGCATTCAAATGAGCTTTTCAATGGAAATCCTTGTTTACAATTTACCAGTATCTTTGGGATTAATGATGATGAGTTCGATGTTGATTCTCAAACTCTTGTGGGTGACATGTTTGAAGAGAGTGTTGACAAAAATGCTCCATCTTAGGAAGAGGTAGGTTTTCAAACCTTGCAAGTTGACAATGGAGATGATTTTCTGCTTAGTCTTTCTGGGGAGACCAAGAAAATTAGTGACTCTATGCCCAATATGAATGCAACAATGTTGGCACATTAATATTCCAGTTTCATAATGAACCTTTTTGTAGATGACTCATGTAAGATTCATACTCTTGGTTCATGTTATAAGGTAAGGTGCTCCGATTTCTTGTCAGAAGGGGAGAGTGTCATGATAGGTAAATAAAATTTTGAACAAATTATCTTAAAGGTTGAGGAAGCTGGCCATCCAACTAGTAAAATTTATACTTTGGAGAATGAAATGGAAGTTGATAGTCCCTGTGAGATCAAATAAATTTTTGTTTCTATTCAAAACTACTGTTGATTGTGATAAGAATAGGCCTAAAATTTTTGAACTAGGTTTGGATGTCTTGAATGCTAATGATACATTGCTAATGGATGCCCTTTATGTCGAAATGCATGTACTAGAGTGAAATGGAATAGTGTTTCATGAGTTGAGACCTTGTGAGAAGGGAGTCATACAACATGAGCACACCACATCAATTGGAGGTCTTCTAAATCAGGTGGTGCCTTTTCATTACCCTCCTTGTTTCAGTGTTTTTTAGTTTGATTATGACATTGGGGAGAATAAAATGTGTTTGTGGGTAAATCATGACAAGGTTGATAACCCACAACTATAAATATTTCAAAATTTATACCGTCAGAATGAATTTATTGTACATAAACTTTACATTTTTTAGTATAAAGAAAAACTTGTTAGGTTCAGAACCATACCTAGTAAGTTAAGATTTTTGCACATAATGAAAAATAAGTCAGGTTCATGTACAAATTTTCACAGTTTTATGTTTGTAGAGTTTAGTTTTAGAGTTATTTTAGGATTAGGATTGGTTAGTGTTAGTTTTTCGTTTAGTTAGTTTTCTTTTTGTTTTGATTTATGTTGTTTTTTTTGGTTTGTTTTGGTTTGTTTTTCTTTTTTCGTGTCCTCTTACTTTTATTTTGTTTCTAGGTTTTTTGTTCTCTTTTGTTTTTGATTTTTTGTCATTTGTTTGATGTTTTTGTTCTTGTTTTCTATTTTGGTTTTTTGGTTCATCATGTTTGTTTGTATGTTCTTTTCTTTTTCTCTTCTCTTTATGTCTGTTTCTTTTCTTTCTTCTGGGGGGTTCCTCTCGTTGACAGTAGAAGCTGAGTTATTATATGCAAGTTAAGCCGAAAGTTGAATCTATTGAGAGTTTTCTATCTATATTTTCAAACATTTGATTAGTCAGTAGCTTTGAAAAATTTGATTTAACTTCATCCATTTCAAACTAGGGAATGTTAGCATTGATTAGGACTTAGTACACTATGAAGTTTTGGGGAGTTTTTGAAAGTCTATAATGATCTACACACCTTAAAGAATCCATCAGTTAGTTTACATCAGGTGGGGTAGCTCTATTCCAAGTGAAAAATCTAAAGGGTTACATTTCTTTCACGATGTCCACCATGGTTCTCAACCTGCTAGTTAAGATCCACTGCTTAAGGATTGAGGGAAAACCAAAAGTTATACTTCAAAATAATAAGCATCTAAGAAAAAGAGGAAATAAAAGAAATTTGATAGTGAACTCAATCTGCAAGGGTGATTTGAGTATCTCTAGTGGGGCTATAAATTCCTAGATGGCAGTATAGTGATGCTTATGGAGAACTAGAGGTATCTTTGTCAGGGCTATAGATGCTTGTTTGGCAGCAAAGCTATGCCTAGGATATCATTGCATGTTAGAAATGTAACTCAAAACTACATAGCTTTGGTAGAGAATATTCCACATTGATCATGACGATGCTCATGAAGGGAATAAATCATTCGCACACACAAAAAAAATTCAATTTCATCTCAGACCTCTGTGATGTCCTAGTTTTGATTGTGTTTGCACTTCTTACATTACCTAGAATGAGCATAAACCAAAGATTTTGGGTATTTGGAGGGTTACACATTTTAAAATTCTTAGAGAGTTTTCCCAGTCGAGTCACCATTTTTTATGCCCTGCATACACAACCCAACTTTTTCTTGGCAAAGTCGGGGACCCCCTTTGTTTCCTCCCACTTGTTTGTTTTGTTTTGTCATATTTGTGCTTTATCGTTCTTGTTTTTGTCCTTTCTCGTGCCTTGTTCATTTCTTGTCATCATTGTTTTGTTGGGATCAGGTTGCGGGTTGGAATTGACACTTGACACCTTTCAGGGTGTTAAGTTTTGGTTTCTCCCAAACTTCGATCCTCATTTCACCTTTGGGTTTGTGTTCCTTGTCTAGTCCTATCTTTTCCTCGTCTTGTTCTCTAGCCTTATTCTTTTTGCTTCATCTCATCTTTCATCATTACACTATTCATTTGTTTTATTCTTTCGATCATTTCTTGGTTTTTGTCAAAAAAAAAAAAAAGTGTCTGCACTTCAAAATGAGAAAATACAAAAAAATCGAAAACTTTTAAAAAATACAAAAATATACAAAACTCAAAAAACAAAAAAAGATTTAAATTTAAAAATTTAAAATAAATAAATTGAATAAATAAATCTTTTATTTGAAAGGATTTAAGAAAACAAATAAAAATATTTTTGTTTTAAAAAGATTTTGAAAAATCTATAAAAACAACATAAAAAGTAAATAAATTAAAAGAATTAAAGTTAAAAGAAACTTAAAGTTAGAATAAAATTTAAAAAATAAAAGTTCCTTTGGTGGAACTGGAAGGAACATTACACTCAACACCAAAATAAATAAATGTTTTGGGTTTGTTTTGGTCCTGTTCCTGCATTGGAACCGGGATGAATATTGAACCAGGTACTGCAAACGAAAATTTTCATGTTCCAACTTGGTTTTGCTCTCACACTAGACTTCGTTCTGCTCCCACCTTCTCTATCTCTGAGCCCTCTTGGTGCCAGCTCTGACTCCGATTCCACCATATAAAAAATGAAAACCCCATGCTAGAATGATCTCCGATCCCATTTCCCACAAACATGGTAATCATAGTCTTTACTCCTACAGGTTGTTTTCAAAGGTCCCAAAATAGTTTTGATCCCATGGCTAAAATGAAGATAGAGGCATATACTGAATACATGAACCATTTGACAAAAGGGGCTCAAAAAAATGTCATCTCATGGAATGCAATGTTTGTAGTTTATACATGAGATGGACTCGTAAAAAGGTTTTGGAATGCCATGGTTGTTGGAAGGGCACGAAATGAGTTATGTTCAAAGGGTTTTCTTTTTCTTAGATTTTACAGTTGTAGTTGCTTAGTAGACATGGTTGCAAATTGCAAAATGTGTAAACACCAGCACTGGTCTATGAATTATAAATAGAATGCCTCAGAGATATGGTCTTATGACACTATGAAATAATTGTAGAATTATTA
The DNA here is from genome assembly GCA_007115665.2 of Sequoiadendron giganteum. Classification (NCBI taxonomy): domain Eukaryota; kingdom Viridiplantae; phylum Streptophyta; class Pinopsida; order Cupressales; family Cupressaceae; genus Sequoiadendron; species Sequoiadendron giganteum. The sequence goes on along the minus strand of CM021103.1, from coordinate 173,933,546 downwards.
CGAGGTGTTCATAAAATGAATTTATTGAAATTCAATGTGGAATTGTTGAAACAACTTTAGGAAACTCCAATAAAATGCAATTGGCAGTTTAAAAGCTAAATTCCTAAAACTTTTTCCAATGCCCTCTCTGATTAACAAAAATGTATGCACAAAATGTAGAAGCACAGAGAAAGGCACACACATGAAATTGATAAAATACCTCAAAGATGTTGTTTCATGGAATGAAATGATCACTTAAATGCACAAAAAGGTTCATTTAAAATTTCCCTGGCAAACAAGAATGCAAAATGTGGAAGCATGCGTATAGGGCATAGGTGTGAGTAGTGTATTATTTTGGATGAATCCCTTAAGGAAATGTAATAAGCTTAAGGATCTCTAAACTTATAAACAAATGCAATTGGTTGTATGAGCAACTATGGTGGCATAGTGAAGGCATGACATGTTTGACATAATTCTTAAAGAAGGTGTCATCTCATGGAACAAAATGAATTCAATTGGTAGTTGAAAAAGATGAATTCCTCAATGTTACCAACATCCTCCCTATCTGTGCTGAAATGGAAGCAATGAACATGGCGCCTAAAACTGTTTGGACCGAATGCCATCTAAAAAACTCATAAAATGAAATGGTGTTAGATATCCACGAAATGGATTTATTGATAAAACTTTAAATCCTTGCAAGTAAATACAAAATGAGGGCTACACACAAACTATGTGATAGAATGCCTCAAACCACTGGATAGAGTGTTTCAAAAAAAAATGTCATCTCATGAAATGCTCTGATGAAAATATAGGCAAATATGTGGAGGTATTGATAGGGAAATGACCTAATTGACAAAATTCCTCAAGGAAATTTTGTCTCATGGAATGTTGAGGATGAACAAGGCACATAAATGGTTTGACATCATGCTTCACTGGAATAATTTTTTTGATAAAATACCTTTGAGAAATGGAGTTAGCCATGATAAGAAAATGCAACAAAATAGATATGTTGCAAAGGCACCTAGTGCATGAACTGTTTCAAAGAATGAATTGAAAGAGATCTTTACCTATGAGGTGTAGTGATTGCAGTGATGCAAAAAATGATTTTCTAGAACTCTTTAAAAAAATTCAAGCGAATCCAATTGGTAGTGGTGTTTTTTTCAGGCTACCAACGGTGCCAAGATTAGAGGAGGTAGAGCTTCCATTTGATGTTGTTTTATTTTAAAATAACATTAAATGGATTTTATTGTTATTATTATTTTAATAATGACAATTTAAATTTTATTTACATTTAATTGAAAAAATTATTGATTAGTTAATTTTCTGAATTAACTATGCATTTTGTGTTCTACAGATATTGCCAGATTCCAAAATGGTGTTGAATGTTGAATAGATGCAAATACATTATATTAACTATAAGCCCCTTTGCTTCGCTCTTTTAATCGAATAGTGTTTTGTTTGGTTATGTCTTGTTCTTTGTTAATACCTTGACTATGGTACTTGGTTACTATTTAATCTCTATCTTTATCGTGTTTTGGTGATGTATTTTGATGTGATGGTATTTTATTATGATGTTATCATTAGGACATGATTTATATTAGCATTGTGAACATTTGCATTAATGATGTTAGAGTCGTTAGTTAGTAATATTGTATTGGTGAAGGGGACGGATCACATCACTCGCTTGTGAGTGCCCTACGATTCTATGATTCCCTCTTCACGGTGTGTTTTAATTTTAACATATATATGCATATGGATATACTTAGTGTTCATAGGTTGAAAGGTATAGGACATCGACTCCACCTGGTTTCCCAGGTTTGAGCATGTCCAATTCCCAACGGTATTCAATTGGGAGATAGTAGCTAGGTTTTTCATGCCAAGTCATCACCCTAGTCCTAGTATGTCATCAAGTGTTGTTGGGTTGTGCACTTTGAATATTGTGCCCTCTCTTCGCTATTTAATTTCAAATTAAATTGGGTAACTGAATGGCTTAATGCGTTTAAGTTGTTGATTAAATTAATCTGCTTATAATGTGGAAAATGTTATTTAAAGTTATTAATTAATTTAATTTAATTAAGAAAATAATTTAATCTTGGATTAGATTTATTTTATTGAATTAATTAAGTTAATTAATTTGAAGTAAGAAAATTTATTTTGGAAAGTATTGGATATTTGTTGAAAATAAAAAAATTAGAAAAATGAGTTAAAAGTCAAATTTGAAAGTTGAATTCAAAAATTGAAGAAAATGAGATACTTTCCATTTTCTGTTTTCTGGAATTTATGAGGGTGGTTGTAGGATTGTTTGGAAATTTTTTCATTATTATTGAATTTCTTCACAAATTATGATCATGGAGTTCTGGGAAAAAGAAAGAATGGAACTGAGTGAGAATTTTGCATTTTGTGGGTTTTTGTTTGAATTTGAGGAAACTGTTGATTTGAAGATGGAATCCAAGCAAGGATCTGTGCACCCTCTGGATCTTCTCAAACTTTTGGAAACCAAGTGCGCACAGCCCCACCACCGATGGTGGCGCCCATCACACAACGTCGACTATGTAAACACAGTCAGCGGCGCTCAAACCCCGCCCACGGTCAGCCCTAAATGGTGGCCCTAACACCGCATGTGCGGCCCAAGGCCAGTCTTTTTGGCTTTTTAAAAAGAAAAAAAATATATATTAATACTTTTAATAATATATTTTATAATATTAAAATATTTAGTAATAATATTTTATGTTATATTATATAATAGTAAATATTGATATATATTAATAATGTAATTTTTTGGTGTATATTTGTATATTGGAGATTAAATTTTAAATATACATATATATTTTTGTTTAAAATATATATGTATAGGTATTAATTTATTGTTTTAAATGATGCATGATTTAAATATAATTGGGAGAATTTTAAATCATTATGTAATAGTTAGGTTAGTGGTTCTATTTTAAAAATAATATTATTTGCTAGGTCAAATATTGAATTTAAAGAAATGTGTTTAAATGGCGAAATTAATTGATTTATTTAAAATGATTTGGTTTGCAAGGACATATGGTTATTTATTTTAAAATGCTATGTTCTGGAATTATAGAAGTATATGCTTATTTTATTATTTAAGGCAATTAGGAAATTAAGTGTTGGTTTAAATTTCATCTTGTCTGAAAGAGACGTATGTTTTAATCAGTTTTATTGAGCAATAGATTACTGATGTTAATAAGGGAAATGGATTTAATGAATCCAAAATTAGTTTAATTCCTCACAACTTGCCTTCGTGATTGTTTCTTTTGAGTTCATGTTTTGGGGAAAGGGGTTAAGTGTATTTAATTTGTAAGTCTTCCAAAGGACCCTAGAGGTCGGGGGTTGTCATCTTGTGATGTCAACTGTTTGTTAATTCCTTTAGGTAGTGCATGAAGTTATGTCAATTTTATACCCGGTTTCTATGAACGAGAATGTTTTGTGCCTCCTGAGAAAGGAGTGGATTTTGTAATGTGTGCCTCCTTGTCAGGAGTGATTTGGTTATTGTTGTTACCTCCAGTGTTGGAGATGGATTTATCTTATGTCACCTCATGAGAAAGGAGTGGTCGTGTAATCTTGGTTGTTGCACTTTGTACCCTTGGTGTTTTGATGGTATGTGTGTTGTCAAGTAGAAGAGTGGCTTCCATAGGGGCCAGAGCCCAGAAGAGGTAAACTTGGTAACTTACGGAGGTGTTTTAATCAAGTGATAACTAAAATAAAACTTAGAAGATTAGGTGGTACTTCTCACTAATCAAGATAATTATGCCTCACTCATTGACACAAGGGTTCGTTTAGACTTGGGATGAGTGGGAAGGCTTGGAATGGAAAGGTCATCTATCTTTTCTATACGAAAGGTATTTGATTCCGCATGAGTGAGTATGGGGGTCAGGAATTCGGTAGAGGCGACTAGGATAACCCATAGTGGGGGTCAAAGCCTAGGAAGAATCCCAGAGGATAACCCATGACAAGCTGTGTGATGACACTCTATCTAGGACAATAGTTGGTTCTTGATCTTGTGGGTATGGTTTCCTTAACATACCTGATGTGACCATAGTTGGTATTCAATCTTGTGGGTATGGTTTCCTTAACATAACTGATGTGACCATAGTTGGTATTCGATTATTATGTGTATGGTTCTCTTAACATACTTGATTTGCTTTATTTATGGAAGCAATGTGACCATGTAGAGTTGTACTTGTGTTGTACTCGTGATGCTCTTGAGTTGTTCTTATGTGGTACTTGGGATGTACTTGTGATGTGCTTGTGTGGTACATGTGATTGGTTGTTTTAGTTTGGTTCAGCTATGATTTAGCCTATGTCTAGAGGTAGATGGTCTTGGCTAGGATTCCTTGTTACTATCTCCTAGCACAGGGGGTGGGCCTTTGGGTTCCACTTGGTTGGGTGGTGTGCACCTAAATACGTTGGGCCTTCCTCATGTTCATGTGGATGAGACTTCCAATTGGAGAGCTCATGAGATTCAGTTTCAGTTCTTGCTTTATTCTTTTCAGTTGATCTTGTATTATTTTACCCCTCTATGTTATTGAGGTGGGAAGATGTAATTTGTAATTATGTTTATTGGACTTGCCTCATTTGGGGAATGAGAGTTGTAATCTTATTATTTAATCTAGATAAATGGATTGGACAGTTATTTTTATGCTTGATGTAAATTATCTTAATTGGAATGTATGTGTTTAACTATTGTCTAAATTATTGGCATAGTTTATATTCATGTTGTTGTTGTGGGTTTTAAGTAGTCTCAATCTCGTAACCTTAGGGGATGTTTGCATTGAGAAGCAACTTGTATATTAATTGTACTTAAGCAAAAAAAAAATGTAGCCTATTTAAGTAGTTGTTTGCAACATCCTTTAGGGTTGCGTGGTGGGGCATTACATTAACGTTATCTTAATAACACTATTATTAAAAGGGGGTTTATTGTTTCAATTATGGATATTGAAATTTTATTTTCATTTAATTGAAATAATGTGAAATGTACTAATCTTGGAATTAATCATTAATTAATTTATTATTTATTAATTAATGAGCATTTTAATTTCTAGGTGGTTAATGATCAGAGATATGCAGTGGTGGTCATGATATGCAAAGGAAGGATTTGTTGAAGGAATTATCAAACTAGAGAAAGTTAAAAGTATGGTGGGCCTATTTGATGTGATTTCTAGGAGATGATGTCATTGCACATCATGTGAGATGAAAGACTCAAAGTCAAGTGGGAAGATTGTAATTTTCAAACTTAAGTTAACTAAAATCAAACCAAAGCTGGAAACAAAAAATTGTATTGCATGCACACAAAAGCTACAACTTTTGATGTCTCAATTTTGGAGGGAATTATGTAATCAGTGAGCTATTAATTGTCAAATGGAGATCATTTGGAAGGGTTATGCTTTTAGAAAAAATAGTTAGAAATTTTTCTTAGAGCTGATTATAGTTTTAGCAGTAGGATAGATGATACATTTTTATGATTTTCTTAGATTCTAGATGAGGTGAATTGAGGATATTGGTTTCTATACACTTGTTGTTTTTCCAAAATTGTAAATACTGTTTATCTGTATTAAAACACTAGAAGTAGTTGAATTCAAACCTGTCTTGAGTTATTCTATGGAATGATATTTTTTATGTTAATCATTTGATTTGAAGCTTTGAAGGAATGAAGTTTTATCTCTTCTTTTTTTCAAAATGGTGATTTGTGATCTACTGTTGAAGTTTGCACTGTGAATGAATGTTCGACTTTGTATTGATTACAATTTGGCTATTCTGTAGTTTGGTTTTAAGAATTCCTTGAAGACTAACAAGTCTAGATAATTGAATGAATCAACATTCTTTTCTCTCTTACATCCCTAATCTATCTTTTTCCCTTTTTTATACCCCCGATTAGAATAGGTTTTTATAGAGGTTTGATCTTGTAGCGACCAAAAATCTTAATAACCAGTAGGCCCCTTGAACATTACAACCTCATTGACTGCTCAACAAAACAGCATAGTTGAGAACCAACTACAAAGACCTTGGAAGATAGGTGATTTTAGATCACTTGTCCTTTTTAGGAGAAATACAGTAGAGACATTTTGTTTACATGTTGTTATGTCAATTTGGCCATCAAAAAATCCCAAGAAACATCTCATATCTTCCATAATGTAATATCTTCTAGAGCCTGGGAAAGATCATTAGGAAGGTTGCCCCAATCTTCCACATTCCAAGTTCGCATCTGCTTAGACACCCATTTAGCCAAGCTATCAGCCACCTTTTTCCGTTCCTATGGCATCTGAAAAAGGTGATAGAATCCAAAACCTCACCTAGAGAAATTATTTATTTGAAAAAAACAACCAACTATGAATTCAAATAATCTAAATTATATTTATTCAGCATGCCAATCACAACCTAGGAATCTAACTCATAAATAATCCTTCTCCAACCACATGCACAAGCTCGTTCTAGTATTAATCGAAGAGATAAGGCCTCCATAAATTTGTTGGTGTTTTGGGCTTTGCACATCAAAAAGAACTCCACCACTCTAAAGCTATCCCTACCAATACCGCCAACCCCATCATGCCCAAGATTTCCTCTAGAAGACCCCTCAGTGTTAATTTTAAAGACTCTAAGAGGAGGGGGTTTACAATGACCATCTCTCACAATATTTCCTCTATCACACCAACGCTCTCTAAGTAGGGGGATAATCCTATCACTGATAGGAAGCCCCAAAGTCTGAACAACACCCAAATCTCTAGGATTCACATGAATAGACAAATCACATTTAGCTGAAAAAGTCTCTTGGATAACCCCCAAGATTTTCAACCATAGTTGTCCCACCAAAAGATTCTTATCCAAAAAGATCTTACAATTGCATTTCAACCAAATATGATAGATAATCAAATTGGGACCAACTTTCTAAGCAATTTGAGGGAAAGAATTCCTAATTGGAGAGTTCCCTAGGCCATACTAGAAGTGAACCAAGGAGGCTTGACATGTTTGCATGAATAGTTCTAGAATCCCCACCATAAGTGCAAAATCAATCTAGCAAAGGGACACTAAAAAATAGATGAGAAGTACACTCTTCATTATTGGCACACATAAAACACATAGAGGGACCCTGAAATCCTTGCTTCCCAAGATTCTCTTAGGTGAGTCATTTGTTCTGAAACACTAGCCAAGCAAAGAAATTTCAATTAGGCCAAGAGAATCTATTCCAATCTTATTTTCGCCAAGGGACCCTTAAACAGGTAAAAGTCTACTTGTCCAACATAGAGGCAATGGAGAATTTTCCTTTCAGGTCAAGAACCCAAGCCAAAGTATCCCTCCCTAGAAGAGAATTACAAACAAGTCTAGCCAAAAAAGTAGCTATCTATTGTCGATCCTCCAAAGAACTCCTTAGAGGCCATCCATGTACGTACTTCCACCTATACATAGTAGCTTGATCCAGAATGAAAGGGGTTTTGAAATCAACCACTCTACTCCAACCAACATCAAGAAAATATCTACTCAAATTTTGTAGATGGGGGTGAGATGATAGGATAAGAGGATTACCAGTCACCTAAGTCATTTGATTAAGATTTTCCTTCGTTCTCTTATCGAACCCTTTCCACCTGACCTATCGGTCTCCCATTTGCCACTTAGGCTTAAATTTTTATGTTGTCGAGGGTTTTTTCCAGTTGGCCCCACCATTATGATACTTTTGTTTTCTTTGTAGCTTGGTGAACCATTCGATCACGAGTGATCTAGAAAGTTCCTCACAGACCTCATAGATTTTCCTACTGATGTCACTTGGGTGGTGCGAGGTGTGTGAGATTCTGCCATTTGTCATATACGAAGGAGTGAGGCCCCTTCTCGATGTGCCAATAGTGACAAGTGGGCGTCATTTCACCAGTGGGTTTTAATGACAGGGATTAATGATGATCATCCCTCATTGGCCTCACACGATCAGATTAAATGTTCCCAATGGTACTGCGAGGTTTGCAAAATGGTGACACATGGCTTAGCTTATGAAGCAATAGGGGCTTGGTGGGGTTTGTTGCCCGATCATGACTTCTTTTTGCAGTGGGTTATGATTAGTTGTGGTTTTTCCTAGGTAGTGATGTGGATTTTCAATGATCATTGAATTGATCTAAGTCATCCAGCTTGCCAGGTTTGTTCCACATCCATAGTTCAATTTTAAAGGGTTACTGTTCATCTATGTGAGGATTTCTTGTGCTCTGTAAATTGTTTTCATAAATGGCACGGGTTTTCAGTGGATCTTCTCCCAATTTCCTTGCATAAGAAATGGTATCCTCCTAATAAATACAATGATGGGTTGTATGCCATTTTTCGATAAGCCTGGAGTAATTTTATGGTGGCGACATCAACCATTAATCGCTCACATCCTCGTACAAAATTTGAGAAATTTAATATTCCCTGCATCAACTTGCTCTATAAATTCCTATTGAATTACTTAGTATAATCATCACATTTTGAGTTGGTATGTTTGCAGGTGGTTGATATTTTTTTTTTAGTTTTGGGCTACACATCTTCAATCGATAAGTCTATGATGCGATGAAGTGCTAGAGTGGGTGTGAGGAATTCACAACACAAGGAGGAACAACCTATTCTTAGTGATCCTAAGGTGGTTGCTCAGGGTGTGGGCAAGTGGTCTGGGCATTGCAATTCTCCTGTTGTGATCTCTTCGAGCTCTGGTAGCGAAGGGTTTGAGACAGACTTGGACTATCATTACTTTCTCTAGGCCATGACTGAGCTCATGGGTTTTGACAAAGAGGTCCTTGTAGTTTCCCTGATTACTGCAATGGCACCGTTTTGTATTGATGGGACTAGTGCTGGTGTGGACAAGAAAAAGAGAATGGTTTCTCTTCAAATTGAAGTGAGAACTAGGAGTGGTCGCCTGTACCAGGGCTGTGTGTTGGCTAAGTGATGCTAGTAGGTTGTGTGTGTTGCTAGGGTGGTTCTGTTTTATTGTCTGGTGCTGCTCTGATGGTTCACTTTTTGGATGTGGATGTGCCCATGCATGGCATGGTCTTTTTTGTTTTATCAGACTAGTTACTGGGGCATAACCATTTTGATTCCTCAGATCATTATGGTTATTTCTAATGATGAGGAATGTTTTGAATTATGAATTTGAAATTCATTTTGAAATTAACAATGGAGCTTGATGCTTGTTGCTCTCTTGTTTTATAAAGGAGATTTTACGGCTCATTGTTAGCATAAGATTTTTTGTGTCCTATTGCTTAGGATATGTACACTTAGTTTTACTATAGGTTTTTTGAAGGTACTATTTAGTTAGTCATTCTAGGTCAGGAGTAGTATGAAATAAGTATGCTATACTTTTATAATTACTGATATTGAAACAAATCTAAAAAATTGGTTAAGACAATTGCTCTCCTGTTTATATGTAATGGATTGTGGATGAGTTCATCAATGGTTTATTCATTCAACTTCAATGGTATATTTGAAATGTTTATTTCATTTCCCTACTTTAACTTAATTAGTTAATCAAATTCTTGAAAATGAATAACTGGTTTGTGATATTATGCTCAAGATCACTAAGGAGTATTATTTTAATAAATTGAAAGATCTCATGATGTAAAGCATTGTAAGGGTAAGTTCATAATATCTCAGTTACATTTTATATGACTCCCGCCTGATGGATGATGCACTAAATGGTGTTTGCAAGATTCTTTTAGAGGTGTAGGGCTATAGTTCTAAGCACAGTGGTTCAAGATCTAAACAATCTAAAATATCAAACCCTATCTCTTTTGAGGTACAAATCTTATGTTGAATTTTCAATCTCATTGCTTTAAGATAATTGTTATTATTCTTTGGTTTTCCACAACTAGGGTAATTTCTATCTAATTTTATTGGTAGGGACCGTATCTGTGAGAGGAAGTGTTCTTACTAGTCACAAAGAATTTTTATGAACACACTTAGGAAAACCATCCTTTGTTTCACAAAGCCTAAAGTGTAGGAGATCTTGGTCTTTGACTAAAACTCGTAAGTTGGCCACTAGTCTTTGTGGTTCTTTACTATAGAGGTTGGCAACCTCTTAGAGAATTATGAAGGCTTAGCTGGAAAATCGAAACACCAATAGAATGGTGACACTACTATGGAGAAGACTTTGGAGTTTTGGTTGCAAACAGTGTTGTTATAGAGTCATTAATGTTTGGAATTATTTTGTAACCAGAGGACAATTTGTGAAAATTCCGATTGTAGAATCTAGCCTTAAGAATCATTGCATAGAGTCAAATGATTTTCCATTCTGAAGTTAATAGTGAAAGTTTTCAACCCTAGAGGAAGAGGTTGTTGAGGTGAACCTGATAGGCCTATGATATGTGATGTTCCGTTGAAGGAGGACACGGGATTTTTGGTTGCAGAAAGTCCTATTATAAATATCATTATAATAACTGACATATTACTTGTAACCATAAAGGTTAAACTCAATGGAATAGGCTCTCTATGTGAATCATTAGTTGAATGGTGGTTTTATTGGGGAGAACTTTTAAGAAATTTAGAAAAAAAGGAAGGGAGAAGAGACAAACCACAATAGTTGGAGGTGACTATCGAGAATCATTTGTTTAGTTGATTTGAATGTCAAGTTTGGAGGGTGATAGGTTATGGATTTGGAAAATATTGGTATCAATATGCTGCCAAAATATTTGAGGTGTGACTCTATTGTGGACAAAGACCTAGGATGTGACAAGCATTGAAAAGTGAATTTAATATTCTTTTGAAATTCATTCTTCTATGAAAAGAGGTGGCGACTCTGTTTGAAGAACCACTTGATAGATGAAGGAGAAGTTTTCAATCAAGGAAAGAAGATTGACAACTACTGCCAAACTACCAAGTATTCTATTTTAAATCTAGACAGATTCACTATTTTGATTGCGAGGGGTGTTTGTAACTAGGGGTGATAAATGGTTCCAGATTTAATGTTCTAGCATCAAGAAAGGAACAATGGTTATATTTTCCATATTTCTAATATTGCAAAATGTAAAATGACTTGAGAAGTATGTCTATATTATATTATGCTTTTGGAAGCTCAAGGCATAAGTATTGCAATCACTTTTACAATCATGGTTGAACTAGTAAATGGTGTGTTTAGCAATCATATGTAAAATTTGATGGGCATAAGAGAGTTCCTGTATGAGAATTCTAACATAAATATGTAGAGGGAACATGTTTCATTAAGCCCTTAAGGGGGTTTTGTAAATCAAAGGTATATGCCTTTTATTTTCAGTAATATCAAGGGTTTCCCTAATTTGATTCCTAAGAACATTAGAAAAACATTTGCCTAAATACACAAGGCAAAGTGCAAAATCCACCTTTAAGCATCTATGGGAATTTATAGATGTAATGGGGGATTATGAAGTCATACATGAGGATGTTGTTATGAAGCTTTTTGTGCAAACCCTGAAGGGTGATGCCAAGGATTGGTTTTCATATTTACTTGCATGTTCTGTTAGTTCATGGAATCAGCTGGTGAAAGAGTCAACCCCAACATATTGAGAAAAGGTTTTATGGAAATCCACATAAAAGAAGATGAGCTAATCATGTATTTCAATCTCATATTTTCAAGAGCTTTAAGAGAAATCCCTAGGGAAGTAAGACCAAGTGAGGCTGAATACTTGGTTGTATATCTTGGTGCTTTCGACAAAAGGATGGGTTACTTATTAAGGGATAAGGAACCTACAACCCTACACCAAGCATATCAAATGGATATGGAGATTGAGAAAAACATGAAGTACTCAATGATGAAAGGGTATTTGGCTGCAAGTATTGATTACCCTGGCATAACTCATACTAGCAAAATTTCATAGTTGGTTGCATAGAATACTCACTATGATGGGAGTACTTTGACAACTATCATATCTCCACCATTATAGTGTGATGATGATGAGATCCAAGTTGAAGGCCATTCCAATTTGAATGGTGATGATCAAACTTATTTTGTGACATAATTGTATGAGATGAAGAGACAAGAGGAAGAGTCATGATATGAGTTTTTCTTGAGATTTTTGGATGCTTTAATAAAAATTCCTAGAGGTCTCAGACCTAATGACTTTGAATCCATTGACTTATTTTGTGAACTTTATGAACCAGGGCTGAATGCTTTGCCAAAAGAATTGAAACTTGCTAACTTGGCCCAAGTCATTAAATGGATAGACATTACAGAATAAGCCAAGAGCGTACTTATACAAAATGAAGATAATGCTTGTCCTTCTAAAGAAAATTGGACAACTTCACAAGAACTTGAGGCAAAAAGTGATGAAGAATTAAGTGAGATGCCCATTTTTTTTCCCTATCTTGATTATAATCCACATGTCACTGATATTTTGTTATAGGCTAATGATTGTGATTTTAGAGGTGATAATTACAATACCAAGGATGGAGTTGAGCCTCTCCTTTTGCCAGAGTTGTATGGTAATGTGGAGCCTCATGATTTTACTTTTGTTCCCAAATGAAGGAACAATTTTCTAATGATGAATGTCTGGAGTATAATCCAGGTATTCTGGAAATGGAACAAGTTTTTTGTATTAATTTTGAGGAACTTGGGGACAATGAGATGTATGATCAAAAGAACAAAACTGGAAATAACCAACATATTGATGAATATATTGGTACTATTGATTTTCTTGAATGTTTTTATGAAGTTTAGATAGGTGTTTCGTTACCTTCTGACATTGATATAGCTAGTGAAAAGTTTCCAGCTCATAATAAAGGTGACATTGATATTGCTAGTGAAAATTTTCCAGCTCATAATGAAGGTGACATTGATATTTCTAGTGAAAAGTTTTCAGCTTGTGCTGAAAATTTCACTTTTAATTTAGCACATACAGCAGGTGGTGATGAACACAAGGAGGTTAGTGCATACTATTGTTTCTCTATTGCCCATGTTGAGATTGATGTGTTTGACTCTGTTTTGGAGGTTTTTTATTTGGGAATGGATGAAGGAATGCAAGAGGAGATGTTTACTGAAGGGCCTAAGATGAATATGTTTACACATTCTCTGGAGAAATATGTAACATATATTTCCCACCTGTGTAGTATCGGGTTGTGTCCAAAAATATCTGAACATAGGTTTTAGCAAAAAATCTTGTGTGGAAAGCATCAGGGTGAAGTTTTCCTGAGTTATGTGTCCTCCTTTTTGTGCTATGAGGGTCTGTGTAAGATGCACATAGTTTTGTATGAAAGTTTCTAGTTCTATATACAAGCTAGTGATGGTACTAGGATGTGTGATGTCATAAACCAGATAAATTATGAATGTTTCTGCTTCTCAGCTCAATTGAGTAAGAATCCTATGAATTATGACCAGGTGTAGGATAAAGAAAAATGTCATTATGGTCATATGTTATGGTTAATGTTTCCATATAGGGTGCTGACAGATCAAATACACTAGGGTATTAGAAAAAATTGTGATACGTCTAGACATGTTGATTACTCAAGTAATATAAGGACATCAAGAGGTGGAATTTGCAGACTTGGTTTATTCTAGGTAACAGAGAATTTTGTGTTTGACAGGGGTAAAATTTCATTTCTCTTGTTTGGTGGCTTGGGGCCACCAAGTTGGATATACACAAGTTCCAATTGACAAGCATGACAAAAGATTCGTCAAAGGCACTTGTGTGATTCTGTAATCTGGTCTATGAAACCAAAAAATTTGGATTCTTGCTATGCCTATAGGGGGCATACATCCCCAGTCAAAGCCACTGATGGGACCTTTAAAACTTGTCAAATTTCTGCCTAAACTGGGCATGACTGGTTACTTTTAATGACTAGAGGTCTGATGTTTTGGGTTTAGGGTTTAGACTACCCTTGGAAAAATTGAAGGATACCTTTCTAACCCTCGTGTTATATTTTAGCATTGACTTGTTGTTGAGGGTTACCGGTCACCTAAGTCATTTGATTGAGCCCTTCCTTCATGCTCTTACTAGCCCCTTTTCACTCAACCTATCAGTCTCCCATTTGCCACTTAGTCTTAAATTTTTATGCTGCTGAGGGTTTTTTCTGGCCAGCACCACCATTATAATATTTTTGTTTTCTTTGCAACTTGGCAAACCATCTGATCACATGTGATCTAGACCGTTCCTTGAAGACCTCATAGGTTTTCCTATTGATGTCACTTGGGTGGTCTAAGGTGTGCAAGATGCTGCCATCTATCATATACGAAGGAGTGGGGCCCCTTCCCGATGCACCAACAGTGAAAAGTTGGCGTCTTTTCACCAATGGGTTTTAATGATAGGGATTAATAATGACTGTCCCTCGCTCACCTCACACAATCAAATTAAATTTTCCCAAATGTATTGTGAGGTTTGTGAAATGATGACATGTGGCTTAGCTTATGAAGCAACAGGGGCTTGGTGGGATCTGTTGCCCGATCATGACTTCCTGTTTTCATGGGCTGTGATTGGTTGTGGTTTTTCCTAGGTAGTGATGTGGATCTGAGTTGATCTGAGTCATCTGACTTTCTAGGTCTATTCCACATCCACATTTCAATTTTAAAGGGTTATTGTTCATTTGTGTGAGGATTTCTTGCACTCTACAATTTTTTTCATTAATGGCATGGGTTTCAGTGGATCTTCTCCTGATTTCCTTGCATAAGAAATGGTATCCTCCTAATAAATACAATGATGGGTTGTATGCCATTTTTCTATAAGCCTAGCATAGTTTTATGGTGGTGACATCAACTATTAATCGCTCACATGCTCATACAAAATTTGGGAAATTTAATATTCCCTAAATCAATTTGCTCTAGAAATGTCTGTTGAATTACTCAGTACTATCATCACATTTTGAGTTGGTCTGTTTGCAGGTGGTTTATTTTGTTTGTAGTTTCAGGCTACTCATCTTCAATGGATAATTTTTTGGTACGACGATGTGCCAGAGTGGGTGCAATTAATTCACAATGCAAGGAGGAACAACCTATTCCTAGTGCTCCTAAGGTGGTTGCTTATGGTGTGGGAAAGCGGTTTGGGTGTTGCAATTCTCCTATTGTGCTCTCTTCGAGCTCTGGTAGCGATGGTTTTGAGATAGAATTGGACTATCGTTGCTTTCTCCAAGCCATAACCAAGCTCATGGGTGTTGACGAAGAGGTCCTTGCAGTTCCCCTGATTACTACAATGGCACTGTGTTGTGTTGTTGGGAATAGTGTTGGTGTGGACAAGAAAAAGATAATGCTTTCACTTCAAACCGAAGTGAGAACCAAGAGTGCTCACCTATACTGGGACCATGTGTTGGCTAAGTGATGCAGGTAGGTCATGTGTGTTTTTGGGGTGGTCCTCTTTTTATGTCTGGTGTTGTTCCAATGGTTCACTTTTTGGATGTGGGCATGTGTGTGCGTGGCATGATCTTTTGTGTTTTCTTTGACTGGTTACTAGGGCGTAACCATTTTGATTCCTCGGATCATTATGGTTATTTCTAATGACGAGGAATGTTTTGAATTGTGAATTCAAATTTCATTTCATCTAAATGAAATTCATTTTGAAATTAACAATGGAGCCCAATGCTTGTTGCTCTCCTATTCTATAAAGGAGATTTTATAACTCATTGTTCACATCATAATTTTGGTGTCCTGTTTCTTAGGATATGTACAGTTGGTTTTACTGTAGGTTTCTTGAAGATACTATTTAGGAATTCATTCTAGGTTGGGAGTATTATGAAATAAGTATGCTATACTTTTGCAATTACTGATATTGAAATAGATCTAAAAAATTGGTTAATACAATTGCTCCTATTTATATGTCATGGATTATGGATGATTTCATCAATGGTTTATTCATTCAGCTTCAATGGTATATTTGAAATGTGTATTTTGTTTCACTGCTTTAACTTAATGAGTTACTCAAATGCTTCAAATTAAATTACTAGTTTGTGATATTATGCTTAGGATCATTAAGGAGTATTGTTTTAATAATCTGAAAGATATCATGATGTAAAGTAGTGTGAGGGTAATTTCATAATATCTTAGTTACATTTTAAATGACTCTCGCCCAATGGATGAGGCATTAGATGGTGTTTGCAAGATTCTCTTATAGGTGTAGGGTTGTAGTTCTAAGCACGGTGGTTCAAGATCTAAACAATCTAAAATATCAAACCCTATCTCTTTTGAGGTGCAAATATTATATTGAATTTTCAGTCTTTTTGCTTTAAGATAATTGTTATTACTCTTTGGTTTTCCACAACCAAGGTAATCTCTATCTAATGGCATTGGTAGGGACTGTATCTATGAGAGGAAGTGTTCTTACTAGTCACAAAGAATTTTTATGAACACACTTAGGAAAACCCTCCTTGGTGTCACAAAGCCTAAAGTGTAGGAGATCTCGGTTTTTGACTGAATCTCATTAGTTGGTGACTACCCTTTGTGGTTCTTTAATATAGAGGTTGGAAACCTCTTAGAGAATTACGAATTCTTACCTAGAAAATTAAAACACCAATAGCGTAGTTGGCAGATAAGTAGATCCCATACTCTCATCTACTCCACAAGGGAGTAGCATTCATGTGGGATGACAAGTGTAACCAGGAATTTAGTAAAATCAAATAATATCTACTTACACCACGAGTATTAATGTCACCAATCCTAACAAAACCACTAATTTTAAACATATCAATAATAGTGGCAGCTCTTGGCACACTCCTAGCTTAGCACGATGAAAATGGAAGAGAAAAAGCAATATACTACATCAACAGGATAATGGTAGGGCATGATATCAACTACACACCAATAGAAAATATCTTTCTTAGAAGTTGTGTTTGCAATCCAAAAGTTTAGACACTATGTGCTAGCTCATTAGATCAAGTTGATTACAAAGATAGATCTGCTAAAGTACCTACTCTCTAAGGCCACTCTCATAGGACGAACAACAAAGTGGGTCATGATATTGAGAGAACATTATATTGAATATGTAGAGTGAAAGGATATCAAGGCACAAATGATTGTAGATGAACTGGTAGAGGCTCCAATCTACTCAGAGAATCCACTCATATCAGAATTTCCAGACGAATCCATCTTTAATCTCAGCATAGCTAATCACTAGAAACTCTACTTCGACGACTCATACACACAACATGGATCAAGATTTGGTGTTTTATTCATCACCCCATAGGGGGATTGTATACCTCGATCCTACAAATTGGCATTCTCGTGCACTAACAACATTGTAGAGTATGAGGCTTTAACCATAGGCCTCAAGATTATAGCACAGTGGTAGGTCATGACACTAAAGGTTTATCAAGATTCATAGCTTATTATCAACCAAGTCAATGGTGAGCACCAAACTAAGAATGATAAGCTGACACCATATAAGAATTTAGTAGAGAGCCTCAAAGAATCATTCATTGATATCACCTTTGAGAAGATACCAAGGGCTAACAACAGAGTAGGAAATGCCATGGCAATAATTGGATCCTTACTAGATATCCCTCGCAATGTCCCAAAACATGAATTCTTGGTAGAGTAGCTTCTCATACCCACATTCGAGGTACCATAGTCAAAATATATGTGTGAAATAATTGGTCTCGATGATCCCTAGTTTCATGATATTTACACCTTAGGAATACGAGTCCTCCCAGCTAACATAACCCCAAACCTCAAACGAGCCTTTGTCAAATGGTCCTTACATTTTTTCATCCTACGAGAAACCCTCTATTGTAGGAGCATTGAAGGAACCCTATTGCATTACTTAAATCATGAGGAAGCCCTAAATTCTCTGACTGAAGTTCACAATGGTATTTGTAGTTCACAGTCAAGTAGTATAACTTTGGCTAAGAATTTGCTAAGAACCAGATACTACTGGCCAATAATGGAAAGAGAGGCACATGACTCTATTAGAAAGTGTTTACAGTGCCAACAACATGGAGACCTTATTCATGCACTAGCTCAAGAGCTTCACCCTATTATTACACCATGGCCCTTCTCATAGTGGGGGCTCAATCTAATAGGAAAAATCAGACCCACCTCATCCAATGGCCACAAATTCATCATCACCACCATAGAGTATTGTACCAAGTGGGTCAAAGCAATTCCCATGACCTACATCACTAGAAAGTAGATATCAAAGTTCATCCTAAACTATCTCATTTTCCGATACGGTGTCCCCCAAGATATTATCTTTGATAATGGGACACTTTTCAAGAATCTAAATGTCCATGACCTATGCCATAAATTCAATATCCAACATTGCTTTTCCACTCCATATTATCCACAAGGCAATGGCCAGGTAGAAGCCACTAATAAAACCATCTTGAAAATCCTTAAGAAAATAATTAATCACACTGATCATGACTGGAATCTGTATCTAAACCCCACCTTATGGGCCTACCACACCAACATCCACATGTCAATAGGTGCCACCTCATTCTCTCTATTCTACAAATCATAAGCCATCCTCCCAATCAAGATTGAGCTCTCGTCGTTAAGAATATCATTGGAAAACCTCATTATAGATGAGGAATATCAAGTTTCAAGGTTAAATGAGCTAGAACTACTAGATGAACAACACATGGATGCCCTCAACCATCTACTAGTCTATCAAAATCACTTGAAACATAGATACAACAAGAAGATCAATAGGAAAACCTTCCAAGTTGGTGAACGAGTGTTGAAGGAGAATCAAATGAATGTGCCAAACCTAGAAAGTAAAGGTAAATTTGAGCCCAATTGGTTGAGATTGTTTTGCATCACAACAAGCTATAAATCAAGAACTTATCAGTTATCAACACTAGAAGGCGAGCCCTTGCAGAAGCCCATGAACAACTCCCATCTCAAAAAAAATTATGCCTAAAATCTTGCAAGTTATAAAACCAAAAAATTAAAAAATTAAAAAATGTCTTGAAAGAATGGTTACCGTGATGAAAACCTAGTAAATAGGCATCTTGGTGACAATAAAAAAATACAAAAATACAAAAATCCAAAAAAAACAGAAAAAGGATTAAAAAAAGTAAAGAAAAAAATCACCCTTTAGTGAAAACCACTTCGGTGGTGCTTTGGACAAGTACCTTGGTAAGAACTTGGCAAAAAGGCACAAAGCATAAATAAAGCACTCTCTATCCACCAAGACCTACATGAATCACTCATCCATTACATCCCATTTCATTATTCTTCCATCCATCCCTCCATTCACATCCATACCATATCTTGATGATGTGTTCATATCACGCTCCATCATAGTACTACTTGGCACATTTCTAAGGTTAGTTTGTCCTGCCTTTATCGAATTAGTCTATTTCATCACGTTGGGGGCATGTTCTTATAATTACATCAAATCAGATTTGTGTATATTATTGGATCTTCCTTAAACCTTCAAAAAATCAAAAACATTCAAAAAATCCTTGAAAACATCCAAAAACATAAAAAAAATCATCAAAAATCTTCAAACAATCAAAGTCATGTCAAGTTTGTCATATTTGAACTACATTGTCTCTGAGCTTGAACATAGGCAAGTTTGATCTTTGATCATCCCCCGAGACACCCTAGGTCAGTCCTTTAGCCATCTGTCATGATAATTTGGCAATTTGTTTGCCCATCTATCCCATCATTGACTCAAGTTTGTGTCAGTCAAACTACGTGGTCTCTACGTGTATAACATAGGCAAGGATAATATATTGATTAACTTCTGAGACCCCTAGGATAGGTCTTTAATTTAGCCTCTTGGTCAAAATCTCAAAAATCCAAAAAAATCAAAAATCTGAAAATCAAAACAGCCTCAAAACATTTCAAAATTCCAAAAACATCCAAATATCTGAAAAACCAAAAATGGTGCACTTGTCTCATCTTGCTTCCACCCACAATAATCACCATTCATAATAAGCCAATCACCACCTTCATACTTTGGTAAAGCAATCAAAAGCAAGTCTAGCAAGTTCAATAGTGAATGCTTAATCACCAGAAGTCTCAAGTCTAAGTCAATAAGCAAGCAAGTTGATCAACTCAGAGTATTAATAGCTTATCATCCAATCAGTCTCACCAAAACCTTGATCACAACATGTCCTAGGATGCAACCTTATTGCGATGGACATCAGCATCAGGTAACCCTGTAGTTTAGTCTTGGCTAGCTATATGAAGAACATTAGCCTGTTTGTTTACTTTGTATTGGTCTTTTTGATTTATCTTATTTTGCACCCATTCCAAGGACCTCTTGATGATGCCTAAAAGAAACAAGTTTAGAGAGAAAGGAATTTGGCAATGATCATTATCTTTTTTATCTACTTTTCTTGTTGGATATTCTTGTAAAATAACTTGGTCATGCATGCTTTGTTTGGTTTGTAGGGAGGGAATTTTAGGTGTCTGGTTGATCACATAAGAAGGCTTGCCTTTTTTATGTTTTGATCTAAGATGTCTAGAATATCTGAACTGCATCCTCAATAAGGTTCCATATGTCAAGTGTGAACAAGAAGACTCCTATTTTATTATTGAGTCAAACTCCATCACACTAGGTACAACACCATGTTGGTCCTATATACCTTGATGCATCATACCTAAATGTATTATCAAACATAAAGTAATTGGCCCTTTGAAAATCCAAACTATTGGTAAGAAAATAATCATCATTAGAATAATAATGACTTGTTGGATCTCTTTTCTACTACCTTCTTTCAACACTAACATGGTACCATGATAGTTAATCAGAACATCATTAATGCATCCACCCTGCATCCATAAATCATTAGCATAAATGCATATCATATCATATGGATCATATTGTATCACATCATCTCACATTACCATCTTAAGTTATGAGGAATAATAAAAATTTGTTATTCTAGGCATCTTAAGAAATCATTACATTGCATTCATCTAATATAATACATCATCATGATTTTGTATAAGGAAAATAAGCAAATACATTGCACAAATAATTAAGGGCATAATAGAAATCATGAGCATATCATTTGCATATCATTAACATCAAATGCATAGAAAAATACAAAAAGAAATACATCCATTATCATCATCGCATCATGTAGAAACATGTATCATATAGCATGGGCATAAAATTAGAAGCATTTAATAGAATCTCATACTACATAGGAAATTAAAATTCATTCACACATTGTACATTGTAAGACATATCATAAATAGAATCATCTCATATATATATCATCAAAATGTACAATTGTCATGGTACAAAAATCAGATCAAGTGTACATCAAAATACATGATACAATAGGGGCAATAATCAAAGCCAATGACTAAAAAATGAATAAATATATGTGATCAAAGTGCTAGCCCTGTTGGTTGTGCCCTTCACCCTCTGGCCTGTCACCGTGATCCTCTGGCAGCCTCATCCCTATCTGCTTAGAGAAGTCTGGCACCTGGCTTGTTGTTGGCACCACTTGTCTGTAATGTTGTCGATAATACTCGGCCTCTTTGACATCCTCTTTGTAATCTCATAAAGAAACTGACCTACCCTGGGATTAGGTAGCCATGCTCTTCAATTGCCTCCAACGACCAACCTCTTGGTCCCTCTTAGCAGTGACTATCAAAATTTGCTGCCGAGCCTAATCTATCTCCAATGTCAATATCTGAATCTGACCCTACAACTGTTGGATCAGTGCATCTTTGTGATCTGGCTGCCTTGGTGGCTACCGTTATGGGACCATTGTATCACCATCTTGTGGTAGTGTGGCTGCTCACGGTGGTGTTTGCACCCATGGAGGTGTCTAATGAGGTGTTGTTCCACCTCCTCCTCTATCCCCATCCCCATCACTGTCACCTCTTCCTTCCTGACCTCTGTTCCTACCATCTAACCTACCTTTGGGCTTCCACTATGGAAGTGTCACACTAGGAACTTTCGATCTCAAAGGAGGCCTAAACCAAGCTTTGTATGTTTGGGTCACTCCTGCATCTTTCGGTCCCTGATCATATGGCCACGACTTATCCAATAGCTATTTGAACAAGGATATTGCCTCAGTTGCCAGGATGGGTTGGCCCCATGTTGTCTCTCTTGTACTATGGGTGAAGATAACTACGTATTGATCATCTGGCCTTTCCTGGATCTCGCCGAACTATCGAGCCATCCTATCTGGAAGGTACCACTCTATCATGGTGTGCTCTGGGCCCTACATCCACCTATCCTACCAGGTGAAGAAAAACTACTTTACATCATCATACCATGGGCCTATTCCCATCCAAGGCCTCCAAATGAACTCCCTCATCTCATCGAGGGATCATTGCCAATGGGTGATGCCACCTATGCTAGTATGAGTAAAGCAGATATGTGTCCCACCATACTACTAGATAATGGGGTCATCAATATTTAGAACAATCAGTGTGACATCCAAATAGATTATTAGAATCCACTCCCATGCCCAGATATTTAGCATAGTAACCCCAACCCTAAGGGCCCTGCTGTCGAGATATGCAAACTCATGCAAATCCCTATATATGGAAGTCAGCATCACTAGCCCCCAAGCAAAGCACTCCCTGTGGATGACCATCCACTCCCATGCCACTCCCCAGCCTAGACTGAAGTATCGGCCCCACTAATCTAGTGTGACAAGACCCGAAATGATATCTACAACAATCAACCTGTAGGTGGGTGCTACACCTTAGTATCTCTCCAAGTCAATCTATCCATCAGAGAAATAGATCTCATCAACACCCATCACATCATAGCAGGTATCCCTACTTGCATCTAGATCGTAGATAACTCTAGCTCTATGGATAGGTAGTTGAAGGATACACTAGACATCTTCAAGTGTGATGGTGGCCTCACTAGTAGGAAGATGGAAAGAGGAGGTCTCACTATGCCACCGCTCATCCAAAGCTGTCATCATACCCAAGTGTGTCTGAATAGGAGGAACATAGGCAATGAACCAAAGGCCGAGAATACCAAGCTACTCATGAAGGTACACATGCATACCCTATAATCTATTGACGACTGGACATCTCTACTCCCTCGAGTGAAGTATATCGAGGTCCTCCTATACAAGGGAAACCATCGTGTCAAGTCTCATAAAAAATTTGTCTCTCATGTCAGCTTTTTGTATTGCAAACAAAAAATGCGATGTAGTTTATAAAGTTCCAAACTGCGTTGCCACAACAAAGTTTGACAAATCCTAAGTCCCTAAGTAAGTTGCGTGGTTTTATTTACACATTTGACTGAGTTTGAACAAAAACCCTAACCTCCTAACTAGACCGTGGCGGCACTACTCTCAAATGTGGCACAATTTGGAGCTGCGTGGCTCTGATTGAACATTTGCAGTGGTTCCATATAGCATCGTCTAACCTAAAGTTGACTTTGACCCTATTAAATGCATGTAAAATGAAAAAATTAAAGTTTGAGATAGGGGTACATACCACGGGTCCTACGCTGGCTAGCCGTTGGTACACTTTTACCCTCTCTGACATGTGTCTAGGAAGCTATCATTGCACCATCTCCATCGGAACTCAGAGCTCAAAGTGCAAAAATTTGTAAAGGCTAAGTGTGCAAATGAATGGAAAGTGACCCCTCAAGGTCAATTTAAGCCTGGAAAATAGGCTTTTTGACCTAATTGGACCATCCAGCTAGGGGTTTGGTCTCTTGATCTTGTTTTTTCCGAACGCAGGGCCATCTTGCATCCTTTTTGGTGTTTCAACGTGTTTTTTGGCATCTTGGGAATTTCAGGACCTATCAGGCACCTTGTCCTCTTTTTTTGCAAGATCATCCAAAAATTGAAATTTTTGTCCGATCTCTCGACGGGGCAATATACCAGCATAATTCTTTTGTTGGGGCAAAAATGGAGCATTCAAAAAAAAAATTGAACTTTGATCACAGTAGTTTATTCTTTGAACCAATACAACAAGTGCATTGCTTCAAAGAGGGGCAAAATGTAGACATGGAAAATATACCGACACACTAGATCTTGATTACTTACATCATTTCTTCCTGAATCATACTCTCATCTTATCATCACTCTTCATCCATTAATTAAATAAATTATTATTTATCTAATTAAGTCATTCTCCCTTGTTGATTAAATTAATCAATTTAATTTAATTAATTCTCTATCTCTATTCATTTAAATAATTCACTTTATTTAAATCAAATCTCTAAAGTTCTCCATTTAAATTAAATAAATTCATCTTTATTTGATTTAACACTAACATCATCTCCTTTACCTAAATAAATCAAAATATTTATTTAACTATGTCTAAATCATTTTCTATCTCCTTTTGATTTGTATCAACCCATAAATATAAATCAAAATTATCACATCTGCTAAATTCTTCATTAAATTGATTAATCTTTAACTAATTTAACCCTAACTCATGTCACATCCTCTAAAGAATGCAACTTGCACATTAAAGTAGATTTAATTGATTCATTGAATCTCCTATTTTCCCTCACATGGCATAAAAGGGGAATATTCCCTCAAATTTGAATTCAAATCCAAGTGGATTTGTACATCCAACAAATCATTCACTCCCCTCTTACATGTCTTTGTGCATTGAGCCAGGTGGCATTTAAGCCATTATTTTCTCCCTCCAACAAATCATTTAACAATTTTGAAATTCCACCTAATATCATTTATTGGCTCTTTGATAAAAACTTGCACAACCATCAACCATTCATATCTTGACAAGTGGCACTTGGCCATTGGGTGTTGAATGATCCCACATTGCTCAATTTCACTCATTCTTCCAACCTGAAAATATATAAATAGAGGCCTCCTCTATTGCATTAGGATCCACAATCTAGAGAAAAGTTACTCTCTTCACATTGAGAGATAATTTTATCCATTTCATATCAAATGTTCATCATTTTCATGGTTTCATAGCAAGGTTATGCCAAAATTTCATCAAGGAGCTTCAATCATACACAAATTTTCACAAAGCTTACAAAGGAGTTGGGAAAGGGCCAATTTTGACACATCAATTGGCACCAAATCCCCCATGGGATAAATATTTTGCATCCTTAATTAGGATTTCACTTATATTTTCATGTTTTGTTCTTCATTTTCCTATTTTGAACATTGTAAATGGATTTCATGGGGAATCCTTGTTCTAACTTGCATATTGATATAATATTGTGCTTGTTTTCCATGTTTGTGCAGGTATAGGATTGGGTTTCACACTTAGGAACTTAGTTTTTGAGGCCACAATATTGTGTTGGGAACCTCTATAATAACCTCTATCTATTTTTGATATCTTGGATGTGTTTTCCAGTGGTGACGACTTTTCAGTAGATGGAAAAAGTGTCAAATGCAAGCAGTGTAAAGGTGCAAAGGGGTGTAAATTTTTTTTGCAACTCTTGTGACCTAATAGAATATTCCAAAATGTCTAGATGGGTACATTTACATTATTCATGGTCCTCTTTTTCACCCAAACATGTCGAATCAGTCTGAGATGCATTCAACTGGCTCAATCCCTTACGAGTCCAAAGTGCAAAATGGCTGCAATCTTTGATGGGTTGTTACTAGAAAAATGTGACACTTAGAAATTTTTCATATGAGGCTATGTGATCATTTTGGGCCCCTATACAATAACCTCTCTCAGTTTTTAATATCTCAAAGGTGTTTTCTAGTGGTGACAACTTTTCAATTGATGGAAAAAGTGTCAAATTCAAGCAATGTAAAGTTGCAAAGGATTGTAACTTTCATTCTGCAACTCATGTGACAAAATAGAATATTCCAACACATTAAAATAGGTAAATTTAGGCTAGTAATGGTCCTTTTTCACACCCAAACACATCAAATCATTTTGAGCTATGCTCAACTACCTCAATCCCTTAAGAGTCTAAAGTGCAAAATGGCTGCAATCTTTGATGGGTTGTTACTCAGTAACTATGACGCTTAGAAAATTTTCTTCTAAGCTTATGGGATCATGTTGGCCCCTCTATAATAACCTCTCTCAAGTTTTGATATCTCATAGGTTTTTTCTAGTGGTGACGACTTTATAGTTGATGGAAAAAGTGTTGAATACAAGTAGTATAAAGTTGCAAAGGGGTGTAACTTTTGTTCTACAACTTGTGTGACCAAACAAACTATTCCAAAACATCAAGATGGGTAATTTTAGGATAATAATGTTCCTATTTCACACCCAAACATGCTGAATCAATATGAGCTACGTTCAATCCACTCAATCCCTTAAGATGGCATGCAAAACAAAGAAAAAAAAGAAAGATTCATGTGATAGTTAACAAGTCTGAGTTTTCCACACCAAAAGCATATGATTGCACGAAAGAGGTAAAAAATGTTGGTGTCAAAATAGTTTTGGAAAAGGGAAAATATACAAAAAAAATAAAACATTGAGGAATAGGGGAATTAGTGTATGAGGCTCAGGGTTAATCAAGACATCCCAAGCTTCACAACACTTGCATGAATAGTCATGAGTGATGGGTTTGATTAATTGGTATAAGAAGGCTAAGGGTTGATCTATATGTTCTTCACTCCATACCACTTACATGAATTCATGAGTGATAATTTCCATTTGGTACTTAACTGACTCAATATATTTTGGCTTTAGATGAACTCACACAACAAGATACAATCTTACCTAGATGGGTTTGGTTGTAGTGGATGTTACTCTAAATGAGATAAATGGTAGAACCAATTGACCAAGATGCAGTTGAATTTATTTCTCTTCCATTTATTTCTATGGGCGACATTTATAATCTTCTATGAGTTATATTTTCTTGTGTAAGCATGAGTACAACCCTTGGAAGTCAAATAGGGATGGTAAGTTGCAGTTTCAAATTAGGAATATAAGATGACTCTATAGATGAGTGCAGGAGACAAATAGATTGAGTAAGCATGTAATCCATAAGAAGGAAAGTTAATAGAGGACTATAGATGTTCTTGATAAGGTCCCAAATCATTTGAGAGCCCAAATTGACTTGTAAATGTTGCAAGATGATAGTGAAAATGAGGAAGCACAACTTCAATATTTTTTTGTTGTAAATCTCTCTTTCAATGTGTGTTTGAGTTATTTAATTTCGTTCTTTCATCCAACTAATTTAGTAATTGAAGCACATAGGAAAGCATATGAATGATATTTTCAATTGATTGAAGAATAGTTCTTACTTACAAGAGTAAGTAACATTAGACTTTACTAATATACAATCTAAAGAATCAATGTGCTCATTTAATACACCATTATCTTATGGGTTTCAAGGGCCACATGTCACCACTAACATAAAATTAGTGTGAAATCTGGCCTATAAGCATTGTAGGCATGCATTTGAGCATGCACACAATTTCATAATGAATATAAGATCTAGATGTAAGCCATAGTGGTGGGAAATATAATTTTGTAGCCTTTTATATATTGATTCAGTATCGTAGAACATTAAATTAGCACATAAGTAAATGATAAATCATTGGTGAATCATTTTTTAAAATATTGAAGGTTTTTAGCATCAACTAATAAAGTTGTTTAGCATAAATTAATAAATATTCAAGAAAAACCATTAAGGAAATCAATGAGCAATTTTAGGGCTAACCAAATGCTAAATTTAAAGACCATGAGAAAATGAAAGATGTAATAAGTGAAGTATACATTTAATAAGTGAAGTATACATTGGAAGCATGAAGCATACACGTAATACATGAAGTATACATGTGAATACATGAAGTATAAGTTTGAATCATGAAGCATACATTGGAATAAGTTAAGTATACATGTGAATAAGTGAAGCATACATGTGAATACGTGAAGCATAGGTACTTAAATACACATATTCCATGAAGTATACACATGGATACAAAGTATATACATGAATACAAAGTATACTTAGGAATACTAGGTATAAGTCATGAAAATAAGTAAGTTTCAAAGTATAAACATAAGTTGTAAAGTATACACTTGAACACACGTAGCTCATATCTATTGAAGTGTGGATTTATAATGCAAATATAGACACCATCAATAAAAAATATTTGTATTAACCAAATAGCCATGTAGGCATACACCAATATATTTTAATATAAGTATAAAATATATACAAAATAGCCATATAGGATTATAAGAATACAATATCAAGTATATTCAATACAAAATATGTCAAAAAATTCCATACAGGCATACAACAATGGACTCCAATCAAAATTCATTTCCCTCTAGGTGAATGAAACAAATAGGTGGAATTTTTTGGTTGGGTGGATGTTGATGCATATGACACTCATTTACCCTGAACTTGAGGGTTGTTCCTCCTATTTAGTTCCTCATCAAACTTCAACTTCTACAATAACAAGTAAATACATTAATATATATTGAAATTACATTATAAAAATGATTTTTAAAAAAAAGAATCACTTACCATCGCTAGATGATCTCTCTCCTCAAGCAAAATATTTGCATGCTCATGTTGTGGCATGCCCAAGTCCTATAGAAACCATCCAAATAGAAATTAAACTATGAATCAATAATAATTTGATTTTGCACTAACTAAAAACTATAACAATAAATGCAATTTGAAAATTACTAGTTTTCCTCATACCCCCGTGAGAGGCATCAAGTTGTCTATTGTACAAGATAAACCTCACTCCATTACCATATCCACATCTGGAGGTGATTCCACTTTCATCATCTCAGAATAAAATAACAAATTATTCAATAATAAAAGGTAGAAAAGTGATGTAGGTCATGGCTTATGATGTATGATAAAATCAACAAAATTTTGAGTACATATTGAACTATATATTTCTTACTATTATGCTTACTATTTTCCCTATCCATAGCTTGTTCAAAAACACCTATTTTATGATTTTAAGCATAGAAGTATGCAATGAATTGTTTCATAAATGTTTTTAGTATACATGTATGAAAAATGTGGTAGCATAGAGAAGGCAGTGAACTATTTAAAAAAATCATCAAATAAATGTGGTCTCATGGTGATGGAATTCCATGATAAATTATTTTGTCATGGCATTCCATCACCACGAGACCACATTTATTTGAGGAAATTTTTTCAAATATTTTATTGCCTTCTCTATGCTATTATGTTGGGATGGGGTGGATGGTATAGTGTGGTCTTGGTTATGAGATGGAGAGGGATCATGAGATGAACAGGGATGGGTTTTTTGATCATGAGGGGAAGAGGATCATTGGATGGGGTGGAAGGTGTACTTTGAGACCATATTTTGAGAGTGATCATATAATGGAGTAAAAGAGGTACTTTGATCCGGAAAAAGAAGGATGTCATTAGATGAAATGGGGGAGAGGGGATTGTGAGGGGGGATGAAGGGATGTCTTGCTCTTGAGATGGAAATATATCATTAGATGAGATAGAAGGTATATGTTTTTCTTGATTGGAAATGGGAGAATGAGATGGAATGGGATCATATGATGGAGGAGAAAGGTTTCCTTGATCTTTATATGGAGGGGAACCTATGTTAGAATTCTTTGGATTAGGAGATGGACATAGTTCATTTGATATGCATGGTTTCATGAAGGAGGAAGGTTTTATAGACTCTTCAACTTGGATAGATGGATTGATAGGGGGTTCATTTAATATTTAGGGTATTAGGGTATATATTGATGTGGGGGTGATGAAGGTGAATGCATGATATGGGAATATTACATCACTTTTATTTTTCATGGGGAAATAACCACCTTTGCAAATAGTCCTTGGAGGAAGTTATTATGAGAGACATGGGATGAATTTGCTTGGTAATAGTGGGGTGATATGGATTTTAAGGATGTGGGATATGAAAGTGGAAAAAGAGGTGGAAGCTTCCATGGATTGGTAAATTGAGGATGAGGATGAGGACCTTGAAAAGGATTTGGAGGGGAATTTTGGCTAAAGGCTTGGTTTTTATTCTTAAGGTAGAGAGTTGTTTGAAAAATGCCTCAAATAAATGTGGTCTCATGGTGATGGAATGGAATTCCATAACCATGAGACCACATTTATTTGAGGTATTTTTTCAAACAACTCACTGCCTTGTCTATGTTAGTGCTTAGTATTATGCTTTGATAGATTTTTTCCAAGCATCCATAGCTTTTTGGAAAGCACCTATTTTAGGATTTTATTCATAGCAGCAAGGAAGTGAATTGCTTGATAAAATGCTTTGGTAGACATGTATGGAAAATGTGGTAGAATAGACAAGGCAGTGAGATATTTGAAGAAATGCCTCGAATAAATTGGGTCTCATGGTGATGGACATCACTATGAGACCACATTTCTTTGAGGAATTTTAAAAAAAAATCATAGCCTTGTCTATGCTATCGCTTACTATTATGCTTTCATAGATTTTTTCCAAGCATCCATAGCATAGACAAGGTAGTGAACTATTTAAAAAAAATACTCAATAAAATGTGGTGTCATGGAATGCCATGACAAGAAAATGCAATCGACAGCTGCTCCTAGTTAGTAGTTATGTTATGTGAAGTAATTCCATCACTTCTTATGTTGACTTTCTAAAAAACTATATTGTAATTGAAATTTTTTCATCTATCAACATTTAGTTATTAGTTATGCAATGTGAAGTAATTATTTGAGTTTGAAAGATGTGCAATGCAATGTAATCAATGATATGAATATAAACTACACAAATATATTAAGTGCAATTCATTAGTTAAACTCTTTATTCTATTACTTGAGTGAAGGTTTGTACTCCACTAGCACTGGGAGGTGTTTCCATGAAACCTCCAATATTAACCTATTTAACAACCAAAATCAGATATTAGAATATACTATTCACATAACAATTCTATTCACATGTAATATTTATAATTTTTTACTAGTTACATGTACCTCAATAGTAGATGGAGTGGAGTAAAAAATAGGTGGAGGTCTGATGAAAACAGTATCAACACTATGACCCTAAAATTTAATTATAATCATTAAACTAAATTAGTTAATCTTGCATTTCAAAAATGAAATTTATAAATTAAATTCAATGAACATTCTAACATTTATGTGAGTTTCGACATCGAAATTATCATTCAAGATGACATATACTATAGCCAACCAGGCAACTATAGATGTATCCTATGTACCAAACTCCTAACTATATGTGGGGACATATGTATAGGCTGACTTGCAAACTTGACAAGAATGGAGTGGAATCCTACCCCTCGAACTCTCCCCTAGCTGATTTTGTACTATACGACTCACACACTAGATGATACTCTGGGTCAAAGAGCTAATATATTGTAGAGTGTCCACCTCAACACTCTCCTTCATTATGGAAGGGATATCAATGTGCTCATAAGCCAACCTAGCGAATGCTTGTCTCACTTTCCATTGAGTATCAAGATGTGTACTTGATCTATCATGTGCCAACCCACCACCTCTCCCCTAAAATTCCTACATATCAAAATAGTTGGTATTTTGTTGAGGATGAATTTGCAATAGAGTTGAACCTCGAGAAAATTTGGGGGGCCTTGTTATTGTTGCATGATGGATGGTCAAAAACTATCACCACCTCTTCCAAAAAAAAATTGTAATCCCTTGGTGGTTGCACCAATGGATAGGAAATCTCTTGATATTAAGTTTAAGAGTTTGATTTATATGTGGGTTAGTGAATAGGGAGCACAAGTCATATTTTGTATTTTTTTCACTCTTCACATGTTTGTATGATAGTTTATCTACATAAAAATCTCTACACTCCCACCTCTTATCTACCCAACCACTTAATTGCTTGCTAAAATTGTATCTACATGTGTTAACATGGCTTAAAGTGAATTTTAAATAATGCTTCTTTCCAAGGTTTAACTTATAGGATCATTCAACCTCACAATTAACACCTCAATTTTTATTTTTATTTTTATTTTCAATTTCCCCCATTAAATTTTGTTGATTTCTAGTAGGATTTTGAGGAATTGTTGGAGGAGCTATTTGTTGTGGTTGTTCATCAAGATGTTTTTGGCGTGCTTGTTCATGAGGAGAAGGATTTTGAGGAGGAGAATCGGGTGGATTTTCAACTCTTGATAATTAAAGAAATTAACATAAAAAACATATTAAATATACCTAATTACCAATAAATTGACAAAAAAAACAATAAAAGATTACTCCTTTGAGCTACTTGTCGACATAGCGACATTTTGGTGAAGAAAATGGATGAATTTGAGGTCTCCACAATCTAAGCATGCTTTGGAAGGGTTTGTAGGCTGCAAATGAAAAAATATGATAGTATAAAATGATTTTGACTTTTTTTTCTCTCATAAAGACTCAAAACGAACTTGCATTATATGTGAAAAATCCTTAGGCATGGTCACACTAATCCATAACATGAGCACATTATAATGTGCTCACATTATCACTTTTTAAAAAAAAATTAAAAAGTTGGCCACTTTTTGTCCCCCCAACTTTTTGCACCGGCCCTAATAAAAAATAAGCATAGATATCATGCATACCAAAACATAGTGATTTAAGTGGGTAAAACCCTTTTGGGAGAAAAACCCTACACTCCTAAATCTACCCAATATATTATTCAAAAATTACAAAGATTACAATATACTTGTAGAGAAAGCTTCTCATAGGAGTATCACCAACCAGAGATCTAGAAACAATGCAAATGCTATCAAACTCTCAGAATACATCAAAATACATAGCCATAATACAAAACCCTCATAAAATAGGGCTATATTCTAGGTTAATTCAATCCAACAAAAAATTGATCGTTAGATCTAAACCCTAATGATCAACAATATAGATTTACAATAATAAAATATACATAAAATTTGGCTTTCGAAGGGCAGTACCCCAAAACCTTCGTCAGGGAACATGGACCCCAGACCTCCCACTTGGGGGACCATCCTCCCAAACCCCTTGTGGGGGGGAAAACCCCCCACATCCCCCATCACCAATGTACAAAAATTACCTTATGAATTGCAAGGTTGAGACACATTTTCCCAACAAATAGGATAGTCTAAATTTTTTAAATTTAAGAGAAATCTTGAGTTGGGGAGTTTCTTGATCTACCATTGGAAATATCTTAATAGTTTTCTTTAATGGGTATCTTATAAATATTGGAGCCCTATATTATATTCTTCAACATCAACCATATTTCTATCTTGACGATTCTAATGTTCTTACATGCATCCATGATTCTAAATGAGCTTATATGATGATTGTTGGATGCTCTACCATTGATATGGAAAATGGTGAGGATAGATAATTTCCTAGTTGGTGTAAAACCTAAGACAAATTTAGATAGCCTAAATGCAACCTCTCCATGTAGTTTCTTTTTCAAAATAAATTTCTCACCTAGATAACATTAAAAAGTGAGGATTTCAAGGCCCTTAAAATATGCTCTATTTACTATTGAGGAAGAATGTATTGCTTACCTCTTCTTCTAGTGCCTTTTGAATCTAGCTATTTGGTAACAATACTAGAATCTCTAAAATTGAACCATTATTCATGCTACCTGTCTATTTTAGAGGTTTTCCACCCTCTATGGTTATTATTTGAAGGTGGCCTAAGGGATGGGTTATGTATACATCCTCTAGTAGTCACATATTGAACTAAATGATCATCCTTTTCAAGATCATCAATGTCTTATCACATAAATATGATAGGCTTTGGTTTTAGTTAAGGGGGAAATTGGTGGTTAGTGTTCTATAGATGAAGGATTTTCTCCCTTTGATATTTATAATTAAAATTACTTGACCTTTACTTTGATGACACATCAAGTATTATTCTCCCTCATGTAAGGGATTTTAGAAAGGTGAATAGGTTTGGTAAATCCCCCTACAATTTTTTGAAAATAAATATTGATAATATTTTGTGTGGCAATTTGGGTGCTACTAGGGCTAGAGGGGTTCATGAACCATTCTTAAGATGTTTCTATTCCTTTCTTTTCCTTTCCTAATATGGTAACCTTAATAAATAATTAGATGAAAACCTTTGATAATATTTTAGCTCTTAAAAATTATTGTGATTTTGGCTAGAAAATATTAAATTTATGAAACAAAATCCTTAATCTCGGATTCTCTTTTTAATTGAGAGAGGACTCACATGTCCTAATTGTTGAATAAGACAACTAGGAGGGGGGTGAATCAACTGTAACAAATTTAAACCTTTAAATCATCCACTAGAACAAATCCTTAACACAACTTAAAATGATAAAACATTAAGTGCAAGTGCAGAAACTGAAAACCATGACATAAACACAACACCATATTTACATGAAAAACCCAATGATGAAAAAACAATGGTGAGTATTAGCTCACACTATAGAGAATATAAAAATTGATTACAAAGGCTCATTGCCTGAGAAATAAGGCTTACTAACATACAAGGACTCACTGTCTAATAGGGCTACAACCTAGAGGGCTCACTACCATAGAGATACAAAGAAGATAGAAGAGATATGTTACAAAGAGAATACAATCTCAATGAAACAAATATTTCCACAACAATTTACTCAACTAATTGAAAACATGCATGAAAGATAGAGTACACCTTCAGCTCACTACATCCCAAAACTTGACATTTAGACTTCACATTGATCTACCATACTTGCATCACACAAACTCATTGATTCACATTTATTTCACATCTATTTGAACTATTTCTTTGTACTTATCTCTCTTAACCTTTTTCACCACTAACTCATCTTGTATTTATACCATCTTCAACTTTGAAACAAATCCAAATTCATCCATCCATCAATAAATTCAAATTAGGTCAATGCCAAAACATCCTAGGGTGGAACTAGAATGAGCACAACCCAAATACATGCCTGATGAGTTCCCAAATAGGTCCAACATGCTTCATCAACTTCGAAGATAGTGTTCAACACAAGGTGAACCAAACCAGTGTAAAACACATAGAAAAATTATGCATGATCCTTCCAAATACCAAAATTATCTTCAACATGATCATAACAACTCAACTCTAGAACCACAAGTTATAGGAGTTAACCAAAGAGAAATCCAAACCAACAAGAATTCTCTCGAACCTTAGCAAGATACACAGAAAACCATATTTCACAACTGGTGAACATAACTCACACTGTACAATGAATTAGAAGCCAAAAATATAGATATATTAGCTTTTAATCACCATGATCAACATATCTGAACCACACAACCATAGGAAAAAATCTTGGAGAAAAACTCAGAGAAACCATTGAATGCCTACAAGCTTTCTTCAATACAATTTTCTCAATATCCTCAACATAAAAAACCAATAACCTGCATACAATTTTCTCAATTTCCTTTGTTGTTTCTCTTTGCTTCTCCTTGTAACAGGTTATTTGCTTGCAGATATCTTTGGGCTTCTATGGTGTTGTATCTTCTCAACTCCAACATGGTATCAGAGCTTTAGATTTGCAGCTGCTTGTTCTTGTTTTGAAGATTTTTGGAGCTACAAGGGTTTGTTGCAAGTCATTTTTTATTGAAGCCGTCATCATTTTTGCTTCAAAAATTCAGTTTTCACTCATTTGTAGGAAAAACGATTTATGGGTTTTGTAGCCAGCATCGAAATCTGAACTGGATATCTTTTAGATTTTACATATCTTGCACAGATCTAGAGAAAATCACTGTTGAAAAAATGGCGCGCGTCATTTTTCTCCTAGCTAAAAGTTAAAAAAAAAAATCATTTTCTCATATTTTGCTTGTTGGATCAAGAAATGATTTATGGGTTTTGTTTCTAACATCAAAATATTTCTGGGTTTTTATTTTTGTCTATAAACAGTGTTGGAAAGGTGTTACAGTGCTCTTTAGATCTACAGTCTATTTTATCAGAATATTTATCAGGTATTTTTTGTTTAGTTTTGTGTTTTTTTACACTTTACTCAAT
Organism: Sequoiadendron giganteum; assembly: GCA_007115665.2. NCBI lineage: Eukaryota > Viridiplantae > Streptophyta > Pinopsida > Cupressales > Cupressaceae > Sequoiadendron > Sequoiadendron giganteum. The sequence continues at coordinate 173,897,901 of CM021103.1, read as the reverse complement.
TACTTGGTCATTCTGGCTCCTTCATGGGTTTTGTTTGCGTGGAATGGGTTATATTAATTTGATCTAAATGCTGTAAGGTCATATTTCTCTTCTTTTTTTTCATTTAAAGAGTTCTCATGGGTTTTTCTACTCACCCTTCAGTTGTTCTTCTGGAATGGGGTAATTATGAGTCATGGGCAAAGGGTATACTTACACATTGTAGGTGGCTTAATATTTTGCCTTATTTGTATGATCTCATACCTAAACTAGCAATTTTAGAGGGAAAATTAGCATGGGATATTATTAGAAATCACATAGTAGGACTTATATTGTCTAGTGTTGATCATGACACTGTGTTGGTTATATCGGACATTGATTGTCCTCACCCACTTTGGACACGTCTTTGAGAGATCTATGGAGACCCTATTCTATCTCCATTCCTAGAGGATCCTACTTCATATTGTCTCCTACCCATTGCTTGGAGAGAGAATACACCATTTGATCATGATACTTTATAGGAGCTTGAGTATTTAGACACCCTTACATGTTCTGATGGATCAAAGGTTTGTCTCATAGTTCCTACTCTTCAAACTAAGAGTTCATCAGAATCTCTTGTTATTCTTGATTTAGTGTAGCAGGGAATCATACATCTTCTAGACATAGCTAATTTGGACTCTTATGTTGCAGACATATCTTTCTTGTTTGTTGAGTCCTATATTGCAAATTTGGAGGATTATTTTGAGGACATTCATCTCCTCTACCTTGATAGTCAGGTTATCACTGTTCTCCCACCATTATCCATGAATTCAGAGGTTGCATTTTAGTATTCTCCACATCAATTTGGATTTGGCATTATTTGTTTCAGTTCAGACAGTGAGACTCTTCAGCATCCTATCATGGCACACATCTTGAGATAGATTAATTTATCATTCTTCATAGGGTTTCTTCGATACAGGTCCATGGATCTGTTTCTTCCCAAGGGGAGGAATATCATTTTCCACTTCAGGATCTCCTTTTGGATTCTACATCAGACATCTACCATTGTGATAGGAGTTTCTTCATTGTGGGGGGGCCTTCTTCTCTCTTTCTATCTCTCCTATGGAAACCATTGTACATGTACTTATATGATAGAAGTTGTCTATGGGGGGTATCATGTTATCCACCTCCTATCTTTCTTTCATTAGTGCATTGCATTCCTTTCTTGCATTCTATTTTGGGGAGGATTTTTCTTCCCATTGGTTTTTCTCCTTTACCCCATTTCATTTAGTTTGCATTGATTTTGTACATGAGTACCTGATCTGGCCTTGTTGCTGGGACCCATTGCTTTTTCTTTCAGTAGCTTCTTCTAGGTTTTAGCTTCTCCCTATGTCTATCTTAAGGGGGGGTGTTAGAGTAATTGGTATTTACTTTATTAATTAAACAATATTTGTTTAATTATGTAAAGTTCCCTTTTACCTCTTTTCACTTAAGCTAACATTAGGTGCATAATAATTAATTACTTTATTAATTATTATTGTGGAAGGCTAGGGTTTTCCTTTTTAGGGTTTTCATCTATATATGGTTGAAAACTATCTTTTGTATATTAATTCATTTTACATTTTCAGGTGAATACATTGCTCCACATTCTTGAGCATTTCCTTTGTTGTTTCTCTTTGCTTCTCCATGTAATAGGTTATTTGCTTGCAGAGATCTTTGGGCTTCTGTGGTGTTGTATCTTCTCAACTCCAACAAATAGAAATAGGATCATCATACATAACTATGATATCTTTCAATGTCTATTCCATCCACAAAGATTGTATACAATAAGATTCAACAACAATATACTCAGTTTCAATAGTAGATAAGGAAACAAAATCTTGCTTTTTACTCAACCATGCCACCAATCTACAACTAAGAAAGAATGCACCACCACTTGTACTTTGGTTGTCATCTACACATCCAACCCAAACTACATCTGTATAAGTACTTAGTGTAAAGTTAGTATCCCTAGGATACCATAAGCCATAATCCAAAGTGCCTTTCAAATATCTGAATATTCTTTTAACAACATGTGTTTCCTTAGGATCTTCTTGAAATCTAGCCACAAGACAAGCAACTTGCATAATATCAAGTCTAGTAGTAGTCAAATACAACAGTCCATCAATCATAGATCTATATTTTCTTTGATCAGCCTTAGGTGAATAATCATCTTTACCTAATTTGCAACAAGTCACCATAGGAGTGCATACCAGTTTGGAACCATCCATCCCAAACTTCTTCAATATCTCTTTCAAATTCTTAGACAGTGAAATAAAAATTCCTTTCTTTGTTTGATTAATTTGCGACCCAAGAAATAAATTCATCTCCCCAAACATAAACATTTCAAATTCTTTTTTCATCTCTTCCATAAACATCTTTCACAGTCTCATTTCCTCCAGAAATAATGTTGTCAACATATACAACCATAATCAAGATTTTTTCATTTTCAATCTTAAAATACAGATCATTATCTTTCATACCTTTTTTGAAACCTTGTTGAATCAAATACCTATTGAACCTTGCATACCAATTTCTAGCATCTTGCATCAATCCAAATAATTTTTTCTTCAATCTGTACACCATATCTAGTTGATTTGACAATTGAAATCCTTTCGATTGTTTCATGTATACTTATTTTTCTATCTCACTATTCAAAAATATGGACCTGACATCCATCTGATAGACTTTGAAATATTTATGAGAAAAAAATGCTAATAACATCCTTATTGCTTCCATTCTTCCCACAAGAGAAAAATCCTCCTAAAAATCTATGTCTTCTACTTGTGAGTAACCCTTACACACAAGCCTTTCTTTGTTTCTAACCATTTCTCCATTCTCATTCAGCTTATTTTTGAATACCCACTTTGATCCAATAATGTTTTTGTCTGCCAGTCTTGGTACCAGTTCCCAAGTTTAATTCTTCTCAATCTACATAAGTTCTTCTTTCATATCTTCCATCCAATGCTCATCTTTACATGCTTCACTTACAATCTTCAATTCAATCTAAGAAAGTAAACACAAATTTACCTCACCAGTATCAGCTTTGCTTCTTATCAATACTCCTTTTGTCTTCTCTCTTATGATTTGGCTTTCTGAATGATTCTTCTACACATATCTAGGTGTCTTATGGGACACCACCAAAGCTTCTTCTTCTTCTTCTTCTTCACTCTACTTCTCTTGCTCATCCTTTTCTTGTTCATCCATAATTTCTTCAATTGTTATACAATCAGGTTCATCAAATACATAACCATGAACATCAATTAAATTCTTCATTGCTTCATCAACCTCGACATTTGTACTTTCTACAATCTTTCTCAATCTTTTATTAAAACATCTGTAAGCTTTTCTTTTAGTAGAATATCCAAGAAAAATTCCTTCATCACTTCTTGCATCAAACATTCCCAAAGTTTCTTCATCTCTTCTAATATAACATTTTCTTACAAATACCTTGAAATACTTAACAATAGGAATTCTTCCATACCATTGCTCATAGGGGGTGTTTGTATTGTTTTCTCTTTCTTGAACTTGATTGAATACATAAACAATAGTATGAATAACTTAAATCCAATAAACTTCTGGTAAACCAACCTTAGTAATCATTGATCTAGTGGTCTCTGGAATTGTTTTGTTCTTTCTTTCAACAAATCCATTTTGCTGAGGAGTTCTCAGAGCAAATAACTATCTTTTTATTCCATGCACTTCACAAAACATATTAAACTAATGTGAGTCGAATTCTCCACCTCTGTCAGACCTTAAGAATTTTATCCTCAAATTCACTTCATTTTCAACCATAGTTTTGAATGTCTTGAATCTATCTAATGCATCATACTTCTCTCTAAGAAATGTAACCCATATATATTTAGAATAATCATCAATCAAAATCATAAAGTACCTTTCACCTTGTAGACTTCTCACTCTTGTAGGACCACGGAGATCTGTATGAATTAAATCTAGTAGTCTAGGAGTATATTGTTCCTTTGATCTGTAATGACTTCTTGCTTGCTTTCCAAATTGATAATTCCTACAAATAGCATTAATCGACTTTGTAATCCTTGGTAAATCTCTCACGGCCTGAACTACACTAATCCTTGCCAAGTTATCAAAATTCATGTGACACATTCACTGATGCCACAACCAACTATTATTGATATGATTCATAAAGCAACATCCATCAACACCTTAAGTTGATAGATATTTCCTTTAAATTTCTTTCTTGCAACAATCAATATTTTAGATCCTTTCTTGATCTCACATCTCTCATCCTCAAATACAAGATTATAGCCTTTACTACACATCTTTCTAACACTCAAGAGATTATTCCTTGAACCCTTAACATAGTAGAGATCATCAGTATTATGCTTGCCATCAAAACTTACTAAACCTATCACACAAATCTTAGCACTAGTATCATCTCCAAACATAACCAAGCCTCCATATTTTTCAAGTTTAACAACTTACTCTTATCACTAGTTATGTGATGTGAACAACCACTGTCAACAACCCAATAGTTCTTTTCAAGTTTAGCATGTAGGGAAGAGGTTACAATACCTTCATCTTTCTCCTTCTTTGGAGGATATTCCTTTGCCTATTTTTTAGAATTAGCAGAAGTTGGTTCATCTTATATAGCTAAGAACAAGAATTAATTATCATTAGAATCTCCATAATTAGCTTCTTCATCATATATACTAGCATCCTCATTAACATAATGTGCATTATTGATCTTCTTACCTTTCCTTTTTTTCTCATATCTTTGTTTATTCCTCTTAGCTCTTTCTGGACACTTTGCAACATAATGACCTTTTCCTCCACAAATAAAGCATCTAAAGGGTAACTTACCTTCATACTTTATGAAGCATTTCTTTATCCTTCTCACAAAGTTAGCTTCTACTTCATCAAGATTTTCCTCATCCGGATCTTCAACTTTTGTAGCCTTAAAAACAATTTTTGATTTGGATTCCTTTCTCAAATTAAAATTTCTCATCTCATAAGATGTCAAATTTCCCAACAATTGATCTTTAGTTTAAGTCTTGTAATCTATATGTTCTTCAATAGTACACACTTTTTCAGTGTAAGCATCAGGGAGAGTTCTAAGAATCTTCTTTACAATTCTAGTTTCATCTACAGTAGCACCAAGTCCTCGCATTCTAGCTACTATGTCATCCAATATCTATACATAAGCTTTAACATTATCATCTTCTGACATATGTAGGAGCTCAAATTGTGTCTCTAAACCCTACAATTTTTCCTCTTTGACCCTTTCATCACCTTGATGCACCTTTTGCAAAGCATCCCAGACTTCGTTAGCAATCTTCAGATTCTGAACTTTAATCAACTCCAAATGTACAAGACTATTCTTCAAAATGTACTTCACCTTATTATTTGCTTCATGTGCCTTGATCTCATTAGTGTACTTAGATCATTAGGGGTGTTGCCACAATAATGGGTTACACTATTTGGGGCATCCTATTTTTTTTCCTGAAATCACGTATTTTTAGATAATATAATGATTTAAGACTTTAAAGGTTCCATTTAAATGATTTTTATTAAGGAAGGTTTGATCAAACCCCCTTATATCAAACCCCCTTGGGCTATGTGCAAGATCATCATGGAAAGAATAGGCCCTTAAGTGGTAATGAAAATTCAGAAAATCAGAGTTAAGCAACTTGACATAAAAATTTGAATAAGTTTTCTATATTATTTATAAAATATGTAAGAATAGAATTTGTAGAAAATTGAATGTAGTTTCTAAACTACTAGGTTTATTTTTTTTAAAACCTATTTGGTGAAAAATTGAAATTTCAATGCCGTAACTACTTAAATTTTAGGGAAAAAATAAGAAGTAGATGTCTGTCTCACCACCCTAACCACAATAAAATGATAATATTTTTTCTAAGATTTTAGATATAAGTAGAGGACTCATGTCCCAATGTGATGCATAATTTTTTGTAATTTTTTCCAAATAAATAATTAATTATGAATTTTTTATTACAACTTTTAAAAAATATAAAAACGTGTTTGTTTGACTGACTTAACTTGGTCAAAACTTCACGCAATTCAATACTCTTTTTTTAATCCTATAGTATGAAAATCATAGAATGTGACACATGTTTTGGATTCAGAAAATATGATACCATTTGAAAGATATAGATGTTTTTCAATCAACCTATCAATCAAGTCTTCAATCGTAATTCAAACAGAAAATGAATAATAATTATTTATTAAATTCAAAGTAAAGCATAATTTATATTGGTGGAAAGTTGAGAATTTCCTTTAAAAACCCTTTTCATTTCATCAATTTTGGGTAAAAAAAAAGGCATCAGCCACATGGGCCATCATATCACTTATATATCACCACTTTTTGGGCCATCATGATCCTACACATACCCCTTGGATAGAACCTTGTTAGTTTTAAACCATGCCTATAATGGAGTCTCCTCTACACCTATCAAAATACTGATAAAAAACCACTTTTGATTTACCTTTTGGTTGGGTGCATGGAAATGGGTAGCCATTCCATGGACACCCTTAAAAAAAAAAGTTGTTAGACATAATGCAAGCGCGTTATAATGCGCTCATGTTATGTCGTCAATTAAACCTAGGCAAGGTGCCGCGGATAAAAAACTACAAAGCAATAATGCAAGCGCGTTATAACGCACTCGCGTTATTGACTGTTAAAAGCAAAAAAAGAAATGCAAATCTCTCATTTACATTTCAACTGGTTTTTTTGTGCACCCGCAGCCAAAAACACCAAATATCCCACTCACATTCGAGGAGAAGAATTTCTTCACCAAGAATCTGAATTTCTTCACAACGATGGTGCCACAATGACAAGGAGCTATAAGAGGTAAGGATTCTATGCTTTTTATTTTGAATTTGTTAGTTTTCGGTTAAATTTGATATCTATTTGTTTGAAATTTTAGGAGATGCAAATCAACCTGCAAACCCTCAAAATCCTCAACAAGAGGACCAACCAAATCCTCAAGATCAAAATCAACCACAAAATCAACCTCCTCCACCAATCACTCAACCCCCTCCTGGCACTCAACAAAATTTAATGAGTGAAATTGAGAACAACAAAAATCAAATTGAGGATTTGATCAATAGGTTGAGTGATCCAAATGGTTCAACCACAGAAAGAATGACCCTAGAAAATTCCTTGAAAGATATGTTAACAAACGTAGATTCAATTAGCAAACAAATAACTAGATGGGAAGATAGGAGGTAGGTGGCTAGGGAGTATTATACAAATAAACTATCATACAAGGATGTGAAAGATTTAAAAATAACAAAAGGGGATTTGTGCTCATTATTCACTAACCCACACACAAATCAAAATATTACCTCAATGCAAAGAGGTTTCCTATCCATTGGTGCCACCACCAACAAATGAAGGAGTGGTTTTATGATAGGTGGTACATGGTCTTCGATTACCCACCATGCAACAATTGCGAGGTCCCGCAATATTTCCTTAAGAAACTATACAATGAGTTCATATTGAACAAAATCCCAAATTATTTTGATATGAGGGATTTTCAGGGGAGAGGTGGGGGGTCAGCTCAGGATAGACCTAGTGCATAGCTAGATCCTACGCGGCAAGGTAGACGAGTTCTCACTAGGCCGCCTCATGAGCACATTGTTATGCCTTCGGTCATGAAGGAAAGTGCTAACATAGAGACATTGCAAGCAATCAACACTTTGATCCAGAGTGTCATCCATCATACTAGCCCTATTCTACAGCGCCATCCAGGGGAGTCTTCTAGTGGTGGTCTTCGAACACATGTGTGTCAATCTTGTGGGGCTACTTGTTCACACGACCCCATCGACCCTCAGGAGACTGGTATTGAGGATCCGTCTGCAGCTATGGAGATAGAGAGAGCAGCTAAAATTTTGCATGAGATATATGGCATTGATAGTCAGGTAAAAGTTATTGCATGTGTTCATTGAATTTAATTTATTAAATTTCGATTTTGAAATGCAAGATTAACTAAAAATGTTTTATGATTTTAATAAAATTGCAGGGTCACAGTGTTGAGACTGGATACACCGCCCCCCCCACCAACCTATTTTTGCAGTACACCTATTGCTAGGGTATGTAACTAGTAAACAGTTATAAGTTTATTACATATTAATGGCATTATTTTATGAATGGTAATTTAATATGCAATTTTGGATGTTGAACAGACTAATATTGGAGGTTTTGATGGAACACTTCCCAGTGGTGGTGGATTTAATCAAACCTTCATGTAGGTAATAGAATAAAGAGTTTAACGAATGAATCAAGTACTTAATAGATTTGTGTAGTTTATGCATGCACATCGTTGATTACGTTGAATAATTTGTTGTTTACTTTTCAATTGTTGTGAGATGATACACCTCCAAATGTGACGAGGGCAATGGATATTGGTGTGACATCTGCTATACAATCCTCGATTGCTCTGACAGAAGAGGTATGAGGCAAATTAGTAAATTTTAATTTACATTTGTTGTTATAGATGTTAGTTAGTCAAAAATCAAACCATTATTGATTCACGTAGTTTTTGTCTATTTGTATGGTTTATATAGGGCTTGAGCATGCCTGAGCATGGGCGTGAGGATATTTCCCTCATGGAGAGAGATCGTGAGATGGTTGTAAGTGATTATTTTGTCAAATATATCATTTTTTATAATGTAATTTATATATATTCATGTCTTTACTTCTTATTGTAATAGTTAAAACTTCACCAGGAACTAAACCCTAGGAGGAGTAGCAGGAGCACTCCATGAGCGTAGCAAAAATGAATGACAAACCTATCACCATTTGAGCAAAAAGGAAAGGGAAATATTTTATTTCCTCGCCATGGAGAGCAATGAATTTTGATTCCAAAGTCTTTTATTGTATGCCTGCATTGGAATTTTGTACATATTTTTTATTGGACATATTTGACATTGTATGCCTATATGGCATTCTCGTAAGCCTATATGGCTATTTTGTAAATATATTTCATACTTATATCGACATATATTTATGTATGCCTACATGGCTATTTGGTTAATACAAATATCTTTTTTCGATGCCTGTCCATATTTGCATTCTAAATTCATGGTTCAATAGATATGAGTTATGTATATTCAAGTGTATACTTTACAACTTATGTGTATACTTTGTGACTTACATGCATTTGAGTGTATACTTTGTGTCTTACATGTTTCCATGCATATACCTTGTATTCGTGCATATACTTTGTTTTAATTTGTGTATACTATGTATTCGTGTGTATAATTTTTGAGGCTTAAGTGTTTATGAGTACTTGTAGTTCCCTTATTGACATGTACAAGTTTGAATTATTCATGTGTATAATTATTAATTGGTTAGCCGTAGCATTGATCTATGTCATCCTCAATGCATGATCCTTGAGATGGAGTAAGTACACCCTCAAGGTCAAAAGGATTTTCACATGCATTCTTTGTAGGCTCATTTTGGTAGTGAAACCAAAAACCTCTTGCATCATTGAAACAAAAAGAAAATTCCTTTATAGCAGGTCTAAAGCCATTATCATTCTCCATTAGTTCTTCATGCATCCACTCCCCATTAATGGTTGTCTCGTGACCTTCATGAAACCAAGCACTTATCTCATTTGTGATAGAAGAAATGTATGAAGATTTATCTTCCTCCTTATGAACCATTCATTATCATGAGAGATGGGTTCTTGTGAACCACTACTGATGAATCATGGGTCAATGAGTTTGACTTGTAAAACTACATGATTGAATCCTGATAGAAATATCACAATATTTATATATCTAAATACTACCATTGAATCCTGAATGCTGCCATATTACCCATGACACAAGATACTGGAAGATGCTTCCCACCCTTCTCTTAGTGGTTTCTCTCACTGCACCTTCTACCTAGCTTCATCTTGGTGTAGACAATACGAAGACCCCAACTTGAGATCTTCACACACACAAGAACAACTGCATCCTTCCTGCAGCTTGGATGGATCAACTTGCAACCAAGAACCCATACTACTGCCTGGTGTAGATTGCCTTCTACACACTCAGAACCTTTTGCCTTTGATACCATTCTGATGCAGAGGAAACAACACAAGACAGTGGCTCATCCACCCTTCTCACTCCTTAACCTACTAATCACTACTGATCACTACTGGTCAAGACATGTTCTTAAGCCTCTAACTCTATCCGCCACCTTTTTGTTGTTCAAAGCCCGAGTCACACATTGCTCAAACACAATGGTCGAGCGATGGAATGGTTTCTTTGAAAACCATACAAGAATTTCACACTCGATTATATTACATATATTCCCTATGAAATGAAACTGTTTCTCCCATTCCATTCGGGACTATCATAAAGAAACCTGAAAATAAGACATCCATGACATTCAAAACAATAGTGAATCCTTCAAAACTAATTTGCAAAACAATAAACTAGGAAAGATAGAGAGAATGACACGACGGGAAATGGAAACTCCTCTTTAACGAATTCCAGATATTAACACTTCAAAAACATACATGCTTTAAGGCTAGAGAGCCTGATTTCTTCTCCCTCTTTTTTACTCTCTTTTTTGTTTTCCTATAGTTGCATTCTCTATTTCCTCTATCTCCCCATATTCGGTTACATGTTGTCTCTTTATAGAGATTCTAGGGTAGTTAGACAAACTATTCACCTACCCAATATTCCCATTTGGTTACAATTGTCATTTAATCCTTTTGATGAATATATCATTGCAATTTTAAACACTTAACCATTTCTTAACATGGTCCCACAAAATTCTAAATGACGAAAACATTACAAAATTTTGAAGCTTGTCATAAATTTCAAGAGTCGAGGTGTCCCCGCACCAGTATCCTAGTTGTCCCTTTGTTGATTTATCTCCTCACTGATCCATCTTATTGGATTCTTTCACCTTTTACCCATTGCTTTCTTGAAAAACTCAATTTTAGGCCTTGTAGCCTTCAGCCCCAATTTGGCCTCCTAGAACCCATTTTCTTGACTTTTCTCACAATTAGTCTTAACAACCCCCAAATGTTTTTGTAAAATCTTTCTTTTGATCATCAAGGCTCCATTATTTACTAGGCCTTAGGTCCTACAAGTTTTCGTACATATGATTGTCCTCAAACCCCCTATTTTCAAGGGTTCCTATGGTTTTTGGCTCTTTTTCCTTCTTTGAGGGCTTCAACGACCTCCTCAGTTCTCCTCCTGGCACACACATGACTGAGATACATGTGCCTACACTCCCATACTCTTTATTGGCACAAACCAATCCATTTAGCAACTCTCCTTGCTGTTGTCCTCTCCAAGCTACTAGCTAGAATGCACTTGCACTCGCCTAGTGCTTGATGATTTCATCACCTTCCCTATAAAACATAACCCCAGAACCTATATGTACACTATTTACATAGTCCCCAACTTGATTCCAAGTGGCCATGAGAGGAAATCCATGGGAAGTCAAGTGGGACTCATTATTCACAAAATTGGCCTGAACCAGTAATGAGACCAAGAAAACCAAAAACTTTCAAAAAGATAACCAGTCGGTCTAGATCACTAATCTAATGCTACACAAGGTAAGTAAGTGACACAAATGGAAGACTCAAAGCATTATATAAGTCCTTTCAATCCATTCTTGACTGGATAAAGGCTCAAACACATAAATTCAAGGAAAACTTGCTCTCTTCCAATCACAAAAATGTACTCTCCAAGACTCAATTCATGAAAACAATCCTCCAACCCATGTATTAGGGTTTTTCTGGCCTTATATACCTTTCTCCCATATTCTAGGACCCTTCGTTCGGGCTTAGAGCATCATTAATGCCATTTTCCAACTTTTAGGACAAATAGCCAAGGCAACATTGCTCAAAATGCTCACAGTGTCCAAGACTTACCCAAACTACAAGCCCCTAATAACCCTATTTCCAATTCACTCATCAAAAACACTCTTGGGACTTTATATCATAGTCCTTATTCCCTCTTTCATCCTAATTTGATAGTAGCGACTTTCCAAATCAATCTTGGAGTAGTACCTAGCACCCCCCTAAACAGTCCATTAAGTCTTCTATCCTAGGAATAGGAAACCTGTATCTAATGGTTATCCTATTTATGGCCCTAGAATTAGTACACATTCTCCACTTATCTCCCTTCTTAGGTGCCAACACCACTGGAACAACACATGGGCTTATGCTTTTCCTGATCAACCCTTGGTCCAAAAGTTCTTGAACTTGCCTTGCTATCTCCTTGTTTTGCTTCGGTGTCATTTTGTATGTAGCCTTGTTAGGCAATGTTTCTCCTAGTACAAAGTCAATTTGATGACCAATTGCCCTCTTAGGTGGTAGTGTAGCTGGTGTGCCTTCACAAATGATATCCTTGAACTAATCCAACAGTTGCTTCACCTCTGCTGTCATAGGTAGCCGACCTGGTGACTCCTCCTCCTTTGGATTCAACATGATTGCATAGAAAACTCCTTCTTCCTCCTTCATGTCTCTTAGGAATTCCTTTCCACTCATCAAAAGTACATTGGATTCTGCCTTTTCCACTATCCTTCTTGGGGAAAAAACTTCATGGTTAAGCGCTTGAGCTAGAGTATACTGGAATGGGTGATCTCCCGGGAAGGCCTAGTGCCTCACCTCTATGAGAATCACTTAGATGCAATGAGTGCTAAGTGGGCCATTCAATATCATTTAAAATTTGTTTCTTTAAACAACTTACAAATTTGCAACTTAAGACTCCTCCAACCTAAGGGATCGATCTGGTGGAACATAGCTTGGAGTGATTCCACAAGTTTTAGTGCAAAAGAGGACCATGCCTAGTGTAAACATACCTATTTGGATATGTTGGAATAGTCTGCTTGGTCACACAAGTTGTAGAATGAAAGTTGCACCACTCTGCAACTTTGCACTGCTTTCATTTGATGCTTTTTCCATCAAGTGAAAATCTGCCACCACTGGAAAACCACTCCAAGATAGCCAAAACCAAGAGAGGTTTTTGTAGATAGGCTCAATGTAATCCTATAGGATCAGATGAGAAGTTTCTAAGCATCACGATATCCAAGTAATAGCATGCTGAAGTTTGTAGCTATTTTGCACTTTGGACCCTTAAGGGATCGATCTGGTGGAACATAGCTTGGAGCGATTCCACATGTTTCAGTGTGAAAGAGGACCATTCCTACCGTAAACATACCTATTCAGATGCATTGGAATAGTCTACTTGGTCACATGAGTTGCAGAGTGAAAGTTGCACCACTTTGCAGCTTTGCACAACTTGAATTTGACACGTTTTCCATCAAGTGAAAATCTATTGCCACGAGAAAAAAACTCCAAGATAGCCAAAATTGAGAGAGGTTTTTTTAGATGGGTCCAATGCCTTTCTATTGGATCATACGAGAAGATTCTAAGTGTGATGGTGTCTAAGTAATAGCATGCTGAAGTTTGCAACTATTTTGCACTTTGGGCCCTTAAGGGATTGATCCGGTGGAACATACCTCAGAGCGATTCCACGTGTTTCAGTGTGAAAGAGGACCATACATACCATAAACATACCTATTCAGTCCACTTTCTCACATGAGTTGCAGAGCGAAAGTTGCACCACTTTGCAACTTTGCACAGCTTGAATTTGACACGTTTTCCTTCAAGTGAAAATCCACCGCCACGAGAAAACCACTCCAAGATAGCCAAAATTGAGAGAGGTTTTTCAAGATGGGTCCAACACCTTTCTGTAGGATTATATGAGAAGTTTCTAGGTGTCACGGTATCCAAGTAATAACATGCTAAAGTTTGCAACTATTTTGCACTTTGGACCCTTAAGGGATCGATCCAGTGGAACATAGCTCAGAGCGATTCCACATTTTTCGGTGTGAAAGAGGACCATGCCTACTATAAACATACCTATTTGAACATGCTGGAATAGTTTGCATGCTCACACAAGTTTCAAAGCGAAAGTTGCACCACTTTGCAACTTTGCATAGCTTGAATTTGACATGTTTTCCATCAAGTGAAAATCCACCGCCACGAGAAAACCACTAAAAGATAGCCAAAATCGAGAGAGGTTTTTCTAGAGGGGTCCAACACCTTTCTGTAGGATCATATGAGAAGTTTCTAAGTGTCATGGTATCCAAGTAATAGCATGCTGAAGTTTGCAGCTATTTTGCACTTTGGACCCTTAAGGGATTGATCCGGTGGAACATAGCTCAGAGCGATTCCACATGTTTCAGTGTGATAGAGGACCATGCCTACTATAAACATACCTATTCAGATGTGTTGGAATAGTCCACTTGCTCACATGAGTTGCAGAGTGAAAGTTGCACCACTTTGCAACTTTGCACAGCTTGAATTTGACACGTTTTCCATTAAGTGAAAATCCTCCTCCATGAGAAAACCACTCCAAGATAGCCAAAATCGAGAGAGGTTTTTATAGAGGGGTCCAATTCCTTTCTATAGGATTAGACGAGAATTTTCTAAGTGTCATGGTATCCAAGTAATAGCATGCTGAACTTTGTAGTTATTTTGCACTTTGGACCCTTAAGAGATCGATCTAGTGGAACATAGCTCAGAGCGATTCTACATGTTTCGATGCGAAAGAGGACCATGCATACCATAGACATACCTATTCGAAAGTGTTGGAATAGTCTGCTTGGTCACATGAGTTGCAAAAAAATGTGTACAAATTGTTTACATGACCTTTATATGACCTTTTTCACATTGTTTACATTTCAAAATTCAAAGTTTGCGAATTTTCCTACTCAAGGCATTTACAGAACAAGGTGCTACTACACCAAACATGAACTTCAACCTTACAATATTTGAGTATATCTCATTATGTAATTAAATCTTATTACAATGCCTCTGGCACTTCGTTCTCTCAGATCTTTTACAATGTCACTCATACATTCAAGATTGATTTTAAATGTCTACATCATATGTGCTCATCATGAGGTTAACTTCAAATGAGTAACTTGAGATTCCCTCGCTAAGCTTCACATGCTCTCTTGTAATGGCTTGAAATCAAAATTGAGATTTGTCAAAATCATCAAAATAAGTATGTTGCATTGCTTTTTTGGCTAAGATTTTTGATAATGGCTCTTAAATCAGCATTTGCTGCAACGAAAGATCAATCAACCCTTAGTAGTTTACTTACAAATACACAAAGTAAAAGAGAAAAAGAAAGAGCATCCAAAATGGAAATGAAGTAAAAATAGATGGAAGGCACTTATAGATATTGCATGCAGGCATCAAAACAAGGATGTTGCATTGCTTTTGTGGTTGACATTCTCTTCGATGGCTCATATATCAGCATGTTTTGCTAGGGGACATCAATCACTGTAAAAGAAGATGATAGCATTGGCATCAAACAAATTAATGTGCATACAAGTATAAATTAATAAGAACCAATGTGCATATACTTAAAAATTAATCCAGTGAACCATCCGGGTTTGCTCTACTCTTTATTGTGTCAAGTATTGCCTCATGGTCAGACTCACGGACCTTTCGTAACATCTTGTTCAAAGGTCTATACCCATATTTGGTCAAATAAACATTGGATGCCACGAAAAGGTTTGAGTAATGAAGAATCTTACGATGCATGTCAAAGTCCTGAAATAGCCAATGTTTAACACTTGAATGTGGGTACCTTCTAAGCCATGTTCCAATAACCACAACTGAGCCTATAGGGTATTTGATGTTTTCTCCATCTATAACTGGGGCCTCCAATTTCTTTTTGGTATCAACACAATGACACAAGTAATAGTCTGTTCCCTCTTCATTGTCTTCATCTGCAATAACTGCATAAACATGCCCTACATTGATATGTGCAAAAAATCTCTTGAAATTTGTCAACATTACGAATATAGTACAAAGTAAGATCTAACGATATGGAATTTCAACAACTAAGAAAGTAGATATATCACCTCATTGAACTAGATCTGATATGTGGTCAAAGTCGACTGATGATTCTATTTGTGTTAGTTCCAATGCAGTCAGAGGGTGATACATGTGAAGTGGGCTAAGTAACTTGTAAACCATTTGTCAACCCACTCCCCTAACTCACAATCATTCTAGTCTTGCATTGTCCATGAAGAACAAAAGCATTCCATCTTTCATGTATCGATAGTCCATGAACCTGTATTTGAGCTAAGGAAAGAGTCTACCTCACTTGATCCTATTAGTGTTCAATAGTCTTCATATGGTGCAATGTTAGTATCATCCATCAACCAAAAAAATCTATGAACTGAAGATATACCTTCATTACCTGGACCCATCAAAGCATTACACCACTCAACGATTGATTTTGCATCTGTCAACTTTGCACTATCTTTATACTTTAACTCTTCTTGTGCTAATGCTCTTTTCACACATGCTCCTGCACCATCATTCTCCCCCTTTCCATGTCCAACCTCACAAAATTTACACATATGTTGAACACCTGTAATGACATGCATCCTGCACAACTAGTAGAACATGCTCAAGTTCTTGAACTGTGTTGCACAGTTATTAGACCATATTATATGTTGATTGTATTCTATGCCCCTCTAAGCCAAACCACTGTAGAACATTTGGAAGCAACCTTGCACGAACTCTGGAGAATGTGTGCGATCATTACTAATGTAAAAGTGGTACTCCCTCAATACCTTCCTTTGCTCATTTGTACTTTCAAATGCATGAATGAATGCTATGTGCACAAATATCGAAACTTGTGTAGAGTTGTAATACTATGACTGCACCTCATGCTGTGGTTGTAGAGTGTATTTCTCTACAAAGTCAACCATGGATACTATGCTTCCAACTAGAAAGGTGTCCTTGCATAACTTGATCCACGTGTCCAACCATCGGGCTCTATGGGTATGCATTGCATACTCAGACAATATACTGTCACGAAATGTGGTCATAAATTTGTACACTGGAATCTTCTCAATAACCAAATCACACCTTTTTTCTTGAGACCCATCTTTTGTAGCATATGCCACTATTTTATACTTCCCGAACTCTACTAGTTTTTGTCCCACCTCATCTGTGCTTTCCATACGTTGACATACTGGCATACGTTGGAAGCCACCGCAACGCTTGCATGAACCACCCAAGCATGTTGTCCTATAGAATATTTGGCCATCCTCTATTTGACATAAATTTTTTGATAAGAACTCTCTTGAAGATTTTGGTGGGGCTTTTATGCCACAATCTTGCAAAACATCGTTAGTATGAAAATCTAGATATATAGAACAATACACATCATAATGGTTAGAAAATTCAATATGTGATCTACAACAACAAGTAGTGTGTTTGTGATTTATCTTGACATAAAAAGGTTTAAGCAGTTCAAAATATCTTTGAGAAATACTAATTTGAGGATAATCATTTTCAAATTTCTGAAAAAATTGGGTTTGAGTCATATCCAAAAAATGCTTTGGACGTGGCTCACGATTTTGACTACCGATTCTCCTTCTTACCACATCCCTTTGATTTGGAGATGGCCTTGTGTTATTCTTCCAATACTCTTCAATTAGTGTTCTCAAGGCTTTGACAACTTCTTTATCTTTTAATGACAGTCTCCCCGAGAATGCCCTCAATTCTTTGCCACCTTTGAATGGCTCTTGATAAAGTTTTTCTACTAATTCCTATTTTTTCACTAGTCTTTCTAATTAGGTGAGCTCTCTTTATTTAACAACTTACCAAAGTTGATGTAATGAAACATCGGGTGACATTACTATCTTTTGATCTTGAGGTCTTACCCACACTCTCATAAGCATCCATTAGATTCTTCACAATAGTGTCTTCACTCGATGCATTCGATGTTCTCAACCCAAGAGTCTTCATGATGTTCCTATACTTTACACCCCACATCATTTCAAAAAATAGTTGACATCTTGTAGTCTCATGTAGCCTTTCAAAGAATCGTTCCCAAATCTTATCAACATATCTTCTACAAGTGCATGTTGAAATCTTACCTTCCATGTGCTGCAAAATCTCATCATCAATATTAATCAAATACTTTGGTTTTCTACGCAAAATTCTTGGTGGTGTTCTCCTAGGTAAATACATCTCAACATTAGGAATCTCATCAATATTTAATTGAGGTGGGCTATATTGCATACCTTTGATTGAGGGTGGAGAAGAAGACATACCTTAAGGTTCACATGGGAATGATGGCATACCTTCTTCATCAATTTTGAGTGATGATGTACTCTGAACTTGAGATGTGTTGGATGGTGTCCAACAATATTCACTTGCAGTAAATGGTGTCCCTCCATATTCACTTGCAGTAGATGGTGTCCATCCATATTCACTTGTGCTAGATGGTGTCCCTCCATATTCGCTTGTGCTTAATGGTGTCCCTTCATATTCACTTGTCATAGAGGGTGTGTCTCCAACTATGGTATCTAAATCTATCTTACGGCGATGCTTTTGCATTCGTGCCTTTTGTGCTGCCAATTCCTATTCTATTTTTGATGGTTGAGGTTCCTCTCCAATCGGGTTTTTTTCATCAATCGTTTCCAATTTCTTCTTTTCACGATATGCCACCACCTGAACTCTCTCCTTTTCTTTCAAGGTTTCGTTCTCTTCTTCTATTAGTTTCCTCTTTGTCTTTTTCTTTAGCATGGTGGATAATTTTATCTATACCATGGTAATGAGATGAATATTAGTTCCTAAAAAATGTATCCATTCAAGATAATTGAAAAATATATGTCATTAAAGGCTTCATTTAAATAATACTTACAATCATCTTGTACAAAAGTAGTCTTTTATTGTTGATGGTTCTAGCCAATGACCAAGGGAATAAGGACTATGATTTAAAGTCCCAATAGTTTTTTTGATGTGTGAGTTAATTCAAACTTAGGGTATTCTAGAGCCTTGAAGTTTGGAGAAGCCTGAATGATGAAATTAGGCAAATTAGTCCATGTAGACTTGGCAATTTGTCCTAAAAGTGGGAAAAGGGTATTAGTGATGCTCTAAGCCTGACCCAAGGGTCCTAGCACACGGGATAAAGGTATATAAAGTCATAAAAACCCTAATTGAGTATGTGGGAAATCTATTGTATGATTTGGAGTTTTGGAAGGGGAATTTGTGAGTTGGAAGAGTGCAAATTTCATTGAATTTCTATTTTTGTGCCTTCATCTAGTCAAGAATGGATTGAAAGGACTTGTCTAATGCTTTTAGTCTTTCAATTGTGTCACTTAATTACTGTTTGAAGCATTATATTAGCCATTTAGTTCAATTGCTTTATGTTTTGCAAGTTTTTAGAGTTTTTGGTCTCATAGCCGGTTCAGGCCAGTTTTTGGAAATAATGATCCCCACTTGAATTCCCATGGCAAGGATACCATGGAAACTTAGAATCAAGTAGGGGACTATTTTTAAAGTGTACATATGGTGTGTGGTGTCTTGGTTTGTAGGGGAGATGGTGAATTCATCAAGAACTAGGCGAGTGCAAGTGCATTTTGGCTAGTGGCTTAGAGAGGACAACAGTAAAGAAAGTTGCTAAATGTACTAGTTTGTGCCAATCAAGAGCAAGAGAGTGTGGGAACACATATTCCAGACATTTTTTTGCAAGGAGGAGAGTTGAGGAGGTCATTGCAGCCCTCAAAGTTGGAAAAAGGAGCCAGAACCCTAGAAACCTCGAAAATAGGGGGTATGAGGACAATCATATGTATGTTCGCCAAAGGGACTAAAAACCTAGTAAATATTGAATCCTAGGGTACCACTAGAAATAATCTATAAAAATATTTGGGGGTTGTTAAGACTATTTTTGAGAAAAGCCAAGAAAACGGGTTCTAGGAAGCTTACTTGGGGAAAAGGCTACAAGGCCTAAAATTGGGTTTTTCAAGAAAGTGATGGGTACAAGGTGAAAGAATCCCATGAGATGGATCAGTGATGAGTCAAATAAATAAGGGGATACCCTTTCATAGCCCCTTGAGTGGTTAGGACACTTTGGGTCTGTGTGGAGCCCAGGCAAGCTTAGTGGTGAATTGAGAGAAATGGTGAAGAATTTGAAATTGGTGGAGGGTCTTATGAGGTGAGAGGGGTTAAGGAGGGATCCATGGGTAGGGTAGAGAGGAATACCCTAGGAAGACCAGAGAATAGGTCTTGGGAAGAGCAAGATTTCTCTTGAAAGATAAGACTCCCCATCAATTGTTGAAGGACTAGTCTATGTAATGAACTTTTGACCTTGTGTAGGGTATTTTGAGGATGTTTGATGCTTTGGAATGGTTTGGGAATGGTATTAAAGGATGAATTTTGGTGAATGGTTCTAAATTTCTATAATTGGAAAGTGTAAAAGGGTAATTGACAAGTGTAAATAATTGTGTATATAATTTGGTAATTGAAAATGTGCATTGACAACCTAAGGTTATAATGACAAACAAAAATGAAAGCAAGCCATAATAGAATGAAAGAAAATTTGTAAAGACTTCACATACCTTAAAAACTAGACTTTCAAATGGAGGAATTCAACCCAATTATGTAGCCTTAGCTTCTTATTTCTTCAAACTCCACAAAAAATTGACTTGTTCAAAAGCTTATTCCCTTCCACACTTCAATTGTATATCAGTTTTCAATGGAATTCAAACTTCATTTGATATTATATGTCTTTCAACATTGAAACCCTACTATTTCATGCAAAGGTGGTAAAAAGATCATGGAAAAGGTGATGGAAAGTGAAAAAGATGCTTGCACACTTCACAACATCATCAAAAATATATATTTTTTTAGAGCACACGCAAAACCAGGGGAATATGTAGATCGTGGGCCTTCAAATCACGGGTATATTGATTTTTTAACTATTTTAGTGGACTACAAAATGCGCTCGCATTATAATGCGAGTGCATTATAACACGAATGCATTCTTAGTGTATTTTTGATAGTATAGGAGTTTTTGAGAGAGTAGGAGGGAGAGAGGGGGAGAGTGGAAGATATAGAGGGAGGGAGAAGGGGAGAGTGGGAGAAAGAGAGAGGGAGAGAGTGGGAGATAGAGTGGGAGAGATAGAGTGGGAGGGAGAGAGGGGAGAGTGGGAGATAGAGAGAGAGGGATAGAGGGGGAGAGTGGGAGAAAGAGAGATGGAGAGAGTGGGAGATAGAGTGGGAGGGAGAGAGGGGAGGAGAGGAGATGGGGGGAGAGGGGGAGGAGGGAGGAGGAGAGAGTGGGGGGGAGAGCGGGTTGCTGCAAGGGAGAAGGAGAGTGGGATAGAGAGAGGAGAGAGGGGGAGTGGGAGAGAGGGAAGGGGAGAAGGAAGTGGGAGAAGGAGAATCAAGATAGAGAGAGAGCCAGAGAGGAGCTGAGAGAGTGGGAGAGGAGAAGGGGAGAAGTGGAGAGGAGATAGAGAGAGGAGAGAGGGGAGAGGAGAGTGGGAGAAGGAAAGAAGGAGAGGGGAGACGAGAAAGAGGGAGAGAGGGGAGAGTGAGGAGGAGAGGAGACTGAGAGAGGGGAGAGGGAGATAGGAGAGTGGGAGATAGTGGGAGAAGGGGAGAAGTGGAGAGGGAGATAGAGAGAGAGGGAGAGAGGAGAGGCTGTAGAGTGGGAGAAGGGGAGAAGTGGGAGAGGGGAGACAAAGGAGAAAGAGGGAGAGAGGGAGAGTGCAAGAGAGGAGGGGCAGAGCGGGGGAGAGTGGAGAGTGGGGGGAGAGTGGGGAGAGGGGAGAGAGTGGGAGGAAGGGGAGGAAGTAGAAGTGAGATAGAGAGAGGAGAGGGGGAGAGGGAGAGAGGGAGAGGAGAGAGTGGAGAAGGAGGCGGGAGAGTGGGGAGACAGAGAGAGAGGCAAAAGAGGGGGAGAGTGGGAGAGAGTGGGAGAGTGGGAGAGAGTTGGAGAAGGGGAGAAGTGGAGAGTGGGAGATAGATAGAGAGGGAGAGAGAGGGAGAGTGGGAGAGAGTGGGAGAGTGGGGGAGAGTGGGAGAGAGTGGGAGAGTGGGGGAGAGTGGGAGAGAGTGGGAGAAGGGGAGAAGTGGAGAGTGGGAAATAGAGAGAGAGGGAGAGAGGGGGAGAGTGGGCAACAGTGGAAGAAGGTGAGAAGTGGGGAGTGGGAGATAGAGACATAAACCATAAACCCTCAACCCTTAAACCCTAATCCCTCAAGCCCTATACCCTCTTAATCCCTCAACCCTTAAACCCTAATACCTCAACCCTTAAACCCTAATCCCTCAACCCCTATACCCTCTTAATCTCTCAACCCTCAATCCTCAACCCTTAAACCCTAATCCCTCAATCCTTAAACACTAATCCGTCGAATCCTATACCCTCTTAATCCCTCAACCCTTAAACCCTAATCCCTCAACCCCTATACCCTCTTAATCCCTCAACCCTTAAATCCTAATCTATCAACACTTAAACCATAATTCCTCAATCCCTATACCCTCTTAATCCCTCAACCCTCAACCCTCAACACTTAAACCCTAATCACTTAATCGCTATACCCTCTTAATCCCTCATCCCTCAACCCTCAACCCTTAAACCCTAATCCCTCAACCTCATAAATTTCTTAATCCCTCAACTATCAACTTCAACCCTAACGCTTTAAACCTCTAGTCCCTCAACACTCTATGTTCTCTTAATCCCTCAACCTCAACTCCTAGACCCTAATCCATCAACCGCTTATACCCTCTTAATCTCAACCTAAACCCTCCTAATCCTCAACTTTATCTTCTTAATCCCTAAACCTCAACCTCAACTCCTTAAACCCTAATCACTAATCTCATACCTCTTAGTCCCTCATCCAACACTCAACCCTTAAACCCTAACTAACCCCTATAATTTCTTAATCCCTCAACCCTCAATCCTCAACCCTCAACCCTTAAACCCTAATCCCTCAACACCTATACCCTCTTAATCCCTCAACCCCTATACCCTTTTAGTCCCTCAACCCTTAAACCATAATCCCTCAATCCCTATACCCTCTTAATCCCTCAACCCTCAACTCTCAAACCTTAAACCCTAATAACTCAATCCCTATACCCTCTTAATCTGTCATCCCTCAACCCTCAACCCTTAAACCCTAATCCCTCAACCCCTATACCCTCTTAATCCCTCAACCATTAAACCCTAATCCCTCAACCCCTATACCCTCTTAATCCCTCCACCCTCAATCCTGAACCCTTAAACCCTAATCCCTCGATCCTGAAACCCTAATCTCTCAACCCCTATACCGTCTTAATCCCTCAACCCTAAACCCTTAAACCTTAATCCCTTGATCCTTAAACCCTAATCCCTTGACACCTATACCCTCTTAATCCCTCAACCCTCAATCATCAACCCTCAACCCTTAAATCCTAATCCCTCAACCCCTATACCTTCTTAATCCCTCAACCCTCAACCCTTAAACCCTAATCCCTCAACCCCTATACACTCTTAATCCCTCAACCCTTAAACCCTAATCCCTCAATCCCTATACCCTTTTAATCCCTCAACCCACAACCCTCAACCCTTAACCCCTAATCCCTCAATCCCTATACCTTCTTACTCCCTCATCCCTCAGTCCTTAAACCCTAATCCCTCAACCCCTATACCCTCTTAATCCCTCAACCCTCAATCCTCAACCCTCAACCCTTAAACCCTAATCCCTCAACCCTTAAACCCTAATCCCTCAATCCATATACCCTCTTAATCCCTCAACACACAACCCTCAACCCTCAACCCTTAAACCCTAATCCCTCAACCCTATACCCTCTTAATCCTTGAACCCTCAACCCTCATCCATTAAAGCCTAATCCATCAACCCCTATACCCTATTAATCCCTCAACCCTCAACTCTCAACCCTTAAAATTTAATCCCTCAACCCCTATACCCTTTGAATCCCTCAACCCTCAACCCTTAAACCCTAATCCCTCAACTCCTATAACCTCTACTTTATAACCTATTAATCCCTCATCCCTAAACCCTAAACCCTTAAACCCTAACCCATAAACCCTCTACCCTCTACCGCCAATCCTATACCCTCTACCCTCAACCCTAATCCCCCAACCCTCAAACCCACTCAGTAAACTCTCTACCCTAATCCCTCAACCCTCTTGACCCTTAAACCCTCAACTCTTAAACCCTTAAACACTCAACCCTAAACCCTCGACCCTCAACCCTAACCCCTTAAACCCTAAATTGTTAAACCCTTTACCCTCTACTCTCAACCCAATACTCTCTACCCTAAACCCTAATCCCTCAAACCTTAATCTCTCAACCCCTATAACCTCTACCTTATATATTGGACCCTCAACCCTAATCCATCGACCTTATACCTTAAACCCTCAATCTTCAACCCTCAACCCTTAAACCCTCTACCCTTTACTCTATACATTGAACACTCGACCCTCAATTCTCAACCCTCAATCCTTAAACCTTAAACCATCTACCCCTTACATTGGACCCTGAACCTAATCCTTCAACCATATACCCTCAAAACTATAGCCTAAACACTCTACCCTCAACCAAGTAAACCCTTAACCCTAAACCCTTAACCCCAAACCCTTCAACCCTAAATGCTTAAACCCTTAAACCTTCTACCCTATACCCTCAACCAAATACCCTCTACCATCAAACCTATTCCATCAACCCTCAAACCTTAAACCCTACTACCCTAGAAACCATCAACCCTATAGGTCCTCCATCCTAATCCCTTAACCCTATACCCTCAACCCCTATCACTTTCTCTCTATCTATACATCTCACCTCTCCCTCCTTCCCTCCCTCCCACCCTCTCTAATTGTCTCTATCTACCGTCTCCCTCTTTCTGCGTACCTCTCGTTCAATCAACCCCTACCACCCTCTCTCA
Organism: Sequoiadendron giganteum; assembly: GCA_007115665.2. Lineage (NCBI taxonomy): Eukaryota > Viridiplantae > Streptophyta > Pinopsida > Cupressales > Cupressaceae > Sequoiadendron > Sequoiadendron giganteum. Next base: position 173,873,179 of record CM021103.1, on the reverse strand, counting down.
CTCCCTCTCTCTCACACTCCCTCTCACTACCTATCTCTCAAGTCTCTCCCTCTCACACTCTCAAGTCTCTCCCTCTCACACTCTCAAGTCTCTCCCTTTCGCACCCTACCTACATAACCCTCTCTCTCTCTCTCTCTCTCTCTCTCTCTCTCTCTCTCTCTCTCTCAATTCTCTCTCTCAATTCTCTCTCCCACCCCGGTCTCTCTCTCTCCCTCTCCATCAATTCTCTCTCTTTGACCCCCCCTCTCTCTCTCCCCCTCTCTCTATCCCTCCCACCCTACCTAGCTAAGTCCCCCTCAATCCAACCCCTTCTCTCCCACTCCCTCTCTCTTAAAATCTCACTTCGACCCCCTCTCTATCTCTCTAAACTCTCTCTAAATTCTCCCTTCATCTAAAGACATACATAAATGCATACATACAAGCATAATACATTTGTACATATAATCTTACATCCATACAAGCATGCATACATACATGTACATAAAAATATATCAGCATACATTAATATATTAGCATTTAACATAAAGTAAGACATAATGTGCTCACATTATGGGTTAGTAGACATGTTCCCCGCAGAAGCAAAAACCATGTCAAAGTGAGCTATAACACGAGCGCATTATAATGCGCCCGCGTTATATCTTGCTTTGAGAATTACCAAAATTTAAGCCTGGTATTGCCTTGGAATTCCAACCCAAAGGTTTCGAGGGCATTCCCAATGACTAGAGATGTGTTTTTAAGAAATCCACCATATTTCTCATAATCGAGTTCATGCTCACCATCAGGATTGCACGTGGTTCAATATTGAAAAAATCGAGCACATGGGTGATGTTGGGTTATCTCTTAGCTATCAAACGATGTATTTTTTTTCACTTTCCGAAAATGTTAAGTCTTTCATCCATAATTTATTTTATCTGTATATCTCTTTTCTTGCCAAAAAGTAGTTTTTGGTATTTTTTTTGTTATAAATTAACCGTTCATCAATTTTTCAAATAAATTAGATTTTTAGAAACTAGACTCCATTCTACAAAATTAAAAAATAAAAAAAAAAACAAATCAATTAGTTTCCAAAATTTGTAGGGGTAGCATGGCCAAAATTCTATTTTCAGGATATGTCCACTTTGCAAATTAGTAAAAAATCAAATATTCATTAAAAAATTATCAGAAAAATCATGCATTAACTACATACTATTACCTAACTTCTGACCATTGTGATTTTAAAAATACTCAAAAAAAGTTCAGCATAAGAGGGTCATAGAAGAGTTGCTATGTTATGTTTTTCTGACAAAAACAACACCAATTTGTGTACATCCCTCGTTTGAACCCCTTAATCTCAATCATTTTCAAAATAAATTAGTAATTTAGAAAGTAGACTCGGAGCACTTGAATCCTTCTTTTTGTTCCATCTCAAAATTTTGAGTCTAAGTATCCTCAATTTCACATCCAAGGTTAGTATTTCCCGATTTCAGGAAAAAGCTGTCCACTTAAGTCCCCTTTTTGCGAACCATCTTGGTGCAATTACCCTTTTGGGAAATCAAATGAATTCATTTAAAATTTATGTTTTTTATGTATGTAGCCCTTATTATGAGCTTCTCAAAAAGTATAATTTTAAATATATTTAATTTGATTATTATATTTATATTTCATTTCCTATGAATGTAGGTTTTTGAATGAACATCAAGTTCTTTGTTTCACACATACGAAAAAAAAGAAGGAAAATACAAAAAACAAATTCTAAAAAATACATGTGCACTAGGTATTGATGTCTTTATTCCCAAAAAAGAGAATAAGTTAATTCAAATGCATAAAAAAAAGTTATGTGGGTCGAAGTACACCTTTGTTGAAATTATAATTACCCTAACTTGCAAAATTGATTAAAAAAAAAATATGTAACAAAAAATTATGAGAAAATATCCATGCAATAGATATTGGTGTGAGAAATCTATATTTTCAAAAATATAATTTCATCCTTTCTATAAAAAAACTTATGCAGTCCGAAGTAAACATCACTTTTTAAAAATATTGTTTAGTAAAAAAACAAGTTATTAAAAATTACATAAAAGGCTTCATTATTTTTTTTAAATATAACTATAGTCTACACACAAAATCTCACAAATCTCTAGCTCAATTCATCTTCAAATTCTTAATGGTTTAGTTGCTATAGGTGTAAGAAAGTGAAGATATGGTGAAAAATATTGATTTCAATGCGAAGTTTGGTCAAAAAGTGTAACCCATTATTGTGGTATCACCCTTAGTAGGAGTATAAGAATTTTTGTAAGCTTTCTCCACATCATATCCACAATACTCCAGATATTCTTCCATCAATATTTTCCAAATAGCATATAATTAGTTCTATCGAACCTCAGATAATCATGAGTAACTTTGTTAGCCATCCCAGACCTTCCTTAAGCAGTTAAGCTCTTCTCCAAGGAACCAAGCTTTGATACCAATTGTTTAATAAGACAACTAAGAGGGGGGTGAATCAGTTGTAACAAATTTAAACCTTTAAATAATCCATCGAAAAAAATCCTTAACACAACTTAATATGATAAAAAATTAAGTGCAAGTGCATAAACTAAAAACCATCACATAAACACAACATCAGATTTACGTGGAAAACCAATGAGTGAAAAACCATGGTGAGAATTAACTTACACTGTAGAGAATATCAAACCAATTACAAATTTTCGTTGCCTGAGAAACAAGGCTTATGCCATACAAGGACTCACTGTCTAATAGGGATACAACCTGAAGGGTTCACTACCACAAAGATTCAAAGAAAATAGAAGAGATATGTTACAGAGAGAAGACAATCTCAATGCAGCAAAGATTTCCACCACAATTTACTCAACCACTTGCAGACATGCATGAAAGATAGAGTACACCTTCATCTCACTGCATCCAAAAACTCAACATTTAGACTTCACACTAATCTACCACACTCACATCACACACACCCATTTATTTGCATCTATTTCACATCTATCTGATCTATTTCTTTGCACTTATCTCTCTTCACCTTTTTCACTGCTAACTCATCCTATATTTATACCATCTTCAACTTTGAAACATATCCAAAATTGGCCATCCATCAATAAATTCAAATTAGGTCGGTGCCAAAACATCCTAGGGTGGAATTAGAATGAGGGTGACCCAGATACACACTCGAGGAGGACCCAAATAGGTCCAACACACTTCATCAAATTCGAAGATAGTGTTCAACACAAGGTCAGCCAAACTAGTGTAAAACATGTAGAACAATTAAGCATGATCCTTCCAGATACTCAAATTATCTTCAACATGATCATAACAACTTAACTCTAGAACCATAAGTCATAAGACTTAACCAAAGAGAAATCTGAACCAACAACAATTCTCCTGGACCTTAGCCAAATACACAAAAAACCAAAGTTCACAACTAGTGAACACAACTCACATTGTACAACGAATCAAAAGCCAAAAATATGGATATAGTAGCTTCTAACAACCATAATCAACATATTTGAGCCACACAATCATAGGAGAAAATCCCAGAGCAAAATTCAAAGCAACCACTAAATGCTTGTAGCCTTTCTTCAATACAATTTTCTCAATATCCTTGATATAAACAACCAATAACCCACATCCATGACATTACTGACAATAGCAACCAGTTGATAACTAATTGACCAGTTGACATCAATGACAACACCTTCATTCTTGCAACACTCATAATAGTTGGTAATTTTAGTTGAATATATTCTTCATCTTACTCCTCAATTTGAAGCCATATCCTTTGTTCATATCCCTTAGGAATAGAGCTTAGTAATGGATTATCTTTCCAAGTGGGCTAAAGAGGAAAATTGCAACTAGAATTTCTCTAAGTGGGAGTTTTTACCACCTAAAAATGTATCTTAGCTTCTCCATCTTGTTCAAATGATAATTTTGAACTCCCCCTTTCTTTTCTAATGTGCAAAGCAAGTTTGAAGATTGCCACTCTCTATGGATCTCTTGTACAAATCCTTTGTATTTCTCTAATAGATTTTTTTGGCTTCTCATGCTCGATATGTTTATCTTCCTAGCATTGCTAATAAGGGTCTCCCTTTCTTCCAAGTTTGTGGTAGTTTGGTGGGGTCTCTATATTTCTCATGGGAATGGGATTGTAGAAAACCCTTGAAGGTTTTTCTGTTTTTTTGTTGTGCATATGGTTATAGTCATTTTGAAAATCATTATCTTGTAACATATTATATGATCTCTTACTGTAATTTTTTTTGTTATATCTCTTAAATATTTTTTCTAAAACAATTCTTGAATAATCTTGAATTGAACTAAATAATTCTTTAAGTAAAAAATTAAATGTCTACTTAGTAAATAAAATAATTCTTCAATAGTTGAAAATTAAAATAAAATAACTTTTAGATAAATAAAATAATCCAATGTTAATATTTTTCTATATAGATATATTTTATCATTTAATTCTAAACATAAATGAAAAAAAAAAAAGTCATTAATAAGATGTTTAAATGACTACATGTATATTTTACTGATGAGTGTCAACTAATAATACCCTAGATCAAAAATTAAACATAAAATTATTAAAATGATTATTTTTATTTTTTTAAATTCTCTAAATTTAATAATAACAATTGAATTGTGACTAAAGAAGCCAAATTAACTTTTTAAATATATAATATGAATGCAAAGATATGAATCTGCCATGAAACTATTATTAAATATGAGTATAAAAGCAATTAAAATAAAAATAATTTTAATTATAAATAATAAATATTTTTGGTACACGTCACAAGCACAACAGATAGACGTTGGAACATGTAAGTGACCTATCAAGTCGCTCCTTAGAGCTTTTAATATGCCTACATATTTTCTAGATCACATTTTTACCTTGTCTACAGTTTTTTTCCCTTGTCCATTACACTAAAATGTGTGGGATAATGTTATCTTGATGGGAAGGTAGTACTGCTCCACTAGGGAAAAAGTAGTGTTGGAGCTCTGGCACGATAGAAATGCTGCCCAAAGCCATGATGTTCCAACTGAATAATACCATCAATTTTGCTTGAAAGATAAGGTCAATAGGACATCTTGACAAAAAGCATGATTTAGTGTACAATTATGGGTCTCACTTTTTTAGTGCACAAATATGGGTCTCACTTTTTTTTGGGTCTTATTGGACACCTTGACACAAAGCATGCCGATGTTTAGATATGGACTTCTTCATAAAAACATGATTGTTGCAATTTATGAGCCCATTCTACTATGGAGTGTTGTAAATTGTGTGATGCAATATGATGACATGATTAATAAAGAGTCATTGAAACTCTCCACAAATACTCATCACTTCTATTAAATTAGAGAAATTTTATCTTTATCTGAAAACTATTCTACATAAGAGCTTTATTGTCTTTCAACCTAGACAATACTTTATTTTTTGGATATTGTGGAATAGAAGGAATTGGAAATAATCATCATTGAAGGTTCTCAATTACATGCTTCCTAAAGGTGAGATATTTAACATTGTCACACTATTGCCTCTACATACAAACTGAAGAAGTTGAGAAGTCGTATAGTCTTGGTAATTTGAGAATTATTGTCACTGTTAATATCTTAGGATACAAATTTCAAAGAAATAAATTTAATTACTAGTACAATTAACTCATATAATCATGTATGTAGTCACACAATATGTCAATTTCTAGTTTACGTAAATCATGTTGTGATTTCAATGAGTATATTATCTACCTTTTGAAACTATAGCCATAAAGTTAAATGCTTTACATAATGGATTGAAACTATAATTTTTATGCATGATATTTGTCTCATCAAAATATACCCAAAAACACTATGTCATACTAATCACTCTTAGTTTTCAAAATCCATTTCTATAAAAATAAATAAATTTATTGATGGATTGAGTGATAAAATAGATTTCTAAAAGTCTAAGATCTATTTATTAAGAATCAAACAATTATTTGAAAGTTATATTGTGAATGGACACCACTTACAAATATGGTGAGAGAACAATCATATATTGTTAAAATAATTCTCCTTGATGCAACATTGTCTACTTTGAGAAATTGTTGTTTTTGATGGGTCAATAAACACACCAATAGATTGAGAACATGAATCCTCCCTTGAAAGGAATAAATTCCTAACTATAATGGGTATCATTTATTTTTCTAAACAAAGTTCCGAAAGGAGAATTGAAGTTGTTCCTATAATTAACAAGCTAATCAAAATCTAGTACAATGATGAAGTAATAAGGAGGGTCAATATCATAAAGACTATATATTTTAGTGGATAGAAATAAATATTACTATTTAAATTGATTTTAATCAATCCATGATTAGTTCAAAAAAGAAAAAAAAGGGGAGAAGGTTAAAGGGATGAAAAAAATGAGCATAATGTTTAAAATACATAAAATATATTCACTAAGATTGATATCTAAATCTAAAACAAAAAATGTATTCTAGATGCAATTGTAAATCTGTAATGAAAGAATACAAAGTACATGAATATGCCATTCGAGTATACATAAATTCCTTCCTAAGAATTCATCAAATTTGAAAAATTAAGAGATATTAAATAAGATGCGTAAAGTAGTTGGATAATATTAAGCTCATATTGATTTACGATTACATTAATTGTTATGTGCCCAATTTTTAAGTTACTAAATTACTTTTACTTTTATGAGTAAATATGTTTTTAATGCAAGATTATGACTTTAATATGTTCAATGGATGAATGAAATATATTAATATGAATTATGATGAAGTTTCTTTTTAAATGTTTTAATGATGCAAATGATATATGATGAGTATGATTTTCATGTTATTAGTTAACTTTTTTCTTGCTTTACCAAGTTGGATATTGGATAGGTTTCAACCCTCGAGAGGGGGAGGGAGAGTCTCATCCAGGAGAAGAGTTTGGTATGGAAACCATTGTCATGATCATCTGAGTAGATGCACACAGACACTACATCAGTAGGGTAATCCTAATGAGCCATTGTCGATATGTGATAAACCTTGTTCATAGATTTTGGGTTTATAAGAATGTTAGGTTGATTGTCTTTGATTGTTTTGATTGTTTAGTCGATTTGAGTCATAGTGTTAAAATCCTTTTGATGCACATGATATATTTATATATTTAGTATTAGATATATATATATATATATATATATATATGGGTATGTATAAATATATATTGAATATATATGTATATATGATGGCACATACATATGTATGTATGAGCATGCATATATAGAAATGTCTACATATACCTATATGTAGAAATGCCATATGTATTTAAACATTTATATATATAGATATATTTGTATTGTATAGACATATACACACCATTATATATATGTATATTATGTTATTATGTTTAAATAATGGTAATATATATACTAATATGTATATATATACATATATAAATATATATGTGTGACATATATATTGATATACATGTATATTATAATAATATGATATAAATTATAATATATATATATAGGATATTATTTACATACTATTTCTAGTATAAGTAATGTGATAGAAGTAGATGCAAATATCATATTGTATGCATATGAAGGAGGTTGTGAAAGTAGCCAAATTTTGGTAATTAAGCCGCACATGGTGGAAGGAGAATATGCCACACATGACATGGAAAATAATATCATTTAGGGGAGAAGACCTAGTATCCACCAGGGCTAACTTCGTGCAACCATAAAATCTAAACCGTACATCAAATTGGAAAAAAAAATTATGGGTTTTTTCCGTCCACGAGTTAAGAGCTTATAACTAAGCTTTTGGCTTCTGGGCAATTCGATAGAGTGTGGGAGCATTGGATATGCGATCAAAGGTCAAAAAGACACCTTTTAGAGGTGTCGTCTGCTCCCCGCCAACTATAACCACCAAAATTTTTTTTTTAAAAACACATAAATGTGTCACTATTAACATTTAAATAAAACTATTATATCATTCAAATCCGCCCATTACAAATCACTCCTACATATTAATCTCCTTACTTTAGCACCGAACACCAAACACATTGCACCCCAATTAATCTTCATTTGGGGTCCAATTTAAGCATATGACTAATGTTTTTTTTGGTGGGCACCATCATTTTACTACGTGCACTCTTTGGAAGGTTTTCTCGGAGATGGAAGCGATTGTCGATTGGTCTCCACAGCGATGGAAGCGAATGTCATCTGGTCTCCATGGCTCTTGCACAGGTAACATCAAACATCATTTTCCTTTGAAAATGAAAACAATGGTACTGGTTAATCATTTTCTTCTGCATCTTTCATGACCCGTGAAGGGTTTATGCAATAATTGAGAAATTATTACTTCTTATTTATGAAATAAATTATTCCTCTTACACACATTTCCACTGTGTGCTATTTGATTTTGTTGGGTCATGGTGCTGGTGTTTTACACATGGGTTTTTCTGGGGTTAAATGATTTCCTCTCCCTGTTTTACCGCGTACTCACGGCCTCATAAAGTCCATTGTATCATGATTTTGTCTGCAAAAATGATAGGGGAATTTCATGGGTTTGACCACATGTCTGCAAAAAATGATTAATGGTCTGCATCAACCTTTTTATAAAAAACCCATGTGAATACGAGCATAAATCGGTAAACCCATTTAGTATACACCATTTTTACGAAAACCCTTGCATTATTTTTCCAAATACAGTTTTTCTTGGGGTTAAATGATTAAATACAACCTGGTAAAGTTGACTGTATCATGATATTGTCTCCAGAAATGGTGATGAATTTCGTGGGTTTTGACCACATGTTTGCAAAAAATGATTAATGGTCTACATCGACCTTTTTATAAAAAACCCATGTGAATACGAGCATAAATCAACAAACCCATCTAGTATGCACCATTCTTGTGAAAACCCTTGCATTGTTTTTCCAAATACAGGTTTTCTTGGGGTTAAATGATTAAATACGACTTGGTAAAGTCAATTGTATCATGATTTAGTCTATAAAAATGATAGGGGAATTTCATGGGTTTGAGCACATTTCTGCAAAAAATGATTAATGGTTTATATCGACCTTTTTATGAAAAATCCATTTAGTATACACCATTTTTATGAAAACCCTAGCTTTGTTTTTCCAAATACGGGTTTTCTTGGGGTTAAATGATTAAATACGACCTAGTAAAGTAGGTTGTCTCATGATATTGTCTCGAGAATTGATGAGGAATTTTGTGGGTTTTGACGACATGTCTGCAAACGCACTTATGTATTCCTGCGAGTGAGGATTTACTATTATGAAACCCTTGGTTAATTTCTTGTGCACATTTTTGAAAACCCAAGTGTGTAAACAATCTACTTCTGTTAAAATTAATATCCTATTGTTGTTGACTATAGCACAACTTCTTTCATTTACTGTACAATGTGCTTTGTACATTCTACTTATAGTCATTTTCATGAGTTGTGCATTTAACATTTATATTTATGCACTTTTACTTAAGTAAATGAAGGTCTTTTTTGTTGTCTTTACAAGATCTGCAAAATGAATTCTCCTAAGTTTCATAGCAATTCTTTTATATCATTTTCTATGTTTCCTTTAGTTGTCCAATACAAAAGACTGGCATTTGAATACATTTCCTTTGGTTGTCCAATACAATAGACTAGCATTTGTTTATATTTTTATACTTTCTATTGCACAAACAATAGGCCAACATACATATATTTGTCATTTTACATTTTGTGTCTCTTGTTCATTCAAAAAATCGATATATATGTGTGTATCCTTTGCCTCTCCTTTGGGAATGCAAACAATGGTACTGGTTAATCATTTTCTTCTACATCTTATTGAATTTGTAAAAGAATGTGTACAATGTTATTTATATATATATACTTGTAAAACACACATTAAGCAGTGTGTTTCAAATTGTAAATGAATTTTTGTAATGTTTTATACATTCATTTACAAATGATTTGTTTGTTGTCTCTTGTTCATTGAGCAGATTGATATATATGTCTGTTTCCTTTAACTATCCTTTGAAAATGCAAACAATGGTACTAGTTAATCATTTTTTTCTACATCTTTCATGACCCATGAAAGGTTTATTCAATGATTGAAAAATTATTACTGCTTGTTTATGAAATAAATCATTCCTCTTACATGCATTCTTGCCATGTGCTATTTGATTTTGTGGGTCATGGTGCTATTTTTTTCTCCCACATTGCATGTATTTATGTATGTATGTATGTATATATAAAGTTGTATGTTCATGTTGTGAGGTAACAACAAACATCATTATCCTTTCAAACTGTATGTATGTATGTATGTATGTGTGTATGTGCATACATACATATATACATACATATATATATGTATATGTATATGTATACATACATACATACATACATACATACATATATAATGTATGTATTTGCATACATACATGCACATACATACCATACATACACACACATATATATATGTGTATATGTATGTGCATACATACATATACATGCACATACATACATACATAGGTATATGTATGTATGTATGTATGTATGCACACACATACACACACACATATATGTATGTATGTATGTCTGTATGTATGCACATACATACATATATATATATATGTGTGTGTATGTATGTGTATTCATACAGTATCTATGTATGCACATACATACATATATATATGTGTGTATGTATGTGCATACATACCATACATATATATGTGTGTGTGTGTGTGTGCATACATACATGCATACATATATATATGTATGTCTGTATGTACATACATACATAAATATGTATATGAATGTATGTATATATTTATGAATGTATGTATGTATGTATGCACATACATATATATATACCTTCCATCACCATGAGAACCTTCCAGAGAGAGCATGTAGTAAAATGATGGAAAATAATGGGGTACCGACCAAAAAAAACATTAGGCATATGCTTAAATCGGATTTCAAATGAAGATTGATTGGGGTGCAATGTGTTTGGTGCCCGATGTTAAAGTAAGGAGATTAATATGTAGGAGTGATTTTTAATGGGCACGGAAATGATTTTTTAAGGTGCCAACGTGAATTAGACCCATTGAATTTTGAGCATATTTGAATGATATAATAGTTTTATTTAAATTTTTTTGCAATGTATATCAGAGATTTTTTGCAATCTATATGTATATATTCTTGTGTTTCTATGAATGTTTACATGTATGCTTATGTTTGTATGACTGTATCCATGTATACAAACATGAAAAAAATCACAAATATATAAGGCTCCCCAAATAAACATCAAATATAAATATAATGCATAATTCAGTCATATCATCTCTAAAAACCTATGTAAGTGGTAGCTACAAATTCAAATGCTATAACAAATTCAAATTTGAAACACAACAAACAAATTGAATGCATTCAATTGTCAGATTCAAATTTCTAAATAAGAGGCACATCAGCTAGCAACATTCACAATTAATCTCCCCTAGTAATATCCTCTCCATACTACAGACTATTGAATGGCATCCTTTGCACATTCCTCATATATCCAAGGTTGATGAGAAACAATGAATATAAGTTGAATAAATCTTGGTATACAATTCTATTAACATTTATATGTTTTTACATATATTTATCTATTCCATTTGGATATTTTAATATGTTGAAATTGATTAATTATGTGTTGTTGTACATTCATTATTTCAAATGTTGTATGATGTTTGTATGTTAGTAGCCTCGGTTATGACACTTGTGGTTGTAAATATTTTCTTGTGGGCACGAGAGAACAAGGAGAGGTGGTGAAACAATGTTCAGGGTGGGTAGTTTGGTAAATGTGTTTGTCAACACACCAAATAATTAAGGATTTTTTGTTCAAATGGCTCATGTTTCAATTATTTTTTTATATTGTTCACTAACTAGTATTTCTTTTTATTTATTTGTTTGTTCTATTATATTTGTTTGTTCTAGCAGGCATGTAAAATGGCTAGGAGGTTTTAAAGAGGATGTCAAATTGCAAGATTACATTTCAAGTAAAGCCTTTCAGGACTTTACTTTGGCTGTGACCCAGTAGACATAGTGTTGATTTATAATGCTCATTTTTCATATTCATTGTAAACTTACATTTAAAATTTACAATTAGATTGATTTCCAAGTGTAGGTGTTGAAAATTTTCTAATTTAAAATAGATTAATTTTTGGATATGATGCATATAGAAGTATAGATATATGTATGCATATACTTAGTTTTGTATACATACGTACATATATGTATGTATGTATGTATGTATGTATATATGTATATACATACATACATACATACATATATATATATATTTACATATATGTATGCATGTATACACAACTAGGAAGGTTGTAAAGAGAATGTCAAATTAGAAGACATTTAAGGTCAAGTCTTTCAAGATTTTACTTACATATATGTATGCATATACTTAGTTGTGTATACATATATATATATACACACACACACAACTATGTATATACATACATAGTATATATATATTTTTATATATGTACATAATTTTTTGAACTTCATTTACATACATTTCTTAATGTACATTTATATTTTCAACAATTTTAGTTAGATGAATACAAAAAATACATATCCAACAAAATGATTGATGAATAGAACCAACACAAAATTGATTTTGAATCACAAAAGCATAGATCATTAACTTTAAACATGATTAAGACAAAGTTGGAAAGAAGACAAGGAGCCTTCAGTCTTAGAAAAAAGACACTGGCAGACATCAAAGTATATAAGTTGACTACAAACTACCATTCAGTTCTACAAAATTAGATAGTAGTATCCTTTGGCTATCCAATACAATAGACTACTATCCTTTGGTTGTTCAATACAATAGACTAGCATTCAGTTTTACAAAAAATAGTCTAGCACACTTCGAGGTCAAAAATTTGACAACAATAAATCCTAATCAGACATCCACAGATCTGATTAAGAATTGGTGTGTTCTTGGGGGTCAACTGGAGAAGATGTTAAGGACTGCGGATTTTTCTATATGGCACTTGCGATACAAGCAAGCAATGCATGATTTTCCTTTAGAGTGAGTTGTAACTATGGAGAGTAGCCTTTAGAAGACCCATTTTGTATGCTGCTAAGAGAAGCAAAGGGTGGAGCCAAAATGTTAACCATGTCCCTTAAAATTGGATGTTGACCTGGAAGAGGAGTTGTAGGAGTACTCTTACTTCTGTTTCTTTCTGCTCTTTCTGCCTGGTTTTCATTTTCCTTCAACTATCAAGCAATATTTTCTTGCTCCCTTTGAAGCTCCTTTTGATGTCGCTGCCTCAACTTCTCCACTGCAATTTTCTATTTTTTTCTAGCACGTTCCAATCTATTTGCCTCCCTCTATGTGAGGATTGCTTCTCTTTCTGTCTTCTTTTCAGCCATTTTCTCCCTTTTCCTTTGCTGCAATTCTTGGTTTCTTTGTTGTTGTGCCTCTTGTTCATTTAGAAAATTGAAGAAATCATCTGATGTCAACATTTGAGACTGCCTACTAGGGTGTAGGACCCCATTTTTACCTCTATTAGATGATTGGTGCACCCTTTTCATTGGGAGTTGGAAAAAAATGCTTCTCCTTCCTAGTAGTTGTTGATCATTGACTTGTGTGCATCACACATAGTTAACCTCTTTGTCACTTGATTCATTACCTTCGACTCCATCCTCATCATCATTTTCAGCCTCCCAATTTCTCCTAGTTGTGAAGTAATGGATGACATCTTCAGGGTCAACATCTGGTGGTGATGGCATGGACAACCCTTCATCCACTTGACTGAAATTGAGATGTACCCCTAGGTTCAATGTTGCATCTTGAAATCCAGAGGGCAAATTGAGACTCTCTTCATTTTCAACTGCCTAATTACATGAATGAATTGTTGGTTCTTGTTCAATTTATGTTGCCTCAATGTTTTCTGGGCAATATCCTTCTTCATTTGTTGGATTGGGGGGTATGCTTGCAAAAAAAGTGTCCACAAACTATCCAATCTTATCCTCATTCCAACCTGTTATCCTTAAACATATTTCTGCTGCCATGAATTGTGCCTCATCATCAGTTGTATCACCCTCTATTTCTTCTCCCAATGTGGTTCCTTCCTCTTCAACCATGAAAGCTTGGCTTGGCCCCATATCGAAGTCAAGTGCATGTCTACCTAATGGCCAAATTCATGTTCTTTTAAAACTACTTGCAATGTTATTAGAAGTCAAAGCTTGTACAAAAGCTTTGTTGGCAAGTGTTGCCAACTCTACCCTTCCAATGTCAAGTTGAGGATTTTCAGAGAGCCATATACTCCTTTACTGTTTGAATTAGTTCTTAAATTGTGAGAACACACTAACATCAAGGGGCTACAATTTGAGGCTGCAATATGTTGGAAGTGTGAACAGATCTATTCCCATAGTATTTGCTTCTTCAATAATTTTGAATGCAACATGGCTTCCATGACCATCAAAGATGAGAAGTTGTCTATTGGTTGGTGACACACCTCCTGGGACATTTCTTGTAAAGTGTTTTAACCATTCCATAAATAATTCTATGGTCATCCAAGCATGCTCTTGGATTGCCATGCATGCCCTTGGCTCACAGTTAACAATATAGTTTCTAATGTTCCTTTTGGACTTGAACAAATAGTAACCGGGTATAGCTTAACCTGTTGCAGTAACACAAGCTAGAACACTGATCCATTCTCTGCTTTTAGCAATTAATTGTGGAGCACATTTCATCCCTATTTTTGCAATAACTCTCATTGCACACTTTCTTCCAGCTTGCACACTTGTTTCATCGCAGTTCCATATTTTGTTGGGCCCATCATTATGTTTGTTGTACAACTCCTCCAAGTTATCATAGAATGAAGAAACTATTTATGGGCATAGCATTATAGCTTGATTTGTGTCCACTCATTCGGGTGTTCGAATTATTAGATTGAGATGCCTTTGATGAAATCCAACCCACCATGACCTCCCTGGTATCCCATTTGTAAATGGGTTAGGCCTTGCTCCAACCATTTGGGCCACCGTTGACTTCAACTGTGACACTTGAAGGCCATGGCCAATATTAGCCATATCTTTACACCACTGCACAATTTCAGCTTCTTCTTCGTCAGTTAGGATTGTTTGGGGCCCCCTTCTTTTTTTGGATGTCACACCATTGAGCCATGCCTGCAAACTGCTAGGCAGGATTCCCCATTTGATCGTTGAACCTCTGATTGACATTCAATTTTCCTCAACATCTACAATGGATTTTTCCACATCATCCATAGACCAATTTTTCATGCATAGATCTAGGGTTGTCACATGGTTAGTAGGTGGCGGTTCCATTTCTACCTCAATAATATGAACAACAGGTTCAAAACCATCATTTTCATTGGTCTGTTGTGCATTTTCAGAAATAACTTCCTCGTTGATGGTCACTGTTGGCTCTTCATCAACAACATTTGGAACATTGAATGTTGCTCCATGAGGTATTCTAATCATGTGCATCCCAGCTGATCTTTTCTTCTTCTACCCTAGTGCCATGATTGTCAGTGATCCTGTACATTGTAAGCCATAAAGAGATAGAAAACTATGATCCTGTACATATAATTAGAGATATATAATTACAAAGAAAATCACTGATATACAGTGCAAAATAGAAAATAGTGCTAAATGTGTCACTATTAACATTTAAATAAAACTATTATATCATTCAAATCTGCTCAAAACTCAATGGGTCTAATTTACGTTGGCACCTTAAAAATTTATTTTTGTGCTTATTAAAAATAACTCCTACATATTAATCTCCTTACTTTAGCAGTAGACACCAAACACATTACACCCTAATTAATCTTCATTTGGAGCCCGATTTAAGCATATGACTAATGTTTTTTTTGGTGGGTACCCCATTATTTTCCATCATTTTACTGCATGCTCTATCTAGAAGGTTCTCATGGCAATGGAAGGTATATATATATGTATGTGCATACATACATACATACATACATTCATAAATATATATGTGTATGTATATATGTATGTATGTAGGTGCATACATACAAACATACATACAAACAAACATATATATGTGTCCACATACATACACACATATATACATCGTTTGGGGTTTGAATTTAGCATACGACTAATGTGTTTTTTTGGTGGGTACCCCATTCTTTTCCATCAATGTTTAAAGCACATTGTACAAAAAATGAAAGAAGTTGTGTTGTATTGAACAACAACAGGATATTAATTTTAACAGAGGTAGATCGATTACACACTTGGGTTTTCAGAAATGTGCACAAGAAATTAACCAAGGGTTTCATAATAATAATTCCTCACTTGTAGGAATACAGAAGTGTGTTTTCAGATAGATATGGAATATTCTAGACAAGGGTTTCATGAGATTAATTTGCAGACATCTAGTCAAACCCAGGAAATTCATCATCATTTCTGGAGACAATATCATGAGACAATTGACTTCAGCAGGTCTTATTTAATCATTTAACCCCAAAAAAACCCGTATTTGGAAAAGCAAAGCAAGGGTTTTCACAAAAAATGGTGTATACTAAATGGGTTTGTGGATTTATGCTCATATTCACATGGGTTTTTTTATAAAAAGGTCGATGCATACCATTAATAATTGTTTGTAGACATGTGCTCAAACCCACAAAATTCCCCTATCATTTCTATAGACAAAATCATGATACAATGGTCTTTACGAGGCCATGAGTATGTGGTAAAACAGGGAGAGGAAATCATTTAACCTTAGAAAGAATCCTGCGTAAAACACCAGCATATATATATATACATACATGCATACATACATACATACATACATTTTGAAAGGAGAATGATGTTTGTTATTACCTCACACCATGGATAGACAACTATATATACATACATACAGACATATATGTATACATATATATATTATGTATGTATGTATATATGTATGTATGTATGTATGTATGTGCATGCATACATACATACATACATAAATACATGCAATGTGGGAGAAAAAAATAGCACCATGACCCACAAAATCAAATAGCACATGGTGAGAATGCGTGTAAGAGGAATGATTTATTTCATAAACAATCAGTAATAATTTTTCAATCATCAAGTAAACCCTTCACGGGTCATGAAAGATGCAGAAGAAAATGATTAACCAGTACCCTTGTGTGCATTTTCAAAGGATAGTTAAAGGAAATAGATATATATATCAATTTGCTCAATGAACAAGAGACAACAGACACATAATTTATAAATGAATGTATAAAAGATTGCACAAATTCATTTACAATTTGAAACACACTGCTTAATGTGTGTTTTACAAGTATATATATATATAAATAACATTGTACACATTCTTTTACAAATTCAATAGGATGCAAAAGAAAATGATTAACCAATACCATTGTTTGCACTCCCAAAGGATAGGAGAAGGATACACACATATATATCAATTTTTTGAATGAACAAGAGACACATAATGTAAAATGACAAATATATGTATGCTAGCCTATTGTATGTGCAATTGAATGTATAAAAATATAAACAAATGCTAGTCTGTTGTATTGGATAGCCAAAGGATACGTATTGAAATGCTAGTCTGTTGTATTGGATAGCCAAAGGAAACATATTCAACTACTAGTCTGTTGTATTGGACAGCCAAAGGAAATGTAGTAAATGATATAAAATAATTGCTGCAAAACTTAGGAGAATTCGTTTTGTAGATCTTGTAAAGATAACAAAAAAGACCTTCATTTACTTATAAAGTAAAGTAAAAAGATAGTGCATAAATATAAATATTAAATGCACAGGTCAGGAAAGTAAGAAGACACTACATAAATATAAATGTTAAATGCATAGTTCATGAAAATAACTATAAGTAGAATGTGTATAAAGTACCAACCCAAAACTGTAGAGGAATGTGCAGAGGATGCAGAGAATAACTTGTCACAGCCTGTGCAGAGGATGTAGAGAATAAGTTGTCACATATAACAAATGAAATTGGCTGCTTTACCCCTCTTATTTAGGAATTCGAATGTGGCAATTAAATGCATTCAATTTGGTTGTTAAGTTTGAAATTTGAATTTGTTTGAAAAAATGAATTTGTAGATGCCAGTTACATAGGTTTTTAGAGATGATATGAGTGAATTCTGCATTATATTTGGATTTTATGTTTATTTGGGAAGCCTTACACCTATATTTAATTATGCAGGTACCAACAGGAAATGAAGTAAATACATATATCTGCCAAGGAGTGTGTGGAAGACTGTGCATTTCAAATCCCATAGAGTTAATAGGAGATTTTGATTATGTCATGTAAAGCACGATTAAGTGTGCATGTGTAGTTGTAAATAAAAAATGTAATGAGGGATAAAATTTTGCAAGTTGGGGTATTTGTAACAGTAAATGTTTTAAATGTCATTGTAAATGAGCCTTTTTATGTGCAAGTTGACTTTTTTTATAAATGCAAAAACATGTTTAGCTGTCTATTATGATTGGTGAGTTACTCATTGTGTTATGAGCAACCATTGGTGTTGTTTTAATTTTTTATTTGTTCAAATAAAGTTTTGTAATGGATCAAAGTTAATTTTTTTTGGGGGGGTGCAGTGAGCATGGAGGTGGTGGTTATTCAATGGGGGGTGGTAACTGGGTCTTCTCCCCTAGTGGCTATTATAAAACCCACTACATCACCCAACCATTGGTGTGATGTTTGCAAAAGTATAAGCGGCCAAAACACCACGTTAAAAGGAAAAGTAAAAGAAAGAAACATAAGAATTATTGCATAGCATTTGTTGAGGAGATTGACCTGGTAAATGAGCATGTGTACAACTGAATTGTACGACTCAACAAAAGAGTTGTAAAATGATTTTATTTTGGAATTTCTATATGTCAACTAACTAACTTTTTGTACAAACTTTAGACCACCACTAATGAAGAAAAGCAGTGCCTAGCTTGCTTAGTTGACCTGCAAGGTCATATGATTGGTTTTGAGTTTTTATTTTCAGTTAGAGATGTGGTAGTAAAAGAGAAAGGAGGTGAATAATGTAGATTTTTTGTAGTAATTTTTTTCTCTCCTTTTCTCTATAAATAGAGAGCAACATCTTAGTATTTGGTCGCTCATTTTTTTTGAGTTCATTTCTATTGTATTCATTTTGCTGAGTTCATTTATATTGTATTCATTTTGTTGAGTTCATTTGAGTGTATGCATATAGTTCATTTTGTGAGATTTTGAGAGAATTGATTATTTTCTTTGAGTGAGGAGAGCCTAATTGAGGAGATGTGAGGATAAGTGGAAATAAGAAGAAACATTTGTATTGAGCCAAGAGTTTCAAGATTTTTTCTCGGAGCTATATTTTCCAAGAATGTTCATTATATCTACTTCTTTACTCTTTTAATTTTGAAAATATGTATTATTATTGTTTGGAAGTGATTGTACGATCATTGTTGCATCATATAGCTCTTAGATAGCTTATGAGTTCTTATGCGTTTAGCTAGGTTTATCTATAACTAGAATAGGGAATCTACTTAGCTTGACAAGTAGCTAACATGATTATAATGTTTGATTGAGATGAAGCTAATATAAGGTATTACAATGATATATAAAATACAGTATTGATAGAGCAACAAATTCCCAAGAAAACCAATTGCACAGAGACCTTCACAAACACGAGAAAATATTTCACTGAAGATTAAATACATTGAGAATGAGATATTTTACAAAATGTACAAAGTTCCTTAAAAATGCATAAAAGGTAGGTAATGGATGTAAAAACTACCACACATGAAAAACCACCCAATTAATTAAATGCACTATTGAACTATAATGCAAACCTAAGTAAACTTAAGTGTAAATATGCATTTATTCTAATAGCCCTCCTTAAGTGCAACTTAGAGAGAATTAATGAAATATGAAGATGCAATATGGGTTCTGACTGCACAACCATTTTAGGTACCCATTTACAATGCAAAAAAATCTCTCGCAACTAGAGAAAAGGAGAAAAACCTTGTGGGAAAAAACCCCTCTCCAAAAGAGAGAAAAGAAAAGAAAAATGATGCATGGATGGAGGACTCAATCACACCCCCCAAGTACTACATATATCATGTATGTACAATCAATTCCCCCCCCCCCATAAGAGGGAAAGTGAGAGAATATATAGACCCCCAACAATGAAGAAGATCAATACATGATGAAGGATGCTTGAAGAAAAAAGATGATCTAGTGCCTACAAGAAACTAATCTTCCCTTAGGAAGAAATAGGTCCACCAAATGAAGAAGGAACCATTCCATATTCAATTGAGAAGGGGAAGGAAGTCTCCAAATAGAGAAATCCATCACATGATCATGACCAAACACAACCAAGAAATGGGACAAATCAATAGAAGGAACAACCTCCAAAAACAATCTAAGTGAATCAATTGGCATGTTGCAACTGTCATCAAAGAGGAGAGAAACCCTCTCAAGTGAATCTCCCAAATGTGCAAGGTGAGTCTCTACAAACAAATAAGAAATGCCTGCTAAGTACTCATCCAACAAAACAAGATCTGAGGGATCAAAGATAGCTTGTTGTGTTGGAAACCCAACCTATCAAGTAACATGAATAGTATCAACATGAGTCTGAAGTACCCAAAAATATAGATGACCTATATTACTATCAAGACTAGCCAAGGGTGTCTGAGGTACATAGTCATTCTCTTAACGAAGTGAGAAAATCTATATAGTTGAGACTCATGATCAACATTACCAACATCAATGAGTTTTCCAGAATCAACTTCTTTGATAAACATAGAATCAGTTGTAAAATCCACAATCTTATGGGTGGGTAAGTGCACCAATCTGTGACACAATTTAGGTGCCAAATTGAAAAAATTCTCAAAAAAAACCCAAAATAAGGCCTTTGGCGCACACCAAATGTCTTTCTAGACATACAATGCAAAAGTCAGGTTTGGAACCCTCATTTTGTCTTCAACCTGTGGCTTGAGAAGGAAGATTTCAAGTCTACAACTTGCACTCGCCAAATATCCTCCATTTTTTGCATCCTTAGCTTTCCATTTTCCATGAGGATGCTGCCAACACATCAAAGAGGTCGAAGATTGCAAAGAGGTATGTATTTTTATTCTATTTATTTCAAATTTGATTTGGAATGCAACTTTAAATAGATTTTTATAATAAAACTTTGTTCTAATTCTTAGGGAATGAATCTCCACCTCAAAACATTGAGAATTCACAATCACCCCCTCATCAAGAGCCTCCTATACAAGAACAACTTGAAACCCCTCCATCAATTCATAGGCATCCTCAAGGAACACAAGAAAATATTCAAAATCAAATTGAAAATAATAAAATAGACATTTAACAATTAATTGCAAGATTAATAGAGCATGCCGAAACCCACCCTTATAGGAGAGGATTGTTCAATCATTGAAGTCAATTTTAATTCATGTAGGAGAAATGAGCGAGCAAGTGAATTTTTGGTCAACTAAGAGAGATGAGATGAGGCAATTTTATGCTAATGATTTGTCATATGCAGATGTCAAAAACTAAAAATTAGCAAAGCCGAGTTGTGTACCCTATTTAGAGACCCAAAAACCAATGAAACTTTGTCCCATGAATGCAGGAGGTTCCCCATCCATTGGTGCCACCATCATTTAATTAGAAACAAATTTTGGGAGTGGTGGTGGATGGTATTTTACCAACCTCCATGCAAGAACCATGAGGTGCCACAATACTTTTTGAGGAAACTCTATTGCGAGTTTGTCCTCAATAAAATGCCAAACTATTTTGACATCTTAGACTTTTAGGCTAGAGGTGGGGGCTCCACACACGATAGACCTATTGCGTGACGTAATCCATAGTTGGCATCGAGAGCCTTGGGTAGACCGATGGTGGGGCATTTCGTTGTTCCTTCCATTGTTAAGGATAGTGTAGAGGTGGACATGATGAAGTTGCTTGGCTCACTCACCTAGACCATTTTACAGTGTGTGAGTCCTCTAGTAGAGCCTAGTGTGGAGGAGATGTGTAGGCCCCGAGCTCCACCCCACCATTGTGGTGCTTGTGGTGTTTTTTGCATGTACGATTATCAGGGTGCTTGTGATGCAGCTACACAACCTACATTATTTGCAGAGGCAATGGCTTTCATAGATGATATTTTGAATGATACATTCGACATTGACACTCAGGTAAAATCTGGCAAGTTATTTTAATGTTGTTTATTAAAATATATTTTGAAATTTAAGAATAACTAAATTAGTAGAATTTTGATAAGATGAAATTTCAAGGTCGCATTGTTCATGAGGGATGCTCTATTCCTACAGACCTTATACATTCTCAACAATGAGTCCACAAGTATGCAACTAGTATTAAAGATATTATTATTGCATTTGAACAGTTGAATGTTATATTTGAATGTTTGTCTCACAACATGCTTCAGATTTCAAATAGCTTCCTGGTGCACCTTCTTCCTCCACACCTCGTGATTCATATCCTCAAACAACGTACAATCAAGTAGCCTTTATTCATTAATAGGGTTGTACATCTATGTTAGCTAGTTTCCATAATTTTGTGTTTATACAAATCTAAAAAATTGATGAGAAACACAAACATTGCATTCAATTATTCCTTGATCATGTCACATTATGTTCTCCTATATCAACATGATACCTGAGATATTGTTTCATTTGCAGCTATCAACAAGAGATAGCCCTGGTGATGTTGGTGGCATGATGGACCATGTTGTTGCTACAACAATAGCCAGTTCTGATCCATTGAGAGAGGTATGGAATAGATTAGTCGATTTGAAATTATATTTTCTCTTTATGGTCTATTGTAGAATTCTTTTACGATAATTTTATGTAGTTTAATTTCTATCTTCATGGTTGCTACAGGTTGTTGTCACTCTAGATCATGGACATGGTGATGCTTTAAATATGCATGATGACTATATGTATGCAGTAAGTGATTATATTTTGTTATATGCAATTCCATAATTCAATTTCTATGTTTTAACATCTTTACTTTTAATTGTATCTGTTGAAGGTCCAAAGTGAAGAGAGGAGGAGTAGCGGGCATGTTCGAAAGACAAGACAAGCAATAGTCACTCCATCCATTGGAATTTCAAAGGAAGAACGAGATCTATTTCCTTCCCCTAGAGGGAAATGACTATGTATTAGTGTTGTTTATTGTATGCCTATGTGGCATTTTGGAACATATGTTTTGTACTATTGATATATATATGTGATATTTTATGTCCAAATGGCTCCTTTGTACTAAGCCTATATGGTTTTTTTGGATATATTTATATACTTTTATCAATATATATCATTGTATAGCCTTTCAGATTTTTGATTAAAGAAACTCTTATTTTGCTACTGCCATTCTTGAATGATGTTATCATGTGTATCATATAAGTTGTACGCTTGAATGTTGTAGGCATGGATTTTGTTTACATCTAATGCTTAATTAATTACTATCGAATGCTCAATAAGCCCCATCTAAAGCTTATTGTATAAATACGCTCCATTCGTGGTGGTTTGTAACCTTTGGAATGCTTCAATTACTTGTGCCTCACTGATGCAGAGGCAAGGAGGCTCAAACCCAATCAGTCTGACAACCTACTTTCAAGGGGCTCCTAACAAGATTAATACAACCTATTTTGAGCAATCTACACAACCTCAAAGCCCCATCAAACCAAACTCTTCATTCAAAACCTTACCCAACAATCCATCCTTGTAGTAGTCTGATGCAGAGCCAAGGTGGAGAAGACTCACAACAATGGAAATGTCAATTCTCAATCTAGAACTCTTCTTTATAATGATTTAGCCTAATAGGCACCAGCCCACCCTCAAGGGTCTCAACTTATCAACCTTGCAAATGAACAACAAGAATCCACCAAGGCCCTACAAATACCATCAAAATTCATACAATGACAATTGAATCAATTGAGAACAATCCCTAAGTCAGATTCATCAAGGTTTCCAAAACTCACATTTATGACTAGTTATTCTTGTAGTACTCAAAACTCAGTTTTAGCCAGATTTCTCCCAACCTTTCCAAAACACTAGACAATTACAATATGGATTGAGATACCCTTTTCAAGGCTACACAACATACCAAAGAATCAATGGTCTCTCTTTTGGACCGACATAGACTTTTAGCACACCTACTTCAAATTTGGGTTCACAACTAGCCCTTTTTGCCAAAGGGACCATCCTTCCAACTTTAGGTATCTATCCAAACGCCTTGGATAATATTAGTTCATGGTGCAAAACCTCAAATTTTGTCATTATTTTGTGTCTACAAAGCCTCTAACTCACAAAACCCAAGAAACCCTCCCAAACCTTCACAAAATCAAGGGTTTTAAAGAAACATATAACTCCAGACCTCTCTCAACACTTCCAAAGCCCAAAAGACCTCAAAATACTTTTGAATAGACTCATCAAACCCTCACATAACCCTTACAGGAATTAATTCTTAAAAAGCTCTCTTTGGTTCCTCACTTCCATGTTGGAAAACCCTTGTTCAGTCTTACAATAGGCACAAAAACACCACATAATTATGAATCCTTATCAAAAAATGAGTTGAAACACTTATTATAACATGTATTCAATTAATCCACTGAGATATAGTAGTAGACAATAGGTGGATTTATTGTTACATCACAAATTTCCCCTCAAACCCTTGATTTAACAACACTAGGAAACTCACTGTTTGTGTTGGTTCTCTCTACAAACAAAGAGTTAAGACACCAAATAAAAAATAAATGAATTGGAAAAAATATAGACACATCCTTTGAAGTTATTAGACCATGAAGAACCTATATGTGTGCATAAAACACTCAAAAAGATCAATAAAATAGTATTTTTATAGAAAATTGTTCAAAACTGTGGTGTTTATTGTGTAAAATTGTTACAAAACTTCTTCCACTCTCTCATTCAAGCCTTGGTGATGATTTTTAAATAATTTTACAAAAACCATCTTCTCCCCAATGCCCATAACCAACCTTGTGATTAGTTGGTCCCTTAATTACATTTGTTTGTGTTAAAGTTGCTTTGTCAGCATTTTACAACTTATATGATTTCTAATTGACTTCTAAGACACAAAACACCCTTTATTTGCATTATTCTTGATCTCTCAAAACTTATTAGATGAAATAAACCTAAAGACACTAACATTTCCCTATTTATGTATTCAAATAAAAAAAAATCATGATGTGGTGTAGGTGCTCCTGCACCAAACTCAAAATTTGGTCCAAGCCTAGTTTCTCCCAACCTTTCCAAAACACCTAACCATTTAAAGTTGGATTAAGATACCCTTTTTAGGGTTACACAACATATGCCAAAATCAATATTAACTCTTTTGGACCAACATGAACTTTCAATACACCTCCCTCACTCTAGGCTTCACAATTAGGCCAAATTTCCAAAGGAACCCCCTCACAAACTCACCTCCAAACCAAGGAATCTTGAAAAAATCTTAGGAATGCTCACCAAACTCAAGATTCTCCCATTTTAAGAGCCCCAAGAACTTTTTCTATTCCTCTACTCACAAACCATCCTAAACCTTCACAAAAACAAGGGTTTTAAAGAAACTCATAACTCTAGACCTCCCCCAATCCTTCCAAAGGTCCAAACACCCCACAATACCTCTGCCCTAACTTAAAAGACACTCACAATCCCATTCCTTTAAGTATTTCTCAGATTCAATACTTGAGTTCCTTACTTACATGGTGGAAACACCCCTGAACAACATTAGAACTTCACACCCCATTGAGTTTATTCATTCTCTCAGCCTCCAAAGTATTCATACACCAAAATAATCATGGAACATGCCAATCCACTGAGGAATAGGGTCAGAATAGTAGGTGGATTGGCTAATGTGTCATGGTGTTTCCCTTAAAACCCCTAACGCATAAAACAAAGCAGTAACCAAGTTTTCTAATCCCACACACACCAACGGTGGATAAAAACCTTCAAAACATATGAAAAGAGAGTAAACACATATGCAACAAAGTATCCAAACCCTCAAGTTATGATAGACTTGTATGGGTTTGTGCAAGGGAAAGAAAATTCAAGAAAACAAAGAAAGCCAGTGATCATCATTTTCAAGTATATTTCCTTATTAGAAACTGAACAAAATCAACCCTCAACTCAGGGTTTTTTAGAAATATATCTTGATACCACCTTCCAACTATGCCTTGAGCCATTCAACCACCATAACCACCCTTTGTTAGACTTCTAAGATGGTAATTTTCCAATGTTTCTCTTAATTACCATTCATTCACAGCTTGATTTTGCAAAGAACACCTAACTGACCTATTAAGACTTTTAAATACAATTACAAGGTATTTACATAGCATATAGAAATATAGAGAGAAAATACAATAAATATTTTAACTAATGAATTGTAAAAAATGGATTTTTGTAGTTTATATTCATGTCATTGATTACATTGCATTGGACATCTTTCAAAGTCAAAGCATTACTTCACTTTTCATAACTAATAAGTAAATACTGATAGATGCCGAAAATTTAATTACAATATAGCTTGAACAAAGTCAACCTCAGCAGTTATGCGGTTTCTTCACATTGCATAACTAATAACTAGGAGCAGCTAGAAATTGCATTTTCTTATCATAGCATTCTATGAGACCAAATTTCTTTGAGATATTTTTTCAAATAGTTCCTTGCCTTCTCTATGGTACCACATTTTTTTTTTGTCTACCAAAGCATCTTCTCAAACAGTTCACTATGGATGCCTAAAAAAAGTGATTTTGAACAAGCTACAGATGCTTCAAAAAATATATCAAAAGCATAATAGTAAGCAATAGCATAGACAAGGCAGTGAACTGTTTGAAAAAATGCATCAAAAAAATTTCTTTGAAATGATAAATTTAGTTGTTCTTTCACTCTTCTTTAACATTGTATATCTGCTCCTTTTTATAACAAGAGATAAAAACTATCTTTTTTGAAATCGAAAGGCATTTCCATAGCATAGAGATATAGAGAGCAAATAAAATCAAGAGTTTAACTAATGAAATATAGAAAATAGATTTTTGTAGTTTATATTCATGCATTGCACATATTTCAAACTCAAAGCATCACTTCACATTGCATAACAAATAATTAGATGCTGATAGATGAAAAATTTTCAATTACAATATAGCTTTTTACAAAGTCAACCTAAGCAGTTATAGCTTTAGCTTCTCATGGCATTCCATGAGACCATATTTCTTTTAGGCATTTTTTCAAATAGTTCATTCCCTTGTCTATGCTATGAAATTTTACATATATGTCTACCAAAGCATTTTATCAAATAGTTCATTGCCTTCTTGCTATGGCTAAAATGTTAAAACAGATGCTTTCGAACAAGCTATGGATGCTTGGAAAAAATCTATGAAAGCATAATAGTAAGCAATAGCATAGACAAGCCATTAAATTTTTTGAAAAAATGCCTCAAAGAAAAGTGGTCTCACGGTGATGGAATGCCATGAAAATCCATAGACAAAGCAATGAATTGTTTGAAAATATGCCTCAACTATTTGCATTTGACAACTTTTTCCTCGAGTGAAAATTCGCCACCATAGGAAAAAGCCTCTGAGATAGAAAAAAATGAGAAAGGTTATTGTAGAGGGGTCCAACGTGATTCCATAGGATTGACAAGAAGTTTCTAAGCATCACGATGTCTGAGTAATAGAATTCTGAAGTTCATAGCCATTTTGCACTTTGGACCCTTAATGTATCAATCTGGTTGAACGTAGCTTGGAGCGATTCCACGTGTTTAGGTGCGAAAGAGGACTATTCCTAGGGTAAAATTACCTATTTAGATGCATTGGAATAGTTTGTTTGGTCACACGAGCTACAGAGCGAAAGTTGCACCACTTTCCAACTTTCAACTACCTGCATTTGACAGCTTTTTCCCCGAGTGAAATTTCGCCAGCACAGGAAAATGCCTTCGAGATAGCAAAAACCGAGAGAGGTTATTGTAGATGGGCCCAATGTGATCTTCTAGGATCAGATGAGAAGTTTCTAAGCATCATGGTTTCTAAGTAATAGAATTCTGAATTTCACAGCCATTTTGCACTTTGGACCCTTAGGGGATCGATCTGGTTGAACGTAGATCAGAGTGATTCCACGTGTTTAGGTGAGAAAGAGGACCATGGCTAGCATAAAAGTACCCAATTGAGTGCGTTGGAACAATTTTTTTGGTCACACGAGCTGCAGAACAAAAGTTGCACCACTTTGCAACTTTCAACTACTTGCATTTGACAACTTTTTCCTTGAGTGGAAATTCACCACCATAGGAAAAAAAAATCAGAGATAGAAAAAACTGAGAAAGGTTATTGTAAAGGGGCCCAAAATGATCCCATAGGATTAGACAAGAAGTTTCTAAGAATCATGGTGTCTGAGTAATAGCATGCTAAAGTTTGCAGCCATTTTGCACTTTGGACCCTTAAGGGATTGATCCGATTGAACATAGCTCATAACAATTCTGCGTGTTTGGGTTCAAAAGAGGATTGTGCCTAGTGTAAAACTACCCACATGGATGTGTTAGAATAGTCGGTTTGGTCACACGAGCTATAGAATGAAAGTTGCACCACTTTGCAACTTTCAACTACTTGCATTTGACAGCTTTTTCCTCAAGTGAAAATTCGCCAGCATAGGAAAATGCCTCTGAGATAGCGAAAACCATGAGAGGTTATTGTAGATGGGAACAACATGATCTTGTAGGATCAGATGAGAAGTTTCTAAGCATCATGATATCCGAGTAATAGCATGCTGAATTTTGCAGTCATTTTGCACTTTGGACCCTTAAGGGATCGATCTAGTTGAACGTAGCTCAGAGCAATTCTGCGTGTTTGGGTGCGAAAGAGGACCGTGCCTAGTGTAAACGTACAAGCCTGGATGCGTTGGAACAGTCCATTTGGTAACATGAGCTGGAGAATGAAAGTTGCACCACTTTGCAACTTTCAACTACTTGCATTTGACAACTTTTTCCCCGAGTGAAAATTCACCAGCACAGGAAAATGCCTTCGAGATAGCAAAAACCATGAGAGGTTATTGTATATGGGCCCAACATAATATTTTAGGATTAGATGAAAAGTTTCTAAGTATCAGAGTGTTCGAGTAATAGCATGCTGAGTTTCACAACCATTTTACACTTTGGACCCTTAAGGGATCGATCCGGTTGAACGTAGCTTGGAGCAATTACATGTGTTTAGGTATGAAGACAATCATAATTTTATCAAAAACCAATAGATTTGAAGGAAGGCTATTCATTAAGACAAGCATCATGAATGTATGAACACAAGGGAACTGTGAAGGGTCACTGTACATGGCAATGTGCAAATGAAAAGGATAGATTAGAAATGAGTAGTGATAAGTTGTTAAGTACAGTGAGTGTATGATTATAAAGTGATTGACAATCAAATTCACTCACCATAGTCAATGTCCTATGACTATCAAGTCTATGTCAGTCAGTGTATCAAGACTCCAAGAGCTATGGTTGTGTATGCAACAATAGGTCATTATGAATGTGGAGTCTTCAATTAACTCTTTAAATGTAAACCATGAAGCATTACAACTAATTTTAAAAGTAATATACACATTTAATTGAGGCATATATTAAGGAATATACACATTTTTATGTATTATTTTCTCATGATTTTAATATATCAAAAAATATAGTAAGTCAATGACAAATATTACAATAGTGATGGAAGAACATCTTGAAAATCTTCCCATTTTTCAATACTTGTAGCAATAAATGCAGGGAAATAATCCTCCCATTTCCAACAAAAATCATGAAATATATTGTGCTTGACAAAAGGACAAAGGAGTTGCTGCCTAGTTTTAGTTTTCCATTCCACCTCAACTGGCCCATCTATTTGCATTCCAAAATGGTTCAAAACATGTACATCCCCTACTCCCTACAAAAAAAATGGGTAGTAGCCTCTCTATGGTTGTGTAGTATCATAGGAATTTGGTCCATAAAAAACCTGCAAAAGCCTCTCAATCTTAGACATAGACTCACATAAAAATCATTAAAAGAGCAATAACTAAATAATGTAAGTCATACAGCTGATGCGACCTACTATCACCTTCATGCATGCTAGATAAGGAGGTTGATTAAAGGTCCTACAATGGTGATGTGCCCCTTCGCCACTTTATAATCTCTCGATGAACCTACATATAAATTTCAAATATATCACTAATAGGCTTAAAATAAAATGTGTAGCATTTAAGAATTCGATAAATCTAGGAGATGGAAAAGAAAGAGAATATTGACAACCAAAAAATGCACCAGCAACCGATGGGTCAACCCACATAAGTGGTGAACACTTTTGTGGAGGAAGGGAAAAGTCATTTTTTCCCTCTACACAAAGTGAAGGGGTTCGGCCGAACCAAATTGTTCGCTCGAACCCCTTTGAGATGTGAGTGGAAATATTAAAATAAAGGGGTTCAAGCAAACTAGGGTTCGGTCGAACCCCCTTTAATAAGGACTTTTTTTGAAAAAACCCCGTCATTTTCCCAGACCTCATGATTTTTTTTTATTATTTTAATGTAAATAGGTTTGGCCGAACCCGTTTAAGAGGTTCAGCTGAACCTAGGTTCGGCTGAACACCCTTTTTTCCCCTATCTCCTAAAAAAAATAATTTTTTTTGTAAAAAATTATAGTTCGAAGCTCAATTTGAAGATGAAGATGCAAAAAAATTTAGAAACCCAACTAGATACTGATATTTCTTGGAATGAGCTATTCGTCGAATATAATTTTAATATGATTTGCTTTTATTATGTATTTGATTTTTTAGTTTTATTAAACATAGGTTTTTCATTGAAAATTAAAATCTCTAGTCTGCACATGTGGAAAAATAGTAGATTACCAAAATAAATTTTTAAAAAATATGCTGAGGCTGGGTATTGATGTGCTTGATCCATTAGAAAAAAAAAATTGAATTTCGATTCATACAGAAAAGGTTATGTTTTATACAGTTTGCCTATGTCTGAATTGCAATTGGTTTGACTTTGAAACTTGATTAAGGAAAAATTAGTCAATAAAAAACTATAAGACCAAATGAAAGTGCTAGATATCATAGTAAAAAATATAAATTTGAAAAAATTAGAATTTTAACCTTGGTACAAAAAAATTTATGTTGTATACGGTGAGCGACACTTTTTAAAAATTTTGTTTTCTGAAAAAAAACAAGTTTTCATGGGAGATGGAAAAAAAAGTGCAATCTGATTCCAAAAATTTTGAAAAAAATATTTTTAGAATCTAGAGACAAAATGTGATGAGACTCTAGTGTGCATCATTTCCAAATTCCTCATGGTTTAGCCGCTACAAGAGCCCGAAAGTGAAGATTTAGTTAAAAATAATAATTGTAGTGTTCAGTTTGCCCAAAAATTGTAAACCACTATTGTGGGATCACCCCAATGTTTCTCATAGCATTGAACACTTGCACCAACAATCAATGTTGTTCTTTTCTTATATACTTTGACAAACTTCAGTATTACCTACAGTCACAATCAAAAAAGGATCAATGGCAGTCGTAAATGCATATGACATCAAACAGTAATCGTGAAAAAGCCTTATTGCGAGGTGTTGGTCCAAAAGAGTGATCAATAACATGGCTTTGCAAATTCAATGTGCATACTTACAAATCAATCTAGGGAACCATTTGGGTCTTCTCTAGTCTTTATTGTGTCAAGTATTGCCTCGTGGTTAGACTCATGCACTTTCCACAAGTTCTTGTTCGTAGGTCTACCCTTATATTTGATCAAATGAACGATGGTGGTGACGACAAGGTTCAAATAGTGAAAATTTTTTTGATGCGTGTCGAAGTCCTCAAACAACCAAACTAGAACATTCTTAACTAGATACCTTCAAAGCCATGTTCTAGTAACAACCACTAAACCTATAGGATATTCTATGTTTTCTCCATCTATAACTAGGGACTCCAATTTATTTTTGGCCTCGATACAATGGCACAAGTAATAATCTATACCCTCTTCATTGTCTTCATCTGCAATCACCTCATAAACATGCCTTGCATTGATATTGTAGACATGGAAAATGTACAATTTTGTTTTGGCACACTTGATCCTGACTATTAATGACATTTCTTCCCGAATCATACTCGCAGCATTTCATCATATTTTGTCTCTTAATCTAATGAATCATCATTTATTTTGATTAAGTCTATCACCTCCATTGATTAAATTAATCAATTTAATTTAATTAACCTTTGAATTCTATTTAATTAAATAAATCATTTTATTTGATTAAAATCTCTAAAGTCCTATTAAATTAACTAAATTAAACCTTATTTGATTTAATCTAACATTTTCCTCTTTGGTTAAATAAATCAAATCATTTATTTAATAAATCATTTTCTCTCAATTCTGATTTAAATTAATTCATCTATTTGAGTCAAAATTGTCAAATCACCTAATTCTTGATTAAATTAATCAAAACCTTGATTAAGTTAATCCCTCTCACTAAAATCCTCTAGAGAATGCAACTTGAACAATAAATCAATTACTTTGATTTATTAATTTTCCTATTTTCTCTCACATGGCATCAAAAGAGAATATTCCCTCAATATGAATTCAAAAAGTCTAAGTGGACTTGATCCTTCCAACAAGGCATTTAAGGCCTCTTACATGTCCTTTGCATTGAGCCAAGTGACATTAACTTCATTTCTCTTCCCTCTTCAACAAGTCATTTCACAAATTCAAATTCAAACTAAATGCATTTATTGGCACTTTGGCCAAAATGTGCACAACCACTAACCATTCACATGATGACATGTGGCATTCAACCATTGGATTGAAAGTTAATTCCACATTTCTCAAATCTTACTTTCTCTTCCAAATTGAAAGTTATAAATTGGAGACTTCTCTCCTTATTTCTCATCCACAATTGAATGCAAAGTTACTCTTTTCACATTGAGAGCTAATTTTTCCCATTTCACTCAACCATTTATTATCTTGAAGATTTGTAACAAGGTTATGCTCAAATCTCTTTGGAAATTTGACCATTATTCTAAAACCACTCAACATTGCAACTTAGAAATTGGGAAAGGGCCAATTGCAACATCTCATTGGCACCAATTCCCCCATGGGATCACTAATCTATTGGCTTAATTAGGATTTAACATCATTTCTTGTATTGTATTCTTTATTTTCCTAATTTTAGTTTAACTAGGTGGATTTCATGGGGAATCTCTCATGCTTGTGTGCTTGCATTTGATCTAACAATATTAACCATGTTTGTTCTTCTTGTGCATTTGCAGGTTTAGGGGTTCATAGTTTGGTGCTAGAAGGAGGGCTAGTCAAAGAATCAATCATGTTTTTTAAAAAATTCTGCATTATTTTTAACATTTTCTTGTAGGCTACAGGAAAATAGTCGGATGACGTCATATTGCACCACCTTCATCACTACGGCACCATACTGTACCACATTCAGAAAGGCAGTGCCATACTAAACTACGCCTAATTTCCAATCTGGGCCGCTTTTACCTTCCCACCTGTGGAATTTTAAAATTTCTAACTGGGACGCTTTCATTCCCGCAGCACTATATTGCACTGCCCGCAACACCACGGCTCCATATCACACTGCATTTCCTCTAAAATCCACCACTTCTACATTCCCACCTGTCAATTTCAAAATTTCAAACAAATTCGCTTCCAAAACTATGTTGCTTACCCATATCGCACCGCCTATTCACTCTCTGTTTCTGTAGAGCACTACCCATAGTCAATCGTGTGATGCTATATAGTGCCGCTTTTATCCAAACTGTGCCGCTTTTACAAACTGTGCCACAGAAAATAGTGAGGTCTGAAAATTGACATGTGCCTTTTAAATTTTGGATTTTTTAACTCTTGACCTTGTTTGTTGTCTTTTTGCTCTCTAGTTTTCTGTCATTTTGCAAGTTGGAGCAAGGGAAAAGAAAAGGAAGAAGTTTATCATGACATCATACTCATCATACACAAAGTGTTTTTAAACACTAAAGTGTTCTTCAACACTTTTGAGGGATTTTAAAATTCTTCTTGTTAAGAGAAATTTGTTAATATCATCTGCCTTAGAAACACTAGATTTACTTTGGGTTTAAAAAGAACAAGCGAATTTCCTTTTTCAAACAAAGCAGGAAATTCATTATGGCACCATGTTCATGCACAAAGTGTTTTTAAACACTAAAGTGTTCTTCAACACTCTTTAAGGATTTTAGATTCTTGTTTAAAAATGATTTGTTAATATCTTTTGCCTTAGGATTATTAAATTTCTTTTCAAAAGTTTCCAAAGGGCTAAAAATAACTTTAGACAAATATACTAGATTTTGTTTAAAGGTTAACAATTGAACAAAGAAACCTCAGATTTCTTTTGGTGCTTAAAAATAACTCATTATTGCTTTGAGGGATTTAAAATGAACATGTGTTTTTTGTATCTTGTAATCTTTTTTGCAAAGTAGTGTCATTTGAAAAGGTGTATGCACTTCTCTCGCACTTCACAGTGATCTTGAGAATCAAAATTCTTTTTGGTGACACTAAGTTGCATAAAAGATTGCCTCCGCATTTCAATTTGGGTATCTAACAATTGAACAAAACATGCGAGTGTGAACACGACATATTGCAGAGGTTTTCCCTTTCTTTTTCAACAAAGGTTGGTTGAATGACGAGATATGCTAGCTTGCTATTTTTTATCCTAGTGGGCCTGCCTTGTGGTAAAAAGTAATCACCCAAGGGAATGACCCAACCAAGAACATGCTAAAGCCAAGCGACTTCCAATTGGTATATAAGTGTGGATTCTTGAAGAGAGTTCAAGAATCACGAGGATTATTCCAGCGAGATGGACAAAAATGGACTCTCGCCAATGTTGGATAATCCCCCATGAATGGAATGCCCAAATTAAGACCCTTTGTTTAGAAGAGGAAAAAACCTTGTCTATTTTGTTGGCACGAAAGGTCATGTCCTTTGAAGCTGCCCCATGTTATACATGTGGTTTTGTTGTGGAAATAGAAAGTATGCCATGGGAGATTCATGGGTACTAATGCTTGGCTAAGCCAAGAAGTGTGTGTCATAGAGGGGAGCCAGTGTGGTCAAACATTTAGCCATTCACACAAAATATGTGTAGCTGGATTCGTCCAAGTGGGAACCCAAAAAAATATTGTCTCATCATCCTAGGGTTGTAAAAAATTGTTTGAAAGTGGAGAATACACTGCTTGGTCCTCAAAACATTTGAAAACAAACATACATAAGAACTTCGAATTTCAAACCCCTTGGAGGAAACAAATACCTTTTGACGAATTTAATTACTCTTTCTTTCCCTTGGGATCATATCCTTAGAGGTTTCTAAGTTCTTACATTCTTTCATCATTTATTTTCAATAAGGTTAAACATAGGAAATGTTTTCCATATTTTCCTTGATTTCCACATAACGGACCTTGTGGGATGAAAAATAAAGTGGGACATTAGATATATAGTTTGAAACATAAGCAAGCAAGTGACTTTGGTAAAAAGGAATTCATTAAGCCAAGATAAAAGACAATTGAACCTCATATGTGTTGTTCCAAATAATTTCCCGGAAGATCAAGATCCCAAAGCCAAAGTTCAAGAAGCTTAGTCTGAAAGCTCGTGAGGAGCATCTTGAGAGACTCTTTGAATTTAGAGAAATATTAGTGTACAACTTCTATAGGAAAGCTTCAAGAAATAACCCAAGTTTGTATGCATTCTACTATCAACAAAATCTTGAACTTTTTTAAATGTTTGCTTTCCTCCCATAGGAAGTCTAGCATGTTCTTCAACACCGAGGTTTTGTAAAAGGAGTCATGTCTAGGTTAAGGTCCAAGATCAAAGTTTTCATACTCATCCATCTCTCTATCAAATCAAATCTCATCCCATCATCAATTTCTTTTTGAGAACTCTAGAAAATCATTGATGCTAAGCTTAAGGAATAAACCAACATCACCCTATATTGACTTAACACACCTAGCCAAAATAGTCAAATCTCTTGAATGGATTTTCCTCTAGGATAACACAAATTCCTAAAGCCTACTAGTTCACAAACACCTTGGCTTAACACACTTAGCCAATTTATCCTCTTGTGAAAGTTTTCCTAGGATAACACAACTTCCTAAGGTTTAAAATTTCACTACAATCTTGTTTGAATTAACACACCTAGTCAAACCATCACAATCAATCTAAGTCCTAACAATTTTAGCATAACCCTTCAAGAGTTATTCAAAAGGTTTCATTCACTCACATCATCCATTTATTCCATCATCATTACCACCCTCTTTGATCTTTGACTCATCTAGTTCTCTTTTTTTGGGCCTAAAAGGTTAGGATCAGACGATCCCTATTTTTTATGGTCCAAACAAGATCTTAATACAAGAAGAACATGGAAAATATCAGTGAAATATCAATTTCCATTTTCATGAGTCAGGTAACCTCTAAAATAAACCTTGCGGGATCAAGCAATCCCCCAAGTAACTCTCCTCTACCATCACAAAATCCTCAAGAGGAGAGCTATGAAGAGGACATCACAAATGAAGACATGGGGATGACACAATCTAAAATGATGAAAATGGTTCAAAATCCAGAGAACCACAAAATTGTCAGTGTCATGTTCAAGTACTTAAACACGTTAGCGAAAGGAGGGGTCCAATTCCCTTTCGACCTTGATGCAAGCACTAGTCTAGACATGCCTCTTATGAACACATTTCCCATGTCAAATGTCAATCAAGAAATACCTCAAACCACTTTGGCCATCACACGAACCTCGTCGAATGTAAACAAGGGGAGTGCCATGTTTTGAGAGCTACAAAAGCATCGCCTTGTGATTAAAAAAGAGGTGGTTGTCAGCACCACATTGGATAATTTTGTCCCGGTAAATCCATTACATCCACACGTCCCACTCACCTTCCATAATCCCACTGGTTCATCTTCATTCCATGCTTCACCAGCCTATCAATCAAACATACAAACTTCTCTACCACAAAGAGAAGGTGGTTTGTTTAGAACAATAGGAGTTTCTGATCCTTTTTCTTTCCAAGGTGGCACACCATCTCTTCCCCCATTTCTATTCACATCCATATCACCTCTCATAGTAGGTTTTCCTCCCCTATCCATTGATAGTTTCTCAAATCTGAGAAATTTGAACATCACATCAAATTCCATCTTTCTTCCCATAGCATCACAACAAAAAATCATGACCATTCAAACTACCATGAAAAATACATCAATCGGTCCTCAAATATCCCAAAGCATACATTCTCAAGGATCGAGCATCTCAACCACACCCCCAACAACCCAAATCCCAACTACCACCATGGCCTTCTCAATTGTCACAATAGTTGGCATCATTCCCATTCCACCACCAATCCCACCAAAAGCCAATGCAGAAAATTCATTCACCACTCTAACCCAAACCATTCAAAAGGCCAACCAACAAAGAATACTCAAGAAAAATAAATAAGCACAAGCAAAAGATCAAGCTCAAGCTCAAGCTCAAGTACAAGCTCAAGCTCAAGCTCAAGCTCAAGCACAAGCGCAAGTACAAGAACAAGCCCAAAAATAGGTGCAAACACAATACCAAGCGAAATTGCAAGCAATCCATCTGCAAGCATACCAACAAGCCCAACAAGACTTTCAGGCACAACAAAAATCCAAACAAAAAGCTTTATTGGTACAATATCAGCTCGACCAACAAAAAGCTTTGTTGGTGCCACAACAGCTAGACCAACAACAAGATTTGGTAGTGCAACAACAATTTGACCAACAATAGGCTTTATGGGAACAACAACAGATGGACCAAGAACAAGTGTTGTTGGAACAATAGCAGCAAGATCAACAACAAGCATTGTTGATGCAAATGTAGGCATATCAGCAAGCCTTGAATGTACAATATATTTTGTAGAAAACTCCCACTTGTAATCCTCCCACACATCAAACACCTCAAACACCTCACAAATCATTCATTCCATCTCCTGATCCAAACAAAGATGTTGCAACACAATCAAACTTCTTTCGCAGCAAGTGTTGGACTTACAAGCAGGAAAAACGACAAGAACACTAAGCAACTTGTTTCCTTATCCTTTCGATAGAAGTCTCACCATGGTACTGTTCTGGAAGGGATTCAAGATCCACAAATTTGACAAGTATAATGGAACAAGCAACCCTGAAAACCACGTCAGGGAATTTCAGGTGCATTACATGGAGGTTGCATATGATGACACGTATCTAATGTGACTCTTTCCCTGAAGCTTGACCGATCCAGCCATGGAATGGTTTTCTCGCCTACCCACGAGCATTAAAACATTTGAGGAAATCGTAGAAGCTTTCCTTAAGAATTATGCTTTCAACATGGGTGCGGATGTCAGTTTGGAAGAACTATCAACACTCAAACAAGAAAAAGGATAGCTATTCATGACCTTCTTACAAAGATGGTGATCCAAGGCCAATCAAAGAAAGTGGACCATGCTAGAAGAACAACAAGTTTGTATGATCATATCTAATCTAACTGAAAATTTGGTGTTCTATCTGAAAATGGAATGCATCACATCATACGATCAACCGATCCCAAAGGTGCTCAATAGCGAAAGAGCCCTTACTGTTCAAGGAGGTGCCTCAACATTCACTCCACCATAGGATAACCACCCGTCCAACAATTATAATGATAAACCTACGACATGGTTGAGGAAAAAAAATATCACTAATGATCACATGGTTGATGCTAAAGTGGTCATCAGTGCCCCTAAGCAAAACATCCAAACCCATCATCAACCACAAAATCATAATCACAACAATGTGCAGACTAATGCAGTAGTAGCACAACAACAACCAACTCCCACCGATCAAATCAATAACTTGGGTAATCAAGGAGGACCATCTCATTGAGGAAATTATCCCCCCAAGAGGAAGTTCATGACTCCTGAAATTTTTTTTGAGTCCATGAAGAAATTGGTCAAGGAGAACCTAATCAAAGTCTCTAACTCTGAGCAATATGCAAAACCCATGAACAAACCGCCATGGTATAATGAAAACCTCCTTTGTGACTTTCACAAAGTCAAAGGACATACCACTACCAACTGCATGAGACTAAAGAACATCATCCAAGACCTCGTCGAGGATAAGATAATCAATTTCGAACAGCCAACCGAAAACCAAGATCTAAAAATATACATGAATCCGATGCCGAACCACAACCAAGGAAACAATCAAGGGAACAATAAAGGCAAGATAAAATATGCTAGTGCTAATCTAGTGTATGAAAAGATAGTCAAATGTGTCGATGAAATGGTCACATTCATTAATGTCAAAGGAGCCAACAACGATTGCAGAGTCACCACACATAGTGGAAAGGTCACCATTATAGGGGCACTAGATAAGACCCCCATTTCTAATACACAATTTTTCCCCTATGACTACAATATCATTGACCAGTTGAAGAGAAGCCCCACCCAAATCTCCATCATGGAAGTATTGAAAATCTTTGCAAACCATAGAAGGATCCTTGATGAAGCATGTGTCCATCATCTCTACCACCCTTGACACAGAGCAGTTTCAGGCTATGGTTGGTAACATCATTACCCCAAATATCCTTACTTTATCTAACCAAGATTTCCCTCCACAACCATCTCATAACTGCACACTCCACCTTCAAGTGCTTGTCCATAAAAAGAAATTCAAAAGAGCCTTGGTGGATGGGGTTGCAGGCTTAAATATTTTCTCTCTCAATCTTATAAAGAACCTAGGATTTTTCGAGGATTACATTAATAAGAACAAGAGAATTACAATAAGGGTGTATGATGACCAAGAGAGAGTGTCTCAGGGCACTATCAAAATCCCCATCCAAGTGGGGCCAATGACCATGGAAACTACTTGTCAGGTCCTCGACCTCGACCTTCCATACAACATCCTCCTTGGACATCTATGGATCCATGGAATGAAAGCAGCGGCCTCGACATATCACCAATGTATCAAGTTCTCACACCAAAATGAGGAGGTCACTATATATGGGGATCCTGAACCTTTTGCCTACTGAAAAAACTTGGAAACCAAGTTTTACAAAATTCTCCAAGTACCAAAAAATGATGAAGGACCATCCACTTCATACATAGATCCAGCCAACCTCACTACCACCTCTACAACAGAGACACCTGCCATCCTTGATATATCCCACATCAAAAACATGATCCAGGATAATGGATGCGGAGATTACCTAAATGAAAAGGAATGCATTTGTTGTAGGAGAGTCACCACAATCTCCTAGGTCACATGGGAAACCTCGATCAACTAAAACACCCATCTGCACCCTTAGGGCTGATCCTTCTAGATTTCACCCTTGGGGAGATCTAAGTTAGGAAATTGTTGATGAGGAAGATATTGCAAGCTCTATATACCATGACGCAGAAGCTATACCCACCTTGCCAATGGAGGAAACAAATAGAGGGCTATAAATGATGCTTGGTATGGGCTATAAGAGGAACGAAAGCCTTAGAAGGAACAATGATGGACACTTGGAGCCCATCATTATAGAAATAAGGATGCAGAACCTTGGCCTCAGCTGTACTCCTCCGAGTATAACCATGTGTGGTAGAGGTACTCCCATCAGGGCATTTAGGTCCTCTCCTCAAGTTTTCACAACCAACCTTAGATTACCCATATCCATAGGCCTAACCCTTGATAGCTTCACATTTGACATAGCCGAGGTTTGTAGTAGCAATGACGATGATGACACCATAGCAAGTCTTCCTAGGCTCTTTTAGGATTCTACCCTATTAATTATTAGTGCCTCCCTAGTTGAGTCAAACCAATAAAGCCACCAAATCACCTTAGCACACCCTCAACTCATCAATTATGACCAACGAGGATTGCCAATTCTAGACTCATTCGAAAATGATGAGGCAATCTCTGAATTCATGGAACTAAGGGATACAATTCCATATGGGGATCACAAAGCAGGATTCAACATCACATTAGACACCCAGGCATACTCTGGGGAGACGATTGAGTCCTTCAGTCACAAAAGGAAAATATGAGCTTGGGGCTATTCAGTGAAAACCACACTATGGCGCTCTCTAACCACAATACAGTAAAAATAAAGGACGCATCCAGTAGTGAAAACCTCTTTGAGGTGCCAGAGGATGAAGGATTCAATCTCCCCCCTACTGCTTTATATCAAGAAAAATCAGTAGTCCTGGCAGAGCAGTGCAATCCTGTCAAGTTGGGAACGAAAATAGAACCGCAAATCACTTTTTATGCCGAGTCTCTCCTAACAGAGGAACAAGAATTGCTAGCAACATTGCTGAAAGAAAGAAAGGTAAAATTTGCATGGACCTATGTTGACATGCCAGGTCTAGATCCTGAGGTGGTGGTTCGTCATTTGGTTGTTTACCCTAGAGGAAAACTAGTGAGAGAAAAGTTAAGGAAAATGCACCCGCAAATAGCCTTGCTAGTCAAGATAGAGTTGCAGAAGCTCCTAGATGTTGGATTCATACACCCGATTGATTATTCATAGTGGGTATCTAATCTTGTACTAGTCTCAAAACTGAATGGGGGCATTTGCATTTGCATAGACTTTAGAGACCTTAACAGAGCATGTCCTAAGGATGATTTTCCACTACCCAACATTAATATGATAGTGGATATGACGGTTGGACATGAGATGCTATCCCTAATGGATGGCTTCTTGGGGTACAATCAAATAATGATTGCAAAATAAGACCAGCATAAGACAACCTTAACATGCCCTTGGGGAACCTACTGCTGGAATCTAATGCCATTCGGGTTGAAAAATGCAGGAGCTACATACCAAAGAGCCATGACACTAATCTTCCATGACATGATCCACAAAACTGTTGAAGACTATGTGGATGACATATTGGCTAAATTAAAGTAGAGACATGATCACATAGAAACTTTAAGTGCAATTTTTGATAGGATGGAAAAATACAAGGTCAGACTCAACCCAAATAAATGTGTCTTCGGGGTTTAATTAGGAAAGCTGTTGGGGTACATAGTTTCAATGAGAGGGATAGAAGTGGATCCTGCAAAGGTAAAATAAATCCTTGATATGGGAGCACCAAGAACATTAAAGAAGCTCAAAGGATTACAAGGTAGACTCCAGTTCAACCGAAGATTCATAACACAATTGGCAGATAAGAAGATTGCCTATTCACACATACTCCATAATGGAGTAGCATTCAGGTGGGATGACAAGTGCGAGCAAGCATTCAACAGAATCAAGGAATACCTACCTACCAATCATAGGGAAACCATTGATTCTCTACATCTCAACAATGATAGCCGCCCTTGGTGCCCTTTTAGCCCAACATGATGAAAAGGGAATTGAGTGGGCCATTTACTATATCAACAGAACAATGGTGGGGCATGAGCTCAATTACAGATCAATAGAAAAAGCTTGCTTGGCAGTGGTGTTTGTAGCCCAAAAATCTAGACACTACATGCTAGCTCATCAAATTAAGTTGATTGCCAAGATAGACCCCCTCAAGTATCTGTTGTCAAAAGAAATGCTTACAAGCAAAATGGCTAAATAGGTCATGATACTATCTGAGCATGATATTGAGTAGA
Organism: Sequoiadendron giganteum; assembly: GCA_007115665.2. Classification (NCBI taxonomy): domain Eukaryota; kingdom Viridiplantae; phylum Streptophyta; class Pinopsida; order Cupressales; family Cupressaceae; genus Sequoiadendron; species Sequoiadendron giganteum. The sequence continues at coordinate 173,830,592 of CM021103.1, read as the reverse complement.
TAGAGCGAAAAGCGATCAAGGGACAAGTCATTGTGGATTAGCTAGCAGAAGCTCCCATCTACATAGACAACCTGCTCATATCAGAGTTTCTATATGAGTCCCTTTTCAATCTCATTATAGAAGATCGTTGGAAACTATATTTTGATGGCTCCCACATGCAACATTGATCAACAACCAGTGTGTTCTTCATCACCCCACAAGGGGATTGCATACCAAGATCCTACAAGTTGGCGTTCCCCTATATAAATAACATTGTCAAATATGAGTCTTTAACCATAGGTCTCAAAATTGTGGCACCATGGAAAATCATGGCACTAAAATTCTATGGGGACTCACAACTTATCATCAACCAAGTCAACGGTGAATACCAAACTAAGGATGATAAGCTCACACCATACAAAAAGGTTGTAGAAATCCTCAAGCAATCATTCATCGATATCACCTTTGAGAAAATACCGAGGGTAAACAATAGAGCAGTTGATGCAATGGAAATGATCAGATCCTTGTTAGATATCCCTTGCAACGTCTCAAAATATGAATTCCTCATAGAGAAGCTCCTCGTACCCACTTTAGAGGTACTAGAGTCAGAATACGCATGCGAGCTCATTGGTCCTAGTGATATTTGGTACCGTGACATTTACACCTACCTGAGATTAGTAATTCTCCCAGTTGACGTTACCCAAAACTTCAAATGAACCTTTGTCAAAAGGTCCTTGCATTTTGTCATCTTAGGAGAAACCCTCTTCCATAGAAGCATCGATGGAACCTTGCTAGGTTGCTTAAAACCTAAGGAAGCCTTGATTGCTTTCGCTGAGGTACATAATGGCACATGCGGTTCACACTCGAGTAGTATGACCTTGACTAAGAAGTTGCTAAGAACCGGATACTACTGGCCGACAATGGATAAAGAGGCACATAACTTTTTCAGAAGGTGTCTACAATGCCAATAGCATGGAGACTGCATTCATGCACCAACTCAAGAATTACATCCCATTATCACACCTTGGCACTTTTCCCAATGAGGGCTTGATCTCATAGGTAAAATCGCACCTGCCTCATCCAATGGTCACAAGTTCATTATCACTGCCACCAAATATTTCACAAAGTGGGTCAAAGCAATTCCCATGACCTACATCACTAGAAATAAGATATCCAAGTTCATCTTGAACTACCTAATCTGCTGATACGGTGTTCCCCAATCCATTATCTCGGATAACAAGACACCCTTCAAGAATCAGGATGTCCATGATTTGTGTGAAAAATTCAAAATCCAACACTGCTTTTCGAATCCATATTACCCACAAGGCAATGGCCAAGCAGAAGCCACCAACAAAACTATTTTGAAGATCCTCAAGAAAAAAGTCAATGACTGTAGTTGTGAATGGAATCTGTAGTTAAATCCTACCTTGTGGGCCTACTGCACTAGCATCCACATGCCAATAGGTGTCACCCAGTTTTCCCTGGTCTACGGATCATAAGCCATACTCCCTACCGAGATCGAGCTCCCATCACTAAGGATATCCTTGCAAAATCTCATCACAGATGAGGAGTACAGGGTTATAAGACTAAATGAGCTGGAATTACTAGATGAATAGTGCATGGACACCCTAAATCATCTACAGGTCTACCAGAATCACCTAAAACAAAGCTACATAAAGAAGATTAGGCAACACACCTTTCAAGTGGGTGACCTTGTGATCAAGAAGAATCAAAAGAATGTGCAAAACTCAGATATCAAAGCAAAATTCGAGCCCAACTAGCTAGGACCTTTCATTATCACCACAAGCTATAAATCGGGAGCGTATCAATTAGCAACACTAGAAGGTGAACCTGTGTAGGAGCCCATGAACAGTTCTCACCTCAAAAAAATTTATGCCTAAGAACTTGTAAGGTATAAAACTAGAAAATATTAAAAAAAACCAGAAAAAGTCTTGAAAAAATGGTTACCTTGATGAAAACCTAGCAAATAGGCATCTTGGCGACAACAAGAAAATAAAAAATCCAAAATAAATAAATAAAAAGAATCAGAAAAAGGATTGAAAATAGTAAAGAAAAAAATTGTCCTCTAGTGAAAACCATTTCGGTGGCACTTCGGACAAGTACCTTAGTGAAAACCTAGAAAATAGGTGCCAAGTGTAAATAAAGCACTCTCTATCCACCAGGATTTGCACGACTCACTCATTGATTTCATCACATTTTATTAATCATTCATACACCCATCCACTCACATCCATACCATAGCCTGAGTTGATGCCAATATCATATTCCACCATAGTACTACTTGGAATATTCCTAAGGTTAGTTTGTTCTACCTTCATCAAAGTAGTCTATTACACCATGCTGGGGGCATGTTCTTACCTACATCAGATCGGATTTGTGTATTCTCGTTATCTTCTTAAACATCAAAAAATCCAAAAACATTCAAAAAATCAATCTAAAAAATCCAAAAACATTCATAAAATCAATTTGAAAATTAAAAAAACATCCAAATCATTCAGAAAATCCAAAGACATGTAAAAATCTTGGAAAAATCTTCATATTCATCATTATTTCTTTGTTAGTCTTTCACCTTGTCTAAACTACGTTGTCTCTGAGCTTGAACATAGGCAAGGTTGATATTTGATCATCCCCTGAGATATTTAGGTCAATCCTTTAGGCGTCCGTCACATTTGGAAATTTGTTTTCCCCTCTAATCTCCATCTTGGGTCAGTCCTTAGGTGTCCATCACAATAAAATGGCAATCTATTTTCCCATCTATCTCATCATAAGTCAGTTGGTCATCAGTCAAACTACGTGGTCTCTGCGTGTTTAATGTAGGCAATGCTAATCTATGGATCAGTGCCTGAGACCCCTAGAATAGGTCTTTAGGTTAGTCCTTTTGTCATAAATCTTGAAAATACCAAAAACAACCTCATATATTTGGAAAATCCAAAATGGTGCATTTCATCTCGCTTTCATCTGCGATAATCATCATTCCTAATAAAATCAATCATCACCTTCATCCTTTGGTGAGTCAATCAGAAGCAAGTGTAGCAGGTTCAAAAGTGAACAACTAAGCATTAAAGTCTTGAAAGTCTAAGTCAGTAAGCAAGCAAGTTGGCCAGCTCAGAGTATTAATAGCTTATCATCCAATCAGTCCCACCAAAACCTTGATCACAACATGTCCTAGGATGAAGCTTTCCTGCAATGGACATAAGTGTCAGGTACCTCACAATAGTTTAGTCTTGGCTAGTGGTATGAATAACATTAGTTGTTTGGTTTGCTTTATTTGGTCCTTTTTAGAATTTTCTTATTTTGTGGTCATTCCAAGGGCCTCTCGATGATGCCTACACAAAACAAGTTTAGAGAGAAAGGAATGGGGAAAGGATCATTGTCTCTTTTATTTTACTATGCTTGTGGGATACACTTGTAAAATAAATTAGTTATATACGCTTTGTTTAGTATGTGGGGATGATGTTTTAGATATATTGTTGACCACATAGGAAGGCTTGCTTTCCTATATTTTGACCTGAGATGTTTAGAATGTCTAAACTAAATCCATCACACTAGGTACAATGCCATCCTGGCTCTTTATACCTTGATGCATCGTACCTATGTGTGTTATTGAACATTAAGTAATTGACCCTTTGAAAATCCCAATTCCTAGCAATGCAAATCACTATCATCCTAACTAACTCTTTAATTCTTAGTTCTTCCATCTTACTTTCAAACTAACATAGTATCATGATAGTAATCAAAACATCACCAATACATACAATCTCATCTACATGATCATTAGCATATTGCATCATATCATTATCTTAAGTTATGAGGAATAATATAAATTTGTTATTCTAAGCATCTTCAGAAAGCATTACATCATACATAATTATTTGCATCCATCACCATTTGCATACCATTACACAATCATTAACATGCATTACATCCATAGGATAATCATTAAAGAGCATGAAAAGGTACAAAGAGAAATGCATCCATTAGAAAGTTACATCACATAAGCATAAGAAATAGAAACAACTCATGGTATCACCTTCAAATTAGATAGCATCCATACATATCATAAAGGGTGAATCATCTATATATCATCAAAAAATACATTGTTATGATACAAATCAGATCAAGTGTACATCGAATACATGGTACAATACAGGAAAAAATAAGGCTCATAAATCAAAAGTGCAAAACTGTCTATAATCAAAAGGGCTAGTCCTACTGGCTGTTGCCCTCACCCACCTGTCTGTCACCATGATCCTCTGTCAGCCACCTCCCTATGTGATGGGAGAAGTCTGGCACTCTGCCTATTGATGACATTGCCTATCGATAGTGGTGCTAATAGTACTCAACCTCTTTGATGGCCTCTCTCTACTCCCAGATATCAACTGATCGGCCCCGAGATGTGGAAGCTAAGCTCTCTAACTATCTCCACTGACCAATATCCTGATCCCTCTCAGATCATTCCTGATCTCTCTTAGCTATAACTGCAACAACCTACTATCAGGCCTCATCCCACTCTATTGTCAAAACCTGTACCTAGCCCTACAACTGTTGAATCAATGCATCATGGGGATCTAGCTATCTCGTTGGATGTGCTACAAGCTGGTGTTGTGGTACTACTTGAGGTTGCCCATCTAGTTCTATTGGACCCTATGCTCCATCTCTCAGAGGTGACTACTGAGGAGGTGGTACACCTCCCTGACCTCTAGCTGCTGCCCTACCCCTGGCCCTCCGACATGGAAGCACTATCCCAAGAACTATCAATCTCAACAGAGGTCAGAACAATGCCCTGTACATTGGAGTGAACCCTGCATGTGCTAACCCCTGATCGTATGGCCATGACTGGGTCACTGACTGCCTAAATGAGGACACTACCTCATCTGCTAGAATAGTTGGCCCCCATGCTGTCTCCTTTGGGGTGTGAGAAAAGAGTGCCATATACTAATCATCGGGCCTATCTTGCATCTTGCCAAACTATTTGGCTACCCTGTTAGGAAGGAACCTCTCTACCATGGTATGCTCTCGGCCTTGCATGAACCTATCCTAGCGAGCAAAGAAAAGATGTTGTGCATCATCGTACCACGAGCCTATAGCCATCCATGACCTCCATATACACACTGTCATCTTATCCAAAACCTGCTGCCAGTAGGCTATACTGTCTGTACCCATGTGGGTAAAGTGAATCTCTACCCCTCCGTACCGCCACACCATAGGATCATCAATATCTATAACAACTAGTGTCACAATTGGGTGAAGCACTGGGATCTGCTCCAATGCCCAAATGTGTAAAAGGGTAATCCAGACTCCAAGAGCCTAAACATCCAAGTAGGAAAACTCGTGCAAATCCATATACAAAAAAGCGAACAATATTAGTGCCTAGGCAAAGCACTCTTGACATACACACATCCACTACCATGCCAATCCCTAGCCTGGACTGAAATATCAACCATGCCGATCAGGAGCTACGAGACGATAAATAATGGTGGCCACAATCAGTTTGTAAGTAGGGGCTATACCCCGGTACCGCTCCAAATCTATCTGACCATCGCAAAGGATAAGATCGTCAATGCCCATCACACCAAAGCAGGCATCCCTACCCTCCTCTAGATCATAAATCACTCAAGCTCCATGAATAGGTAGTTGCAGGATGCGCAAGACATCCTCAAGAGTAATAGTGGCCTCGCCAGTAGGAAGATGAAATGATGATGTCTCGTTGTGCCATCGCTCGACCAAGGCAGTCATCATACCCAAGTGTGCTCGAACGAGACAGACATATGCAACATGCCATATACCAAAAATCCCAAGCTGCTCTTGGAGATATACGTGCATACCCTATAATCTATCGAGTACTAGCCACCGGTGCTCCCTTGAATGAAGTACCTCATGAATCTCCAGCAAAAGGAAAGATGTCGCGCCAGTTTACCTAAAGAAAATTTGCTACCCATTTTGAATTTCACTTTTGAAACAGCAAAAGCGATGCTATTCTCAAAGTGGCATAGTTTGTAATGTTCCAAACTGCACCACACCTTGGACTCTAGCACCCCATTTTGAAAAATTGCGCTGTGCGATGCTATTTGTGCATGTGACCGAGTTTGGGGACCAAAACCTTAAATTCCTAAACTACGTCGCGCGATGCTCTATGCATAAGCAGTTCCATATCGGACCATGAAGTCCTGAATTAGTAGTTTCCATGATGCAATATCACGTCATGCCACCTAGACCGAACCTAAACCTTATTAAATGCATGAGTAACGAGAAAAAATAAAATTTCAGATAGGGGTACATACCACAGGTCTTGTGGCAACTGGTCATTGATGCACTCGTACCCGCTTCGACACATGCAAAGGAAGTTTTCGTTGTGCCATCATGACCAAAACTCAGATCTCAAGGTGTCAAATTTCCAAAGGGTTAAGATTGCAACTGTATTGAAAGTGACCCCTCAAGGTCTATTTAAGCTTGAAAATTAGGGTTTTTTGTCCTAATTTGACCTTCAAATCAGCATTTTGGACCCCCGATCCCGTTTTCATCCAACCGAGGGCCACGTTACATCTTTGATGGCATTTTAGGTCATTTTTTTGGCATTCTTGGGCATTTCTGGCTTGTTGAACACTTTATCCACTTTTTTTCGTGAGATCATCCAAAAAATCCAAATTTTCGTCCAATCTCTCGAGGGAGACATTATCCTTCCATTGAAGCAGTAGTGGGGCATCTAAAAAAATTCAAGAAATTTTTTGAACCTTTGATCACAACAATTTATTTTTTGAATCAATGCAACAAGTACATTGCCTCAAAGAGGGGCAAAATGTAGACATGGAAAATGTATAATTTCATTTTGGCACACTTGATCCTGATTACTAATGACATTTCTTCTTGAATCATACTCGCAACATTTCATCATATTTTGTCTCTTAATCTAATGAATCATCATTTATTTTGATTAAGTGTTTCACCTTTGTTGATTAAATTAATCAATTTAATTTAAGTAACCTCTGAATTCTATTTAATTAAATAAATCATTTTATTTGATTAAAATCTCTAAATTCCTCCTATTAAATTAAATAAATTAAACCTTATTTGATTTAATCTAATATTTTCCTCTTTGGTTAAATAAATCAAATCATTTATTTAATAAATCATTTTCTCTCAATTCTGATTTAAATTAATTCAATTATTTGAGTCAAAATTGTCAAATCACCTAATTCTTCATTAAATTAATTTAAACCTTGATTAAGTTAATCTCTCACTAAAATCCTTTAGAGAATGCAACTTGCACAATAAATCAATTACTTTGATTTATTAATTTTCCTATTTTCCCTCACATGGCATCAAAAGGGAATATTCCCTCAATTTGAATTCAAAAAGTCCAAGTGGACTTGGTCCTTCCAACAAGGCATTTAAGGCCTCTTACATGTCCTTTGCATTGATCCAAGTGACATTAACTTCATTTCCCTTCCCTCTTCAACAAGTCATTTCACAAATTCAAACTCAAACTAAATGCATTTATTGGCACTTTGGCCAAAATGTGCACAACCACTAACCATTCACATGATGACATATGGCATTCAACCATTGGATTGAAAGTTAATCCCACATTTCTCAAATCTTATTTTCTCTTCCAAATTGAAAGTTATAAATTGGAGACTTCTCTCCTCATTTCTCATCCACAATTGAATGCAAAGTTACCCTTTTCACATTGAGAGCTAATTTTTCCCATTTCACTCAACCATTTATCATCTTCAAGATTTTAAACAAGGTTATTCTCAAACCACTCAACATTACAACTTAGGAATTGGGAAAGGGCCAATTGCAACATCTCATTGGCACCAATTCCCGCATGGGATTACTAATCTATTGACTTAATTAGGATTTAACTTCATTTCTTGTATTGTGTTCTTTATTTTCCTAATTTTAGTTTAAATAGGTGGATTTCATGGGGAATCTCTCATGCTTGTGTGCTTTCATTTGATCTAACAATATTAACCATGTTTGTTGTTCTTGTGCATTTGCAGGTTTAGGGGTTCACAAATATGGTCATCTTGTTAGATTTATTTACTGAAAAACATTATAAAACTTGGAAGTAAGATATATTACCTAGTTCTAGTAGGTCTGATACATGATCAAAGTCAATGTATGATTGCATCTTCATGATTTGTAAGGCCATCAAGAGCTGATAAGTGTCAAATGGGGTTAGATTTCTTACAGACCATTTGTTAACCTACTCTTTCGACTCACAATCATTCCATGATTGAAGTGTGCATTCATAACAAAAGCATGCCATCTTCCTTGTATGGATAGTCCATGTACCTACATTGGAGCTTCTAAAAGAGTGTAGTTTGCTCGATCCTATTAGTGTAGAACAATCCTCATATTTTGCAATGTTAGTATCATCTACTAAATGAAAAAAATATGAACTAAAGAATTACCTTCACTACCTGAACCCATTGAACCATTGCACCACTAGACAGTTGATCTTGCATCTATCAACTTTACACTATTTGTGTACTTTAACTCTTCTCATGCTAAGGCTCTTTTGATACATGCACCTATTCCATCATGCTCCCCCTTTCCTTGCCCGACCTCTGAGAAGTTCCAAATATGCTAAACACCACTAATCTTATGCATCTTGCTCAACCAATAAAAAATTCTAGCGTTCTTGAATTGAGATGTACAATTATCTGACCATATGATATTCTAACTCAATGATATTCCCCTTCTAGCCAGATTGGCATACAACATATGAAAGCAACCTTGAACATACTCTATGGAATGTGTGCAATGATCATTGATGTAAGAGTGATACTCCCTCAATAATTTCCTATTTTCCTCTGTACTATCATTTGCATGAATGAATGTTATATGTACAAATATAGCAACCTACATAGAGTTGTAGTACTGTGATTGCACCTGATTCTATGTTTGTACTATGTATTTCTCAGCAATGTCGACAACTAAAATGATATGATGAAGTGGAAATGTGTCCTTGTATAACTTGAACTATGAGTCCAACCATTGTGCTTTGTGTGTATGCATTACATAATCATAAACCACCTGATCAAAAAAAATGCCCATAAACCTATACACTGGAATCTTATCACTGACCAATTCACACTTCTTTGCTTCTTTCCCATGTTTTAGACTGTATGCCACTATCGTATATTTGCCAAATTCCACAATTTTGTCTCCAATTGTGTGTGTACTAGCCATGTGTTGGAAAATTGGAAAATGATGCATGCCACCACAATGATCACATGTGCCATCCAAACATAATTTTTTGTAAAAGAATTGACCATCCTCTCTTTCACATAAAATGAAAGACAAAAATTTCCTTGACGATTTAGGTGGAGGCATTATGTTACATTCCTACAAAACATTGTTAGTATGCATATCTACACATATATGTCGATAAACATCATAATGGTTAGAAAACTCAATATGAACCCTACAACAACAAGTAGAGCCTGTGTGATTTATTTTGACATAAAAAGGCTTTAGCATTTCAAAATACCTTTGACATAATTTAATTTCAGGAAACTTATGTAAAAAAAAAAAAAAAAATTGGGTTTGAGTGGTATCCAAATAATGCATTGGATGTAGCTCAAAATTTTTACTACCAATTCTCCTTCTTATCACATCTCTTTCATTAGAAGAGGTCCTTGTGTTATCCTTCCAATAATTCACAATTAAAGATCTCAAGCCTTGAGCAATTCTTGTGTCTTTCTGTGACACTCTACCCGAAAATGCGCATAACTCATTGCTATTTGGATCCTGTACTCTTTCATTCTCATTAGAGATGATCTAGTTATTTTCAAAGACTTACCTTCCTTTGTAAGGTTCACCTTGTTCCTCATTTGACTGCTTAACAGTGTTGTTGTCATCACATGTCATGTGGCACAACTATCCTTCATGCATGAGGTGGAACCCACGCTCTTGTATGCACTCATCAAGTTCTTTACAATGGAATTTTCACTTGAGTCATTCAAAACTCTTAGCCCAAGAGCCTTCATGGTGGGCCTAAATTTGAGTTGCCTCATCATTTCAACAAATAGTTGGCATCTTCCACCCTCACTTAGCTTTGCAAAAAACAAACTCCATATCCTTTCTGCATATCTTTGACATGTACGTTTTGGAATCTTATTAGGCATCCATTTCAAAACATTGGAATTAATATCAATCAAAAATGTAGGTTTTCTATGCAAAAATCTAGAAAGAGTTCTCAAATGTAAATTTGTGTCATTATTGGGAAGGTCAACAACATCAGGGATAGATCGTGTACCTTCAATTGGAGCTGCAATTGATGACATACCTTGAGATTGACATGTAAACAATGTTGTACCTCCAAATTGAGATGTCATTTGTGGAGTTCCTTCAAATAGAGATGTGTTTGCTGATGTAATTTCAAAACGCAATATTTTTGATGGTGTGTCTTCAATTGGAGATGTGATTTTTAATGTACCTGGAAAACCACATGTTGGTGTCAATGTGTCTTCAACTGGAGATGTGCATTGAGCTTCACCTATGGTTGATGATGTGCCCCCAAATTCTATATCCATTCCTGTCCTTCCACGAACTTTCCTCATTCATTCCCTTTGTTTTGTCAATTTGACATCTCTCTTAGATTGCACGGGAATTTGTGGCTGTATGGGCTGCAATTCCTTTGCTTCACAAGCTACATTTTTTTATTCTCTTCTCCTTGCATTTTTAATTGCACGTTCTTCTTGTGTTAAGGGCTTTGATCATTTCCTTGGCATGACCTTGAATGCTACATGTCTACAAACACACATAGAACAAAATTAAGTAATGCACTTTTCAAACAAATTGATGTAGAGAGGGGTGGAAACCATTCAATACAACAAATCAATGAGAATAAAAAACCTAGGGTATAAATTTTTGCCACCTAAATGAAAACTAGAGACTCTTGTGTTTAATTTTCTCAAAACCAAATTTTTGAATGTCAATAAATTCATGAAGAATATGGATTCAAAGAAGGGTTTGTGATGCTATATCTTATCATTATTCACTATATCTTTGGCAATGAGATTTTCCAAATTAGATGAAACAAAAGTTTTCCAAATTAGTTGAAAAAAGAACAAAATATAGTGAATTCCACTAGTCATGCTAGAAATGGACTATTATAAGTAATGCAAATAGAATTCATAAGTAAATCTATGTTAAGTGACTATCATGTTTTTATTTTTTTGTTCTTCAAACTCATAAAATTGAAATTTTTTATGTAAATCCCATCTAATTCAATGTTGAATTCTAAGTCCAATTGTTATGATTAATAAAATCATTAAGGAAATTAGTTTATATTGTCAAAAACAAAAAAATATACTAAATACAAACATTTCAATTTACCAAAATGAATATATTACCTCTGATAATGTAAAATGATACATAAACTTCAAAATATCTTCTTCTACGTTGTCTACCATGCAGATTGGTGGTAAAATGGTGATGGATCAAGCATAGATTGGTACAATATGAAGTCAACTATATAAAAAAAGCCATTTCTAACTCGGATAAAGAGCTGAACCAGACAAACACAGGAGAATGTGGGCCTAAATCATGAGGTCAACCCTTATTTTTACCATTTGAAGGTAAAATCCATTTGGCGCTCGCCAAATTTTGAGAGCGCCAAATATGTTCCTCTGAAAAGGAGAGACTTCAAAGAGAGGGAGAGACACAAAGTGGGAGAGAGATAGAGGGAGTGAGAGAGAGGGAGTGGGAGAGAGAGAGCGGGGGAGGGAGAGGGCGTGGGAGGGAGAAACCTAAGAGAGAGAGACTTGGAGGGAGACACCTAAGAGAAGGAGAAGGAGTCAAAGTGGGAGAGAGGGGATGGGAAGGAAAGACCTAAGAAAGTAGGGTGGGAGGTAAGTGAGGCCTAACATAGAGGGATTGTGAGATGAGGCGTAATCTCTCAACCCCTATACCCTATCAACCCTCAACCCTTAACCCTCAACCTTTAAACCCTAATCCCTCAACCCTTATACCCTCTTAATCTATCAACCCTCAGCACTTAACCCTCAACCCTTAACCCTTAAACCCTAATCCCTCAACCCCCATACCCTATTAATCACTCAACCCCTCAACCCTCAACCATTAAATCCTAATCCCTCAACCTCCATACTCTCTTAATCTCTCAAACCTCAACCCTCAACCCTCAACTCGTAAACCCTAATCCCTCAACCCCCATATCCTCTTAATCCCTCAACCCCTATACCCTCTTAATCCCTCAACCCTCAACCCTTAAACCCTAATTCATCAACACCCATACCCTCTTAATCCCTCAACCCTCAACTCTGAACCCTTAAACCCTAATACCTCAACCCCCATACCCTCATAATCCCTAAACCCTCAACCCTCAACCCTTAAACCCTAATCCCTCAACCCTCAACCCTTCAACCCTAATCCCTCAACCCCCATACCCTCTTAATCCCTAAACCCTTCAACCGTAATCCCTCAACCCCTATACCCTCTTAATCCCTCAACCCTCAACTTTGAACCCTTAAACCATAATACCTCAACCCCCATACCCTCATAATCCCTAAACCCTCAACCCTCAACCCTCAAACCCTAATCCCTCAACCCTCAACCCTTCAACCCTAGTCCCTCAACCCCCATACCCTCTTAATCCCTAAACCCTTCAACCATAAATCCTCAACCCCTATACCCTCTTAATCCCTCAACCCCCATACCCTAATCCCTCAACCCCATACCCTCTTAATCCCTCAACCGTCAACCCTTAAACCCTAATCCCTTAACCCCTATACCCTCTTAATCCCTCAACCCTCAACCCTTAACCCCTAATCCCTCAGCCCCTATACCCTCTTAATCCGTCAACCCCCATACCCTCTTAATCCCTCAACCCTCAACCCCCAACCCTTAAACCCTAATCCATCAATCCCCATACCCTCAACCCTCAACCCTTAAACCCTAATCTCTCAACCCCAATACCCTCTTAATCCCTCAACCCTCAACCCTTAACCCCTAATCCCTCAACCCTTATACCCTCTTGATCCCTCAATCCTCAACCCTCAACCCCTCTACAATCTTTATCCCTCAACCCTCAACCCCTCTACAATATTAATCCCTCAACTCTCGACCCCTCTACAATCTTAATCCCTCAACCCTTAACCCTCAACCCTCAACCCTTAAACCCTAATCCCTCAACCCCTATACCCTCTTAATCCCTCAACCCTCAACCATTAACCCTTAAACCCTAATCCATAGAGACAGAGACAGAGAGTGAGAGAGAGGGAGGGAGACGGGGTGGGAGGGAGACACCTGAGAGAGAATGAGAGGGAGAAAAAGTGGGAGAGAGGGGGTGGGAATGAAATACCTAAGAGAGTATGAGAGAGAGGAGGGAGAGTGGGTGGGAGGGAGACACCTAAGAGAGGAGATGGAGAAAATGTGGGAGAGAGGGGGTGGGAAGGAAATACCTAAGAGATTAGGAGAGAGAGGGATGGGAGAGATAAAAGGAGTGAGAGAGACAAACTTGAGAGATAGAGAGGGGGTGGGAGGGAGAGGGAGTACTCAGGGGAGAGGGAGTACTCAAAATAGAGGGATTCGAGAGAGATGGAGGGGGTGGGGGGAGATACATGAGATAGAGGGAGAGAGAGAGTGGGAGGGAGATATCTAAGAAAGGGAGAGAGAGGGAGAAAGGCAGAGTGGGAGAGAGTGAGAGAGAGGGAGTGGGAGAGAGAGGGAGTGTGAGATAGAGATAGGGAGACAAGAGGAGGGAGGGACAAAGATAGATGAGGGTTGAGGATCCAATTTATAGGGTAGATGGTTGAGAATTTAAGTTATAGGGTTGAGGACCTATAGGGTTGATGGTTTAGGGTATTGGGTTGAGGGTATAGGGTTTAAGGGATATGGGAGAGAGATAGATGGATTGAGTCAGTGAGAGAGAGAACTAAGAGAGGGAGAGGGGGTAGGATGAAGATACTTGAGAGAGAGAGGGAGGGAGGGAGTGGGAGAGAGACAGAGGGTAGATGGTTAAGGGTAGAGGGTAGAGGGTTTAAGGGTTTAGGGTTAAGGGTAGAGAGAGAGAGAGAGAGGTGATAGAGAGAGAGAATTAGAGAGGGAAAGAAGGTGGACATATTGAGAGAGAGGAGGCAAGGAGGGAGAGAGAAATAGGTATAGAGGGAAAAATAGGTAGAGAGAAGTAGATATGAAAGCAGAGATAGAGGGAGAGGTAGGGATGGAGAGAGAGGTGAGTACAAAACAAAGAGAGGTCTAGGTAGATAGAGGTGGGAGGAGATAAAGAGAATTATAGGGTAGAGTGTTTAAGGGTTTAAGGGCTAAGGGTTTAGGGTTTAGAGTTAGGGGTAAAGGAGAAAGAGATATAGGGAGTTAGTGAGAGAGAGAGAGGGAGGGATTAGAAAAGAGATAGAAGGTAGAGGGTTAAGAGTTAATAGTAGAGGGTTTAATGGTTAAGGGTTAAGGATGGAGGGGAGATAGATAGAGGGAGTGAGTGAGAGAGACACTTGAGAGAGGGAGAGGGGATAGGAGGGAGAGACTTGAGAGAGAGGGGAAGGGAGTGGGAGAGAGATAATGGTTAGAGGGTTATGGATAGAGGGTAGAGAGTTTAAGGTTTTAAGGGTTTAAGGGTTAGGGTAGATAGTAGAGGAGATGAGGGAGAGGGAGAGAGAGGGAGTGAGTGAGTGAGAGACCTAAGAGAGAGAGGGGGTAGGAGGAGAGTCTTGAGAGAGGGGATGAGGGAGAGTCTCCCTCCCTCTCCGTCTCTCTCCTACTCTCTCCCTCTCAGTTCTCTCTCTCTCTTAGTAACTCCCTCTATCTCTATCCCCTCTGCCCTTAACCCTAAACCCTAAACCCTTAACCCTTAAACATTGAACCCTCTACCCTCTAACCTTAACCATCCCACCCTCTTTCTCTCTCCCAAGTCTCTCTCTCCTATTGCCTCTCCCTCTCTTAGGTCTCTCTCACTCACTTACTCACTACCTCTATCTTTCTCCCCTCTACCCTTAACCCTTAATCCTTTATCCTTAACCCTTAAAACCTTAACCATTAAACCCTTTTACCCTCTACCCTTAACCCTCAACCCTAAACCCTTAACCCTTAAACCCTAAACCATCTACCCTATACCCTTAACCCTCCCCCCTCTATTTTTCTCCAAATCCCTCCATTCCTCTCTCTCTCTCAACCCTCTCCCTCCTACCCCCTCTCCCCCTATCCCTCTCTAAGGTCTCTTTCTCAGTCACTCCCTCTATCTCTCTCTCCTCTACCCTTAAGCCTAAACCCTAAACACTTAAACCTTAAACCCTTAAAACCTCTACCCTCTACCCTTAACCATGTCTCCCTCTATCTCTCTCCCACTCCCTCCCTCTCTCTCTCTCAAGTATCTCCCTCCTAACCCCTCTCCCTCTTTCAGGTAGAGGGTAGAGGGGAGAGACAAAGGAAGTGACTAAGAGAGAGATACTTGAGAGAGGGAGAGGGATTAGGAGGTGTTAGAACCCAAAAATTTCAATAAAAAACCCTAAGGTTTTCTCATTTAAATTTGATATTTTCCATCAAAATCTTAAATTTGTATTCATTTATACCCTATACTTTCCTTTACTGCCGTTCAAAAAGGCTAAGAAATGACTTATATCCTATACCACTATTGTAAACCCTTTAAATTTTTCTCCCTACCACTTTACCATGGATAGCCTTCAAACAATTCACGGTTGTGTGGTAGAGAGTCAGCCTGGCGGTCATCAAACAACCACCGCTATACCGCATGCAATAAAATCTATACCCACAGTAAAGCGGTAAACATGGAAGAAATCGGTGGCGGTGAGGGTAGCGGCTAATGACCAAGCACAAAATTTTTACCATGCAACTGCACACGGTGTAAACATAGACTATAGTGGCGCAATGATGGTGAGTCATCGGTGAGGCAATAGTCAGTGAAGAGCCACCACAATACCATGGCCATTAAAACAGTGACCCTTCATTTCCCAGTTTTGGTCATTTACATTTTATCACAGAGATTAAAATATTTAATTATATTGCGTCTCAAAAAATTAAATATTTTTGACTATGGTTCTAGGTTTTAAATCTTCACTTTAATATTTTCCTGCCTTTATTTCACTTTGTATGCCACTGTGAAGTCCTTTTTATTTCTACCACCATACAGTGGTCAAACTTATGTCTCCCCATGGTAACACGGTACCTTTACCTTGACTACTTCGATGTCATTTATTACCTTACGGTGCTACCATGGTTACCATTTTCATAGGTTGCGGTGTAGTAGTACCCGCTTACCGACTGCTACATTTCCAGTGCCAACCCGTTAATCGTTCATCGTCTCTGTTTCCACCACAATCACTGCAGTCATCGGCTTGACCACCAGCAGTACCGCGGTGGCCCTTAATTGACTATTGCCTCACTGATGACTCACCATCATTGTGCCATATCGGTCTATGTTTAGACTGCACGTGGTGGCGCAGTAAACATTTTGTGCTTGATCATTGGCCGCTACCCTCACCATCGCCGGTTGCTTCCCTATTTACCGTGTTACCACGAGTATAGATTTTAATCTGCATGGTACAGCGATGGTTGTTTGATGACCACTAGGCTAACCCTCTACCACACAACCGTAGACTATTTGAAGACTATTTGCGATAAAGCGGTAGAGAGAAAACTTTAAAGGGTTTAGGGGGGCGATATAGGATAAAAGTCATTTTTTAGACTTTTTGAATGGTGCTAAAGGAATTTGAATGATTTTGGATGGGAAAAATGAATTTTTATGGAAAATATAGGAAAATATTCGATTCAAATAGGTAAAATACCTTAGGATTTTCATGAAATTTTGGGTTCTAACAAGGTTAAGGGGAGAGGAGAGATAGATAGAGGGAGTGAATGAGTGAGTGAGTGAGAGAGAGACCTAAGAGAGGGAGAGGGGGTAGGTGGGAGAGTCTTGAGAGAGAGAGAGAGGGAGGGAATGGGAGAGAGATAGAGGGTAGAGGGCTAAGGGTAGATGGTTAAGGGTTGAGGGTAGAGGGTTTAAGGGTTAAGGGTAGAGGGATAAGAGGAGAGAGGAGAGACATAGAAGGAGTGAGTGAGTGAGAGAGAATTTAGAGAGGGAGAGGGGGTAGGAGGGAGAGAATTGAGAGAGAGAGAGGGAGAGGGAGTGTGAGAGAGATAAAGGGTAGAGGGTAGAAGGTTAAGGGTAGAGAGAGAGAGAGGGGGGGAAAGAAGGTAGAGATATTGAGAGAGAGGAGGCAAGGAGGGAGAGAGAAATAGGTATAGAGGGAAAAATAGGTAGAGAGAAGTAGATATGAAAGCAGAGATAGAGGGAGAGGTAGGGATGGAGAGAGACGTGAGAAAAAAACAAAGAGAGGTCTAGGTAGATAGAGGTGGCAGGAGATAAAGAGAAGTAGAGGGTATTGTTAAGGGTAGAGGGTAGAGTCTTTAAGGGTTAAGGTTTTATGGTTTAGAGTTAAGGGTAAAGGAGAGAGAGATATAGGGAGTGAGTGAGTGATTGAGTGAGTGAGATACTTGAGAGAGGGAGAGGGCGTAGGAGGGAGAGACTTGAGAGATAGGGAGAGAGGGGGGGAGTGAGAGAGAGATAAAGGGTAGAGGGTTTAAGGGTTTAGATTTTAAGGGTTTAGAGAGATAGAGGGATTGAGTGATTGAGAGAGAGACCTTAGAGAGGGAGAGGGGATAGGAGGGAGAGTCTTGATATAAAGAGGGAGTGAGTGGGAGAGAGATAGAAGGTAGAGGGTTTAAGAGTAGAGGGCTAAGCATAGAGTGGACAAATATAGGAGAGAGAGACTTGAGATAGGGAGAGGGGTAGGAGGGAGATACATGAGATAGAGAGAGAGAAAGAGAGAGAGGGAGTGGGAGAGAGATAGAGGGTAGAGGTTTTTAAGGGTTAAGGGTAGAGGGGACATAGATAGAGACTTGAGAGAGGGAGAGGGGGTAGCAGAGAGAGTAAAGGGAGATATAGATAAGTGGAGAGGGAATGAAAGATGGATGGAGAGGTAGGGATTGAGGGAGAGATAAGGATTTAGAGAGAGGTGAGAGAGTGAAATTGAAAGAGAGAGAGGTAGGTAAGGATAGGGAGGGGAGATAAAGGGAAGTAGAGAATGGAGGAGAGAGGGAAGAAGAGGTAGGGAGGGAGAGATAGGTGAGATAGAGAGAGAGGAGGGAGGGAGGGATATTTAAGGAGAGAGAGGTGAGATAGAGAGAAAGAAAGTAAAGAGGGAAGGGGGAGAGAGAGAGGTGATAGAGAGAAGTAGAGGCGTAATGAGAAAGGTAGATAGATGAGAGAGGGAAAGAGAGAGGGAGAGAAAATGAGGTATATAGGGGTAGGCTAGACAAAGAGATGTAGAGTGAATTTTGGTGGAAGAGAGAGAGGAGGGAGGGATAGGTAAAGATGGATAGCTGAGATAGATAGGAGAGATATAGGTAGAGAGAGGGAAAGAGATATCTACTTAGAAAGAGGGGGAGAGAGAGGAGAGATAGAAAGAGGGGGAGGGAGGGAGAGATAGAGAGAGTAGAGAGGGAGGAGAGAGATAGAGAGAGGTGATAGAGAGAGAATTAGAGAGGGAAAGAAGGTGGAGATATTGAGAGAGAGGAGGCAAGGAGGGAGAGAAATAGGTATAGAGGGACAACTAGGTAGAGAGAAGTAGATAGGAAAGGAGAGATATAGGGAGAGGTAGGGGTGGAGAGAGAGGTGAGACAAAAATAAAGAGAGGTCTAGGTAGATAGAGGGAGGAGGAGATAAAGAGAAAAATAAGAGGTAGGGATGGAGAGAGAGAGGTGAGAGAGATAACAAAGAGGAGGGAGGAATAGGTAGGGAGTGAGGGTTGAGATAGAGAGAAAGAGAGTAGAGAGGGAAGGGGAAAGACAGAAATGAGATAGGTGATAGAGATATGTGATGGAGCTTAAAATTAGAGAGATAAGGAGGAAGGTGGAGAGATTGAGATGGAAGGAGGGGGGAGACAGAGAGATGTATAGAGGGATAGGTTAGATAGAGAGAAGTAGAGAGAAAAGGTGGGTGAAAGGAAGAGAGAGGGAGAGAGAGAGGGGGAGAAAGAGGGGTGAGATAAATAGAAGTAGAAAGGGAAGGAGAGAGAGAATGACAAGATAGAGAGTAGAGAGGGGAGGAGAGAGCGAGGGAAGCAAAGAGAGAGAGAAAGAGAGGAGAGGAGAGGGAGGGAGGGAGGGATAGGTAAGTGTAGAGAGTAGAGAGAGATATATAGAGATTAAAGGAGAGGGATGAGAGATAGAAAAATGTAGAGAGGGAAGGAGGGAGGGAGATAGATACTGGAGAGGGAAGGAGAGAGAGATGGACATGTAGAGACAGTTCTTGAGCTCAAGGAAGATTTTTTTAGATAAAGGGATGGAGATAGTGAGAGAGAGAGAGGTCTAGAGAATAAGAGATGAAAATGAGTGAGATAGATGAAATTCGACCTCCTGAGTACTAAAATTTGACCTCCTGATTACTGAAATTTGACATGTTGATTACTGAAATTTGACTAAGTCTGAAATTTTTAAGATCTTCCAAAAACTAGAATTTGCATTATAACTCTTAGAGATCTGAAACCACTCTCAAACATCCTGCCTATATATACATGAAATATAACTTAAAGTATAACAAAGTAAATGTCCATATGTAAATGTCAGCTTATACTTAAATGTTTATTTCATGTATATAATTTCCCTGACAAAGAAAACGAAAATCTAGTTATGTGCAAAGTAGACCATTTGGCACTCACCAAATAACTCATCACATTTGGCGCATGCCAAAAGGCCTGCTTTAGACGTGTTAATTAACAGGATTTGCTAAATTTTCTCATATTTTTGGCC
>CM021103.1:173550675-173810680 GCA_007115665.2 Sequoiadendron giganteum | reverse complement strand
AGAGAGGAGGGAGGGATAGGTAAATATGGAAAGTTGATATAGATAGAAGGAGAGAGATATAGGTAGAGAGAGGGAAAATAAATACAAAAAGAAGGGGAGGGAGAGAGAAGAGATAGAAAGAGGGGGAGTGAGGGAGAGATAGAGAGAGTAGAGAAGGAGGAGAGAGATAGAGAGAGTAGAGAGGGAGGAGAGAGATAGAGAGAGGTGATAGAGAGAGAATTAGAGAGGGAAAGAAGGTGGAGATATTGAGAGAGAGGAGGCAAGGAGGGAGAGAGAAACAGGTATAGAGGGACAACTAGGTAGAGAGAAGTAGATATGAAAGGAGAGATATAGGGAGAGGTAGGGATGGAGAGAGAGGTGAGACAAAAATAGAGAGAGGTCTAGGTAGATAGAGGGAGGAGGAGATAAAGAGAAGTATAGAGGGAAGGAGAGAGGGAGGAAGAGGTAGGGATGGAGAGAGAGAGGTGAGAGAGATAAGAGAGAGGAGGGAGGAATAGGTAGGGAGAGAGGGGTGAGATAGAGAGAAAGAGAGTAGAGAGGGAAGGGGAAAGAGAGAAGTGAGATAGGTGATAGAGATGTGTGATGGAGCTTAAAAGTAGAGAGATAAGGAGGAAGGTGGAGAGATTGAGATGGAAGGAGGGGGGAGAGAGAGATGTATAGAGGGATAGGTTAGATAGAGAGAAGTAGAGAGAAAAGGTGGGTGAAAGGAAGAGAGAGGGAGAGAGAGAGGGGGAGAAAGAGAGGTGAGATAAAGAGAAGTAGAAAGGGAAGGAGAGAGAGAGGGAGATAGAGAAAATTAGAGAGGGAGGGAGGGAAGGAGAGAGAAGTGAGATAGAGAGAACTAGAGAGGGAAGGAGAGAGAGAATGACAAGATAGAGAGTAGAGAGGGGAGGAGAGAGCGAGGGAAGCAAAGAGAGAGAGAAAGAGAGGAGAGGGAGGGAGGGAGGGATAGGTAGGTATAAAGAGTAGAGAGATATATATAGAGATAAAAGGAGAGGGGTGAGAGATAGAAAAATGTAGAGAGGGAAGGAGGGAGGGAGATAGATAGTGGAGAGGGAAGGAGAGAGAGATGGACATGTAGAGACATAGTTCTTGAGCTCAAGGAAGATATTGTTAGATAAAGGGATGGAGATAGTGAGAGAGAGAGAGGTCTAGAGAATAAGAGATGAAAATGAGTGAGATAGAGAGAGAAAGATGGAATTTGACCTCCCGAGTACTAAAATTTGACCTCCTGATTACTGAAATTTGACATGTTGATTACTGAAATCTAACTAAGTCTAAAATTTTTAAGATCTTCCAAAAACTAGAATTTGCATTATAACTCTTAGAGATATGAAACCAATCTAAAACATCCTGCCTATATATACATGAAATATAACTTAAAGTATAAGAAATTAAATGTCCATATGTAAATGTCAACTTATACCTAAATGTTTATTTCATGTATATAGTTTCCCTGATAGAGAAAGCAAATATCTAGTTTTGTGCAAAGCATGCCATTTGACGCTCACCAAATGACTCATCACATTTGGCGCTCGTCGAAAGGCCTGCATTAGACATGTTAATTAACAGGATTTTCTAAATTTTCTCATATTTTCATTTGTGCTCCTCGCCTCATTTGCACGTATTTCAATGCAAGTTTATAAAAAAAACCATGATAGTGTTAACCTCTATCTCAGCTATCTAAATATATAATTATTTTTTCATTTTGATTTAGTTAAGGTTTTGATCCATGGCTTCTATTGTAAATTCCTTCGTTTTTGGTCAAAAACCAACATGTGCTAGGTTTAGGATAGATTTTTACACGTTCATCAAAACATGAATCAAATTACATTTTTTGAAACTAGATTCCATTATTCACATGATGAAAAAAATTAAATCAATTTGCGATTAGTTTGCAAAAAGAGTGGGGGGGAGCACGCTCAAATTTCAGCTTTTCAGGATGTGTCCACTTTGAAAATTCATAAAATATTATATATTCATTCAAAAAATTATCCAGAAGAAGGAGGATAAACTAAATAGTGTTAGCTAATTTCTCACCCTTGGGATTTTTGAAATTCTAAAAAAATATTTAAGCAAAAATGGGGGAGCCCTTAGGCACTATGCTATTTTTTTTGATAAAAATAGGACCTATTTTGGCATCCCCCTTTTTGAGACCCTTAATCTTCATTAATTTCAAAAAACAATAGTAGCTTAGAAACTAGACTTGAAGCACTTCAACTTTTGTTCTTGCCGCATCTTGAAATTTTGAGCATAACTATCTTCATTTTCTCGAGCAAATCAAATTTTCCTGATTTCAGAAAGAAAAAAAAGTGGCATCTTAAGAGCCAAAATTGTGTCACAGATTGGTGCACTTACCCGGGCTTCACCATGTGTTATTTGGTATATAGAAATAAGATTTGTTTGCAACTCTGGAATGCACAATACATCCCAAAAGTAGGCATCACCTATGTCTATAGTGCCTATCCCTTGAACATCCAATAACTTATTGCTCCCTAACAAAATTTTAGAAGTGTCAGAGGGGTGGAAACCCATGAAAGGATAGGGTGAAGAAATCATGTGGTGAGATGCACTAGAATCTAGGAACCATCTGTCACACCAAGAATCAACTATAGAAGTGACTAGTGCATGTCCCTTACCTAAATAGTGCTTATCTTATTTACTACTTGCAATTCCTACACTACCAGACTCTATGGGCTTGGTGGATGGAGAAGATGAAGATGTAGAGGTTGTAGAAGGAGTCACAAAATATGACAGTGGGATGTTCTTTTTTCTAGAGAAGGTGGGAGAGATCATATATCTTCTTTGTGTAACAATGATGCTTGCCATGCCCCTTCTTTCTATAGTATACACAACTGAATTTCTCTTTCTTTGGCTTTCCTTCCTTTGTAATGATGGGGGTCTCATTTGACTTTGTTCTAGGTTTACGCTTCTTCTTACCCTTACTCTGTGATCCATGTGCAGCCAATGCATGATTTTTAGGGACCCCCTGTAGCTGGGAAAGTTTGGCTTGATCCCTTGTTAACAAGTCACAAAAGGTCTCAAAAGAGGGCATCTGGAATGCAATACCTAAAGCATCTATTGTGGAGTAAAAGGTAGAGGAAAACACAACAAAAGGGCCTCTTAACTTAGACAGAATCAAGAAAATAGACTCCTTATTAGTTTTGGTCTTTCCACATCCTGCTAGTTGTGACCTTACTAATTTGAATTTCACTAGGTAGTCATCAATAGTAGGAAATTCTTAGGGGATAAGCGAGTTTAAATCAACCTCCAATTGCAATGCACAAAACATACTAACCTGACCAAATAGGTTTTCTAACTTATCCCAGATTTCTTTGGGTGTACCCAACTCATCAACATGGAAAAGGAGATTATCTGAAACTTTTAACTTCATCAACCCCATACTTTGGTCACATTTATTTTGATGTGAAAATATTTCATATTCTTTGGTGAGCGTGGGTTGGGTAGCATTTAGAGTGGGCCTTAGACCCTGGGACTAAAGAAATCTACACATTTTCATTTTCTAGGTGTGGTAATTGTGGGGAGTCAATAATTCAATAGATGCTAGGGAATCCATGATAAAAATCGCACTAAAATGAAAAATTAACCCAAACTGATAAAAAACACCTAATAAAGCAACCTCTACAATTTAACATTCACCACTTTTTTTGAAAAAATTCACCAACCAAATAGTTAATTTTAGGAAAATAATTTGAGCCAAAACTTAATGCAACCTTGCTGACTTGAATTTCACTAGGTAGTCATCAATATTAGGAAGTGCTTAAGGGATAAGCGAGTTTAACTCAACCTCCAATTGCAATGCATGAAACTTGCTAACTTGACCAAATAGGTTTTCTAACTTATCCTAGATTTCTTTGGGTCTACCCAAATCATCAACATCGAAAAGGAGACTATCTGAAACATTTAACTTCATCAACCCCATAGTTTGGTCATATTTATTTTTATGGGAAAATATTTCATATTCTTTGGTGAGCGTGGGTTGGGTAGCATTTAGAGTGGACCATAGACCTTGGGACTGAAGAAATCTACGCATTTTCATTTTCTAGGTGTGGTAATTGTGGGGAGTCAATAATTCAATAGATGATGGGGCATCCATGATAAAAATTGCACTAAAAGGAAAGATTAACCCAAACTAATAAAAAGCACCCAATAAAGTAGCCTCTATAATTTAATTTTCACCAATTTTTTTGAAAAAATTCTCCAACCAAATAGCTAATTTGAAGAAAAAAATCAAGCCAAAAATTAATGCAACCTTGTTGATTTGAATTTCATTAGGTAGTCATGAATAGTAGGAAATGCTTAAGGGAAAAGTGAGTTTAACTCAACTTCCAATTGCAATGCACGAAGCTTGCTAACCTAACCAAATAGGTTTTCTAACTTATCCCTGATTTCTTTGGGTGTATCCAACTCATCAACATGGAAAGGGAGACTATCTAAAACATTTAACTTCATCAACCCCATAGTTTTGTCACATTTATTTTGATTGGAAAATATTTCATATTATTTAGTGAGGGTGGGTTGGGTAGCATTTAGATTGGACCACAAACCCTGGGACTGAAGCAATCTATGCATTTTCATTTTCTAGGTGTGGTAATTGTGGGGAGTCAATAATTAAATAGATGATGGGGCATCCATGATAAAAATTGCACTAAAAGGAAAAATTAACCCAAACTGATAAAAACCACCTAATAAAGCAACCACTACAATTTAATTTTCACCACTTTTTTTGAAAAAATTCTCCAACCAAATAGCTATTTTTAGGAAAAAAGTTTGAGCCAAAACTTAATGCAAACTTGATCCGCAATCCAATTGTGGCCACCTAGAAGACACTCCACAAGGCTAAGTCACCAACTCCACAAATAGTCCACTGCACCAACAAATCATGTGCATAAGCTTCCACAAAGACTCCAAGTGAACCTTTTCTCACAATAACTTGTGCAAAGAAACTATATATAAATACTAGAAAACCTTCTTACACAACCAATCTGGGATTAAAGATCCCAAGATAATGTTTAGAGAACTTGACACGAGCCAACCTCCAAACCCTAGCCAAATATTTCATAGCAAAAGTTTAATGTAAATTTTAAATGTTGTTAATGGTTGCAGATGTCAAACGCCTCTCTACAACCTCTAGACTCCTCTCTTCAATAATTTCACCTTTGTAAATCAATAGAACCAATGAAGTAAAACAACCCTCCACACAACAATGAATTCAGGTTCTTCATAAATGCCACCTCTCCAAAAAAATGAACCTATTTATAATGCTCTTTTAGGTCTTCAGATGAAGGAAATCGGCTCCCTCCAAGATTCAAATGCAACTTCAACATAAATGCTCAAATTTAAATCAATACTCAGCCTGTAACTAGTAATTCACAGCCACAATGTCAATCAAGCCTCTCTTAGAAAAGATATTGGCCTCTCTGGAGAAATAATTCCCTCCATAGTGTGATTTTAAATGCCTTTTGAAATAGACAAAATCAACATCTCCAATTAGAATCACACCTCCTATATGAAATGCCTCCAAATTGGTTGAATCAATCTTGGAACAACAAATTGCACCAAGAGAAGATGACTCCTGAGGAAGATTAGTAGCCTTGAAAAACAAAAAACAACTCTATTAAACACCAGCTAGGCCCATCATGAGAAATCAGGCTTCAGAGAAAAACACCCCTTCCAAACAGATAATCACTACAAACAATCACCTCCAGTAGAGAAAGAAACCAAAATGCCTCTTTTTTTCTCCTCCAGGAAATGAAATTTGGGCTTCTCTAAATGGCTGAAAATATCAATTGAATAACAAAAAGAAATTGGAGAAATCATAAATGAAGAATAAGGCAATTTTGAAAATTTAAATTTTTTCAAATACTGAATGATCTCCAATCGATCTCAAAATCTCCAGCCACAATTCTCTGACAAAAAAATTTCAGGGAAGATACTACAAACAGGGAGGCTCTGATACCATGATAGAGCAAAAAATTCCTAGGAAAACCAATTACACAAAGACTTTCACAAACACGAGAGAAAATATTTCACCCAAGAGAAAATACATTCAGAATGAGATATTTTACACAATGTACAAAGTTCCTTAAAAGGCATAAAAGGTAGGTAAGGGATGTAAAAACTACCACACAGGAAAAAACACTCAATTAATTAAATGCATTATTAAACTATAATTCAAACCTAACTAAACTTAAGCATAAATATGCATTTACTCTAGCAAGTATAATATTTGTATTGTTTGGATAAGTATGTTTCCTTAGAATGGAAAGGATTGAAACCATGTCAGAAATATTATGTCATTATCTTCTAGGGAATGATGTTATTTATAAATATCCATGTTCGTAGCTTAAATTGATGAAGAGCTTACATTATTGATTGCTTATAACTCTTGAAAGTAGGATATTAGTTTAATCTATAGGCTTAGAATATACATGTGAATAAGATTTTATATCATTATTCAATAAGAAAGTTAGAATACGTATAAGGGTGAATACGACCCCATTATCTTTTGAATAATACTATCTTATATATTTTGACCTAGATTCTATTACTACCTAATCGTGGTATTCTAATCTTAAAGATGATGACTTTACATCTCAGTAAACCAATATTTTAATGCAAGGAGAATTTGAGGTGCAAAAGAATAGACTCCTCTCAAGTAGAAAATGATCTCCAAACTAGATGTGAAACTTATAATACATTTAGATATGTGAATATATGTGCCATAATGAGAGAAATCATGTATGACTACTCATTTATTTACAAATATAGGAACCTTGTATAAATTATACAAAGGATAATTTGGAAGAACCATGAGGGAATTTGAGAGTAGTTGAAAGGTTCTTAGATTGGTTATACTAATATCTAATATTAGATTGGTTAATATCAAGGATAACCAAATTGGTTATGGTGTTCTAGAAGGATGGAGCCATTCTAGATATGACACCAAAGAATCTTTGAATAAATATGATGAAGTAACCTTCAAATCAACTTTAATTCTAAATATTATACATAATGACATATTGACAATGTTTTAGATTGATACCAGTTGTGTCTAGTTAGTGATATGGGGTCATCAATATTTAACTAATTGTGTATTAAGAGGGTATTTAATTCCAAGATTAAAAAGAAAGAACTTGAGAAGAGGTAGTAGCTAGACCTAGATTGTTACAATTATATAATCTAGTATTCAAGGGAATTTGTTAAACCTATTTGGTCTATTAAATCAATACTAGTGTCTCATCACTTTTAAATGAAACCTTGTTTTTTATTTTTTATAATTGGGAAAATCAAGAGAAGAGTTCATCATTAAGTCAATAGAGCTCCCAAGTTGAGTAAGGGTGGATGAACATATGACACCACTTCATAAAAAGTGGATTAATTATATAAATGAAATCTCTAGCCAGAGTAGGTGTAAAATTCATAGCTTACACTTGGTCAGTTCACTATGATCCAAGATAGCATACTAGTTAGTAGAGTCATACATAGTGTGAGGGTATCCATTATATGATCGTACTCAATATGTAGGACACAATAATGGATACACAAATATGCCTTATTTGTGGTTTTCATACCTATCATGGCCTAAAATTGCACCCCTTGCAATTTCACATACATTCTCAAGTGTATCCACATTATTGTCCACTCCCTTAGCATTTTTTTAGGATCATTTTATCCCCAACATCAACCTTTTTTCCCCTCTCAGGATGCTCTAGACCCCTTTTCAGTAGCTACCCTTACACATCAGCTTTGCATTAAACCTTGTTCTTTTCCTATTCTTGTCATTTTGTAGTGTGATGTGTTTGGACACTAGCATGCCACATAGATGTCCACGCACCATGATAGCATCTTGCAATGTTTCAAAATTAAAATGACTATTTTAGAGCATGTTTTCCACTTGTCACCTCCTTTTTTCAGTGGTACTAGCCTGGGACGCCTTGTAATGGCTCAGAAAGCCTCTTTTATTTCCTCTTTTCCCTTTAAAAGTCATGTTTTCAATCCATTTGGCCTTCTAGCTTCTCTATTTTCCCTCTTTCCTCCCTTGCTTGCACATATGACTTGCTTGTTACAGTATCTTCAAGCACTCTCAAGCTCTTACAGTGTAACACCCTGCCACGAAACCCCAAAGGACAACACATATAACTAACAATTATGATACTTTTTTTATTTAAAGTGAGTCAACATATAGATCATACTATCAATTGCATAGGATGTAAACCACGTGCATACATATGCTCTAATTATGTCCTTTAGGGTATCATGAATGCATTATGAACATATCAATTATCCAATCTAAACATACATCATAGTATAACTATCAAAAAGTGTTCATTTAATTCCACTGCATTAAATAATTTAAATGTATATATTTCCACATATACAACACCAATAAAGAGCATATAATACAAAAAAATGAGTCAAAGTCAATTTCTCTTACATAAGGGTACATTAATATGTTGTCACAATATCACATCAAATATTCCCTTATAAAAATGGGAAGAATACATCAGATATGTAATAAGATACAACTGAAATGATTACATTAGATAACACCAATGCTATCTTCAAGTCTGGTTAAAGATTTGGAAACTCTGCATAAGGTACAATATCCATGTTCACGAATATCAACTGGGAAACCAATGGAGTGCATGAAACATTCCAACCACCCAAGTGGAACTCTAAGGTCCACCCCCCGTGCTAGGAGATCGCAATAAGGACCCACTACACAAGCATTCAAGTTAAAGGGAGGAGTGTCATCACATATCTTGCTATAGGTTACCATGGTCAGCCTTCCTAGGCTACCGGACCCTCCTAGGCTACCGAAACCCCATTCTGGGTTACCTTGGCCACCTCTACCGATTCCCAACCCCCATATAAACTCATGCAGGATCAACATACCTTTCAAGAGGACAAGCCAATCGATCTTTCCATTCTAGTCCTTCCCATTCATCTCAAGCCTAAACAAGCACTTGAGCCATGAGTAAGGTGTTATCTTGATTAATGTGAAAACAACCCAACCCCCTAATACATTTTAGGTTATCACTAGATTAAAGAATCTCTCAATGAGTTGCCCTGGACACCACTTTGGGTATCAGACCCCATTGAAGCCCACTCCCCCTACTAAGAACAAGAGACCCAACACATCAACAAGGTAAAACCATCTTGCACACCAAAACAGAGCCACAAGAACACATATCTAGAGCAAGGCTTGGACCCTCTTGCTCAAAAATCATAATCATAATAACGAGTAAGCAGTACAAGATTAAAGACCCCATGTACACATCTCAACACATAACTAATCCCTTCCAAGATGGAAAATCATAAAATTCATCATGTAGAAGAACTTCCCCTAGCCTCTAGAAGACTACCAAAAACCATTTTGCATTAAAGACTCCCTCACAAAGCCTAACACCAAAACAACTCAATGTCACATTCAAACAAAAATAATCAATAGTAAATTCAAATAAAAAATTCATCTAAGGAAGACATTAATTACACATTATCCCACAGAAACATCAATTAAACATTGCAATCAAGAAATCGTCCTATATAATCAATTCAACCACTGTAGGATTATGAAGACATTCAACCTAAATTAACTGAAAAAAAGAGACATGATCTAATTCAATTTATTTAACTAAATCCTTTTATCACCTAACTATAGTTTAATCAATTTGTTTTCTTTTCAATACAATTTTCTAACTTTTCTCTATATAATTTCACCATAACTACTAACATTTATAATCAACTATAAAATAATCACAAGGAAATCAAAACCCTCATTTACCTTAAGAATAAATCAACTCTCCTTCATTTATTCTTTTCTATATCTATGACACACATACTTATATTCATATATATGTATGGATATATATATTCATATTTCAAATACTTATATTTACATATATATAAATGTACCTACTATAGTCATAATACTGTTGGAATTAGAATGTTTCATTTTATAATAAAACAATATATATATTCTCACATATTGTAACATACATATACATATATATGTATTAAACCAAAGCTGAATTAACACATATAAATTTCCTTCAAATCACACAACAACTAAACTATCGAATACATCATTGAGTTTAAGCATCAAATGCACCAAATGATAGATGATATAAGTTTCATATGGCATTATTTCCATATTACATAAAAATAAATGGAGATCAAATGAGAAATAGTAAAAAAACCAAAAACCAATGCTTGGACAATTGATTTTGTTACTAAGTGATCCAATGTGGTATGCATGCTTTAGCCTTCACTTCACAAGAAATGAAAAAATATGATAAATACCAATGTAAGCAACAAACTTCATATAGCCAATTGGCAAGTTGTAGACTCATCAATTTATACAAACTGAATGCAGTATAATATGATCACAATATTTAATAAGGATGTATATCACTAATCAAAAATACTTGATGTCGATTACCAATCATTTAAAACAATTCTCTATCAAAGAAAAGACTCAAGCAATATCAAATGTTGAGATAAGAATGTACAATGAATCTATTCCTAACTCATTATCTTTGAATTCAACTATCATGCCAATTTCAGTAAAATAAGGGATGTCAAATGCCATTCATAAAAAGATAGAACCATCAAGGTTTGTACAAGCAACAATAGCAAGGATGATATGAAGATGGAAAGAAGGATAAGAGACATTGTCCTAGCTTCTTGAATGTTGAGGAGACTTTCAATCAAGTTCAGATGAAAACAACAAACAATATCTAAGGTTCATCATTTCCATTAAATATAAATTTCTTAGAATACAAAAATTGAGGGTTCAAAATAGAAATAAACAAGAATCCAATAAAATTCTATAGCATATAATATTATGGTTGCAAAAATTATTTAAATGAAACTTTCTCTAGATTATTTAATGGAATGCAAGCTACATGATAAGGCGAGGACAAATCAACCAAAAATAAGTTCATGGATGCAAGATGCAGTAGCATCAACCTAGCACACAAATAACATGGAAGATACCTAGAGGGATGGAATGCAGTAAGTATTCAGATGGCTCGAAGAATCATAAATTTGATACCATAATAATAATAAACTAGAAAATCACAGAGTATGTAAAAGATAGATCTGCAAGGAAGCACTCAAATCTTGAATTTATGCAACATTCTGAAACATAATCAATGAAGAACAATCATTTTTGATAAACAAAGAAGAGTTCAAATTACATCAATTGAAGAAATGAAACAGGGAACAAAATGAAACCAACCTGGATTCCAATGCTACTAAGATGAAAGAACGATGTCAATATCAACTATCACGCTTGCAATGATACACTTCTTCCCACCAATTCCATAACGATCCATTTTATTTTCCAAATCCATATAATTTTTCAAAACAATTCATAAGATGCAACCATTCTATAGAAGAATTTCTTTTCAAATAGAGTTTTCCCCATTCCCAAACCAAAATTAGAGATGAAAAACTAAAAATCTCCCTAGAAGGATAATAATTATTCACCAAGGAAAGCTTTTATTTTTTCAAACAAAAAAAGAAAACAAAAGACTCATAAAAATAACATGTTTCCAAACAAAACCCAATTCGAAGTCACACATGTGCTTAGACAAGTCTTTTTCCCCTTTTTTTTAATTGTTTCTATTTCTTTATCATTTATCTTCATTCAAAATTTATATTAATTTTAATATTTTATTTTTCCCATGAAAATTTCTCCGCAAATTAAATTTATTAATTAAAACTTAACATTAACAATAATTTATTTTTTATATTTAATTATGGAAGCACTTTATAATTTAATCAGTTAATTTAATAATTTAATTAACCAAGGTAGATCAAAACTATTTATCAACATAAATTTATTTAATAATTAATCTAATTCATCATCAAAACAAACAATGTTATAAAACCAATTTAATTCAAACAACTCAAACAAAACTAATCAAACACCATGAAAGGGCGAATCATGGAGAGGCACTACATCCTCACCCTCTAAGCTTCGACTTAATCCTATAAGTCATAAGGTAGAATAAAACATACGTAAATATAAGCAACATCAAATTATCAAGCAAACCAAATATCAAACAATTACCTAAACCTTAATCAAGGTCAAGAAGCAAGAACAACTGACCACTGACATCCGATGACACAAACAAGGTGGAAAATTCGATACTAATCCTCATAGAGGACGATGGGTAGGGTAGGGGAGGATGATGGCTAGGGTAGGGGACCTTTTGTTATCTCTATTTTAAAAAAACAATTGTTGGGTTTAAGGCACATAGACCTATCAATTTAGGTGGATTCGATGCTTGGTACCTACAATCTACATCAAATAAACTATCAAACAACATATATATATATATATCTTGAGCAATCAAAGACACCATGAGAGGAAATCACAACATAGTAGGGTACTCATGAATGACTAATGCTAAACTATCTCTCCCACCAAGACACTTCAAACAATAATCCACATCAATGAATAACCATAATTACATCATAAACAACATAGACCGATCATGAATTAAATGCACAATAAACATAATCATATAACCACATGATACTTATAACTAAATTAATCCAAACACACAAATAAATCTTTATAACCATCATAACATATGCATAAGTCAATAGTATCATGAACATCAAAGGATGATCAATTTTCATCCAAAAAAAATCCAAAATAGTAAACTAACATCTACCAAGTATCATAATGTATGTGCTAAACATAATAACTATCAGTCAAATAGATAGCAGTTCGAGGGGCACAACCAGGCCTACTCCTGGAAGCCTAAAAATAGTAATGGGTATACTCTCACATCTGGAATAAATCCTCTCAAGTACCTAAATCCTCATCGCTAGGATCCCACTGGACCGTCACCTACTCCACATCTTGACCCCTAAGGATGAGTCTCTTGTACAACATGATTCGCATGGGCTCCCAAGTCAATTGCCCATCCACTACCTATAGTCTCCACATTTGTGCCCTGATGCTCTTCCTGATGGTTATGAACTATTGTAATCACTCTATGAGACCTTCTGTCATCATCCCCTATTGGCTCCATGGTTGCTAGCCTTTGATTGAATTCAAGTGTGCTCCTTTGAGGACACTATCTAGCTATGTGGCCCTCCTAGCCACAAGAGAAGCATCACATACCTCTTCCATATCCTTTTCCTCATGGGGGTGCATTGGACTACCAAAATCTACCTCTACTAGTTATAGTTAGTGTGCTTTGAGCTGACTAGCCAAGACAATAAAGTGGGGCTCACAACCAACTCCAGATTCTCCTAGATCAAAAATGACCACCCCGAAACCCAAAGCCTGTTGGAGCCTATCTAGGGCCTAGGCGGGAAAGAACATCCTCAACCAAGGGATGTGACTGAGATCCCTCTAACTTCGGTTGGCCACGATTCTAACCACCAATTCCTTGATCGTTCAGAGGGCCCTGATATTCCTCATGATTATTCTCATGGGAACTCTAAGAAGGGGTGTTCTGGTAGTCAACCCCATGACCACCACCTTGACCTCTACCATGACCCCTGCCTTAATCTTTACCTCTAGGAATCATCCTACACAACACCTTTGAAGAACAAGTCTCAAATTACTAGGCGAAGATAACAAAATGAAGAGAAACATAATCTACAAAGTCTAAGCAACTAGGACAACTTAATAGGCTCATATGAAATTAGAGTGCCTAGTGTATGAACTTGGGCTCTGATACCAAGTGTAATGTCTTGCCACAAAACCCCAATGAACAACATATCTAACTAACAATTACAACATAATTTTTTTAAGAGTCTATCCACATATAGATCATACTATCAATTGCATAGGATTGAAACCACATGTACATATGCTCTAATTATGATTTTTAGGGTATCATGATTGCATTATGAACATACCAATTATCCAATCTAAACATAAATTATAAAATAACTAACAACAATATTTCATTTAATTCCACTACATTAAATAATTTAAATGTATATATTTCCATAGATACAACACCATTAAAGAGCATATAATACAAACAAAAGAGTACAAAGTCAATTTCTCTTACATAAGGGTACATCAATACATTATCTCAAGATTACATCAAAGAATCCCTTATAACAACGGGAAGAATACATTAGATACGTAATAAGATACAACTGAAATGATTACATTACATAACATCAACGTTATCTTCAAGTCTGGTACAATATTTAGAAACTCTGCATAAGGTACACCATCCATATTCACGAACATCAATTGGGAACCCAATGGAGTGCATGGCATATTCCACCCAACCATTTGGAACCCTAAGGTCTGAAGGGAAAAAACTGCGGATCTAATGACCCAACAGTGCGAAAAACATTCCCTTAACACCTTTACTACATGGGAGAGAAGCAAAAATGAAAAACTAACAGTTTCTAAAACTTATAGAGATGCATACAACCATGACAATGAGAAACCAAAAAGATAAGCAAACAAAGATGACACAGTATTTACATGGGAAAACCCTTTTAGGAAAAAAACCCACCACACAAAGTCAAATCAATTGTATTATAGTAATGAATTGATTACATACAATATCCAGACTTCGTTGCTCAGCTCACCATCACCCAGAGAAATTCAGATCCACTGTTACAATGTTTTCACAACATACAGTTCAAAACCCTCTTCAAGAACTCACGTCCTTCTTGTTCTTCAGCTCGCGACTTCAACTTGCTCTACAACTTCACGACTCAATTCAACTTGTCTAACTTATGAGAAATAACACATCTGTCATCCAAATGTAACCGACTCAGAAGAGCAATGAAGTCCATCCTCAAATCATGCATCTGGTCGGATCTGACAGATCTCCTACAACAAGCCATCATTGCATTCAAAGCCATTACCAAAATGGTTGAGCTCGCCACCCTTCATTGACAAATGCAACTACCACAATAACTATCTTGGTATCTGTCCAATCACTATTCAACTAGGTGCCACGTGTCGAAGACCCATCAATAATCGCAGCTGACAGAGCAACCAAAACGGTCAGATAGACATCGGGCACGACCAAGACTTCAAGTCATAAATAGCACTATCGGAGTGGAGTCAGAATAGGAGTCAAAACAGGACTCCACCGAAAATACACATTGCCGGAGTCAGAGTCGAAGTTGGAGTTGGAGTCGGAACTGGAGTCAAAACATGACCCTACCGAAATTTTAGGTTTAGGAACCATTTCGGTTTTGTGTCCGCCCATGACAAAGAGGAACTCATCGAAAACAGTCCTGACTGAGTAAAGTCAACCCGGGGTCAAACCAAGACGAGAACACAAAAGACCGGAGTCAGAGTCAGGGACGGAACAGGAACAGAAACAGGACTTTACCAAAAGTCCAAGAATAGGAACCAATCCGGTTCTGGTTCTGCCTCCACCAACTGCAAGAAACAACAATCCAAAAATAGGACAAGGTGGAGGAAAACACCTCAAGTAGAATCCAAACATCTAGAAGAACCAGATCGAAAAAGCAGGATTTGGGCTCAGAGTAAGAACAGGAACTGAAACAGGAACCTGGCAAACGGACATTTCCAACTTCCAAAACTAGTTCCGCCTCCGCTAGAACCTGCAAAGCAAAGCGAGAACAAACTGACGGTAGGAAGTGGAGTCAAAGTAGGAACGAGAACCGAAACCGAGAACTTAGGAAAACAGAACAAAGCCAAATTCCATCCCGATTCCGCCTCCGCCAAAGACTCGAAACTTAGGCAAACAAAACAATGCCAAGTTCCATCTCGGCTCCGCCTCCGCCAAAACTTTGTAAACAACACAAAATCACCAAGGCATGAAAACGAGGACTTCAAGTTGGAAGTTGAGACATAATTTCTCAACAATCTCCCACTTGGTGAACACTTCCAGCTTCCTCAAAGCATCATACCTTACTATCTATCATAGGCCCCAAGGCCCATTGATTCTGTGCACCATCTAAACTTGTTTGTGCTAACCGACTTTGTCAAGGCATCTGCAACATTCTTCAAGGTGTCAACCTTATCCATACTGACCTTGCCATCTTCAACCATAACCCTCACGAAGTGATATTGCACATCTATGTGCTTGGTCTTGGCATGAAAGGTTGGATTCTTCGCCAAACAAATGGCACTTTGACTGTCATAGCAGATTGAAATCTGCTAGCATTAAATCCAATGTCTGAACACAAATGCCTCAGCCACACTACCTCCTTGCAAGCATGAGTTGCTACCATGTACTCTGCCTCTGTCATGGATAAAGCAACTACAACTTGTCGCTTGCTCATCCAACTGATTGCTCCACCATTAAGCTTGAAAGTGTATCCACCGGTAGATCTTCTACTATCAATGTCCCCTGCCCAATCAGAATCAACATATCCTTGAATGTTAAGAGTCCTTTGTGATGCAACCATACTGCCATGGTAACACAAAGCATAATATGAAGTACCCTTCAAATACCTGAACACTCTCTTTATAGCATCCCAATGTGATCTCCCTGGATTTGCCATGAAACGACTTAGAACTCCCATTACTTAGGCAATGTCTGGTGTTGTGCAGAGCATAGCATACATCAAACTGCCTACTACACTTGCATAAGGCACACTGGTCATGTCCTCCATCTCAGTAGCAGACTTTGGACAGTCTTCAACAGATAGTTTCAATCCTTGCATGATTGGAACAACTAGCTGCTTGCGATCAGTCATGCTAAACCTCTCTAGAACGGTTTTCACATACTTACTCTGACTGAGCCAAAGCTTTTTGCTTGTTCTATCCCTGGTTATCTCCATTCCAAGAATGTACCTTGTTGCTCCAAGATCTTTCATTTCGAACTTAGCAGATAGTTGAGTTTTAAGATCAGAAATCATTGCCTTGCTATTACCAATGAATAACAGGTCATCCACATACAAAGTAATAACAAGCACATGATCATTCTCACATTTATAATAAATGCAATGATCATCTTTTGATCTAACAAACCCAATTGACAACACAAATGTGTCAAATTTTTGGTACCACATTCTAGGAGATTGCTTTAGACCATAAAAAGATTTATTTAACTTGCAAACCAGATTTTGTTTGCCTCTATCAACAAAATGCTCAGGCTGGGACATGTATATTTCTTCTTCTAGCTCACCATGGAGAAACGTTGTCTTCACATCCATTTGCTCAATTTCATAGTCATACATAGCTACCAATGACAACAAAAATTTGATGGATGTCAGCTTTGCTATAGGGGGAAAAGATCTCTCCATAATCAATTCCCTCAACTTGGGAAAATCCCTTTGCAACCTGTCATGCCTTATACTTCTCCACACTGCCATCAAGGCATGTCTTCCTTTTGAATATCCACTTGCAGCCAACAGGATTTTTCCCTTTAGGCAGTGGTACCAACTTCCAGGTATCATTCTTTTTCAAAGAATCCATCTCCTCATTCATGGCTTCTAGCCAAGACTTTGAATCAGCCATGCTGATTGTTTCTTTCACAGTCCTAGGCTCATCAGTGCTGGTAATTAAGGCATAAGCACAATTTGAATCTAACATAGAGAAACCATACCTTTTTGGTTGCCTTATTTCTCATGTAGATCTCCTTAGAGGCTGAGGTTGTTCTTCATCATCAAAACTTCCAAAGCTGCTTGAACTCTACACAATGCAACTCTTCCCTTTCTGGAGTTTGGGGAATCTCAACTGCATCCTTCTTCTTATCACTCTGATTTGTCTCAGGCTGTTGATCACTTACTAAAGGTTTCAACTCATGAAATATCACACTTCTGCTATACACAACCTTCTCAGTAATAGGGTTCCAAAGGTTTTATCATTTCACACCAACTCCATAGCTGATGAGAATACATTTCATAGCCTTGTTATCCAACTTTGATCTCTTTTCATTTGGCACATGAACATATGCCTCACAGCCAAAGACCTGAACATGTCTTAATGAGGGTTTCTTACTTGACCATGCTTCCAAAGGTGTGATGTCAACAAGAGTTGAACAAGGAGATCTATTTATCAAATAACATGTTGTAGCAATAGACTCAGCCCAAAACCTCTACTCCAGACCAGCACCACTGAGCATACTCCTTGCCTTTTCCATTAGTGTCCTGTTCAACCTTTCAGCAACTCCATTTTGGTGTGGAGTGTAGGGGGTTGTCTTATGCCTTTTAATTCCATGATCACTGTAGTACCTTTCAAAATATGTAGAAAAAAACTCACCTCCATTGTCTATCCTTAAACACTTTATTTTCCTTCTAGTATGATTTTCTACCAAAGATTTGAACTCTTTAAACCGACTGAACACTTCTGATTTACTTTTAAGAAAGTATACAAATGCCCTTCTCAAATAGTTATCAATAAAAGAAACATAATATCTAGACTTCGATAATGAAGGAACATCAACTGGACCAAACACATCAGAATGAATATAATCCAGTATACCAGAAGATTTGTGAGGACTAGAGGAGAAAGAAACACGGTGTTGCTTTCCATAGATACAATGTTCACAGAAATCAAAATCAAGGTTACAATCATCAAGCCCTTCTACAAGGTTTTTGTTCTTCAAGGTTTTTAAACCTTTCTTACCAATGTGACCAAGTCTATGATGCCATAACATAGTCTTCTCTACTGGGAGTTTTACCTCCAAAGCATTTGTAGATACTGAAGAGTCTTCATCTTTCTCTATAGGTGCAGAATTACATGACTTTACAGAGGCACTGTTACAAAGAACAGGTCATGCATCTAGCTTGTACAGAGTGCCAGTACAAACACCCTTAGTTAACACCATTGCACCTCTAGCCATTTTACATCCCTTACTAGAAAAAGAAACTTCTACACCAGCATCATTTAACTTACTAACAGAAAGAAGATTTTGAGCCAAACTTGGGATGTGAAGAACACCACCAATTCCTTTGACTCTCCCATTAGGAAACTGAATTTTGACCCTTCCTCTGCCAACAATCTCCAGCGTTGAATCACTTGCCAAGTATACCTTTCCACCATCATACTTCTCATACTTTGAGAACCAATCTCTATTGGATTTCATATGAAAAGAGTCACTTGAATCAACTAACCAAACATCATCTGATGCCTGAGTTGTCAGGGTTTCTGCAATGAAGGCATCTACATCACTTTGAGAAGATTTGTTGTCAGAAGCATTCTTCTTCTTCTTCTCCTTGTAATCCTTCCTGATATGACTAGGTTGCCCACAGTTCTAGCACTTTACCTTGGACTTTTTACCAGGAGACTTTGATCTCCCTTTAGACTTGGATTTTGACTTGTTGTCTTTCTTCTTGCCTTTCTCCTTTGTTCTACCTCGAATAGAAAGAGCATCTTTGGCCATCTCAGAAGATTTCCTTCACATTTCTTTAGACAAAAGTGAAGCAACCACATCATCAGTCTTGAAAGCAGTGGTTGTGCTTCCAATAGCCATCACAAGATGATCCCAACTGTCAGGTAATGAACACAATAGGAGCATGAAATGATCCTCCTCCTTAATCTTTACACCTATAGATGCCAGCTGAGTAACACTCATATTAAATGAGTTTAGATGATCTGCAATAGATGCACCTTCATCCATCTTCAAGGAGTACAACTTCTTCCTCAGGAATAACTTGTTTACAAGAGATTTTCCTTGCTAAATATCACCAAGCTTCTTCCACAAAGTAGTGCAGACGTCTCCTCGTGAACATTCAAGAGCACAAAATCGGCTAGACTTAGTCTTATCAATTCTCTTGCTTTTCTATCAGCAAGATCCCAAGCTTCTTGGGTTGTAGTTTGTGGCTTAGTTCCAGACACTACAATCCAGAGGTCTCTATCCACAAGCAAGTCTTCTATCTTGAGTTTCCATAACTCAAAGTTGCTACCATTAAACTTCTCAATATCTATTCTACCAGATGTACTCGCCATCTCACAACAGAAACAAGTTTATCAATGCAAGTCTCCCAATGAAATTGTATTAGTGCAAAAAACTAATTTTTCCTAACAAGGATAACATGAACTGGCCAAGCTCTGATACCACTTTGAAGGGAAAAGAATGCAGATCTAATGACCCAACAGTGCGTAAAACATTCCCTTAACACCTTTACTACAGGGGAGAGAAGCAAAAAGGAAAAACTAATAGTTTCTAAAACTTATAGAGATGCATACAACCATGGCAATGAGAAATCAGAAAGATAAGCAAACAAAGATGACATAGTATTTACATGGGAAAACCCTTTTAGGCAAAAAACCCACCACACAAAGTCAAATCAATTGTATTACAGTAATGAATCGATTACATACAATATCTAGACTTCTTTGCTTAGATCACCATCACCCAGAGAGATTTAGATCCACTGTTACAATGTTTTCACAACATACAGTTCAAAACCCTCTTCAAGAACTCATGTCCTTCTTGTTCTTCAGCTCACGACTTCAACTTGCTCTGCAACTTCATGACTCAACTCAACTTGTCTAACTTATGATAAATAACACATCTCTCATCCAAATGTAACTGACTAAGAAGAGCAATGAAGTCCATCCTCAAATCACGCATCTGGTCAAATCTGACAGATCTATTGGAACAAGCCATCATTGCATTCAAAGCCATTACCAAAATGGTTGAGCTCGCCACCCTTCATTGACAAATGCAACTGTCACAATAACTATCTTGGTATCCATCCAATCACTATGCAACTAGGTGCCATGCATCTAAGACCCATCAACAATCGCAACTGATAGAGTAACCAAAACGGTCAAACAGACATCGAGCATGACCAATACTTCAAGTCATAAATAGCACTACTGGAGTCAGAGTCGGAACATGAGTTGAAACAAGACTCCACCGAAAATACACACTGTCAGAGTTGGAGTCGGAGTCAGAGTCGAAACTGGAGTCAAAACATGACCCTACTGAAATTTCAGGTTCAGGAACCATTTCAGTTCTGTGTCCACCCACAACAAAGAGGAACTCATCAGAAACAGTCCTGACTAGGTAAAGTTAACTTGGGGTCAAACCAAGACTAGAACTTAAAAGATTGGAGTCGGAGTCGGGGACGGAATAGGAACAAAAATAGGAATTTACCAAAAGTCCAAGAATAGGAACCATTCCAGTTCTGGTTTCACCTCCACCAACTGCAAGAAACAACAATCCAAAAATAGGACAAGGTGGAGGAAAACACCCCGAGTAGAATCCAAACATCCAGAAGAACTAGATCGAAAAAGCAAGAGTCAGGCTCGGAGTAGGAATAGGAACTAAAACAGGAACCTGGCAAATAGACATTGCCAACTTCCAAAACTAGTTCTGCCTCTGCCAGAACCTGTGAAGCGAAGCGAGAACAAAATGATGGTAGGAAGTGGAGTGGGAGCAGGAATGAGAACCGAAACCCAGAACTT
The DNA here is from genome assembly GCA_007115665.2 of Sequoiadendron giganteum. Classification (NCBI taxonomy): domain Eukaryota; kingdom Viridiplantae; phylum Streptophyta; class Pinopsida; order Cupressales; family Cupressaceae; genus Sequoiadendron; species Sequoiadendron giganteum. Next base: position 173,789,313 of record CM021103.1, on the reverse strand, counting down.
AGGCAAATAGAACAATGCCAAATTCCATCCCAGTTCCGCCTCCACCAGAGACTTAGAACTTAGGCAAACAGAACAATGCCAAGTTCCATCTTGGCTTCGCCTTTTCCAGAACTTTGTAAACAACACAAAATCACCAAGGCATGAAAATGAGGACTTCAAGCTGGAAATTGAGAAATAATTTCTCAACAAGGTCCACCCCCTATTCTAGGAGATGACAATAAGGACGTACTACACAAGCAGTCAAGAAGACAAGGCTAACATGACTCCAACATACAAGGTACAACAAAAAACACATAACAAAGACTACACTTCCAGAGGCACACAACAACAAAAGGAATACATGACTAGGGAATGCTAGGTTGCTAAAGGGAGGAGTGCCATTGCATAGCTTGTTATGGGTTACCCTGATGAACCTTACTAGTCTACTGGACCCCCATTCTAGGTTATCCTGGCCACCTCTAACGATTCTCGGCCCCCATACAAACTCATGTAGGATCTGTTAGAATCCAAGATCACCTGCATGCAAATGGATACCTGTCACATAGAAAGAGACAGATCAAGACAAGGGTTTGGCTCTCACAATATGCAAGATGTATTCCAGAAAAATGAAATAGAGCATAAATGAAATACAAGAGATCGATCCTTATAAAAGGAGATCAAAACCTAAAAGGAAAACCTAACCCTAAAGGTGAGTGCATTTAATAATTAATATTAATTATTAAATGACTAATATGTGTGCAAGGCGAAATCTTAAGAGGAGAGTAAAGTTAATTAATTACTTTACTCTAACACCCCCCCTTAAGATAAGCAAGAGTGCAGCTACAGACTAGTGCAAGAAAGCAAAAGAACTACAGTGCAAGAAAGTAAAATTGGGTCCCGACAACTAGGCCTGATCAGGTACCCAAGTACAAGGAAATCTCTATGAAACGGAGAAAAGGAGAAAACCCAGTGGGAAAAAACTCCTCTCCAAAAAGAGATGCAAAAAGAAAGTACAAATGAAATGTCTCAAGAGACTCTCTCAAGAACATATGCAGATATACAATCAGATACCCCCCCATGAGAGAGAGTGGAGACTCCAAAGCCCCCCCAGAATGAGAGAACCCCTGTGCCAATGATCAAACCGATGTGTCGCCTCGGAGGAAGAAACAGATCCAACGGTCGAAGAAGAGGAAATCCCTGGAAGTGAGGTGAAAATGGAAGTCCTGGATGATGCTCACTGAAGAACTGAACTGGAGAATGAGTGTTTGAGTAATAGAATGGTGAATCAAACAACTCAAGATGATCCTGAAATGTAATCTCCAATGAAGAAGGGATAACAGGTGTGCTGAATCTGTCATCTGTGAGGAAAGGAATATCCTCAGATATGGCCTCAACAATTGCACTTGATGGCTCGATGAGTGGAGCAACAATGTCAGTCACAACTGAAGAGGTATCCTGCTGAACAAATGTGATCTCAACAGGAGGAAGAGGTGTAGAAGTCTCAACACTAGTCTCATGAACAGATGGAAGAACACATAAGTTCAAGTGACCGAACTTCTTCTTTGATATTGCATGCTCTCTTTTAGAAAGAGAGGGAGATGGTGGACCAAAGTGTGTGAATGCATACAATCGGGAAGAATGATCAACTGTCCCTGTTGCAACAATGTTGCCAGTCTGAATGTCTCTGATGTGCACTGAATCAGGTGTGAACTCAACTGTCTTCCCTGTCCCACTGTGAGCAATCTGATAGATGGAGAGAAGGTTAGTGGACAAAGATGGAACACATAGTACATCATTGAATGTACCATCATCAATATCGATAGAACCTTTCCCACATACACTCATATAAGTGTTATTACCCATCAATATGTGTGGTGAGGACGCAGCCTCGAAAGATGAGAACATGTCCTGAGAAGATGCCATATGGTGTGAAGCACCTGAATCCAGTAGCCATCTAGATGAATGTGAACTGGTGGTTGCACATAATGCATGACCCTTATGTGGGGCCTGTCCATCTATCTGGAATGATGGTGAAGAAGAAGACCCACCTGAAGTAGATGAAGAAGAGTGATGAATATGGTTCTTCTCAAGAAGAGCTGTCAAATCTGAAACCTATTTTGCATATCCATCTATCTTCTTCTCATAACACTTGGACTCATCATGTCCTAGCTTAGTGCAATAAGCACACTTAGGTCTATCTTTCTTCGATGATTCCCCCTTAGGAGAAGGTGAATCAGAAGTCTTCTGTGAACTAGAATCCTTCCAATGCTCTGTGGTCTGTGGTTTTTGTTTCTGCTTCCTTCTGCTTCCCCTGATATGACTGTGCTACCAATGCTTGGTGCGGTGATCCTGTGAGAGCATCCAACTGTGATATCTTAGCCTGCTCTCGTGTCAAACGATCACAAAACACCTCAAAAGAAGGCATGGTAAAATGTGCACCCAAGGCATCCATAGTGGAATGGAAGGTAGATGAGAATATCTGAAAGTTCCCACGAAGTTTTGACAAAATCAAGTAAATACACTCTGTATCAGTCTTAACCTTACCACAACCCTGTAGAAGAGATCTTTGTTGTTTGAATTTCGTCAGAAAGTCCTCAATGGAGGGAAAAGAATCAGGTACAAGTGAAGTCAACTCTGCCTCAATCTGCAATGCTCTAAACTCGTTGATAGTGCCAAAAAGTCCCTCAAACTTGGTCCAATAGGCCCTAGGTGTGAGACACCCTTCAAGATGAAACAGGAGACTGTCTGAAATGTGCAAAGCAATCAATCCCATAGCCTGATCCATATTGTTCCTGTGCTGCATAACCTCAAAGGCGCGAGTCAATGGAGGCTGAACCGCATCCAAACAGGACCATAACCCTCGAGACTGAAGAAGTGTCATCATGCGACCCTTCCAAGTGTGATAATTATGCGGTGTGAGAAGCTCAATAGATCTGTCGGCCATGCTATAAACTGTGCCTCAACTGCTCTAAATGTGTTTTTTTTTTTTATTATTATTTAGTTGTCTTTCAGAACTAGACAGAAGATGCAGAAGGGGTTTGTTTGTTTTGTTTTGGTGTTTATAGATTCTGGTTTTCTGATGTAGATGACAGAAAGCAAGAAAAAACACCCCCCCACAATGCAAAAATCCAATCCCAAGTACAAACTGAAAGCCAGAAAACAATAAAAAGTATTAATTGGTATGAGACAAAGCTCTGAGTACCTAAAGAATTTTCTGGTGAAATAAACTGCAGATCTGGAAATAGCACAGAACCACCTTTTCGACGCCTATTCGCTTTCGAAAAATGGAGCAAAATTGAGCAAGTTATGCCCCTCGGAGTGCAAAAGTATCATCTAACTTTGACTGTGAAAAAATATATGCAAACGGAATATTTTTGAAGAAATTCCTACACCATCAGAACGGGCTCGGAACCAGCTTTCCGACAATATTTTTTTTTCGAAAAACCGAGTTTGTATGCAAAAGTTATGACCAAAATACCAAAACTGCTCCAAAAAGGTTTGAAGGTTAAGCTTGGTACGGCATGCAATCCGAAAAAAAAATTTAAAAATCACAGAGTTATGGCCGCCGCCGTCAGTTAACCGCTAGCGGTTAAAAACTAGCAGTTAATGCTAGCGGTTAATGCTAGCGGTTAGCCAAAACCTAACCCTAAAGGTGAGTGCATTTAATAATTAAGATTAATTATTAAATGACTAATATGTGTGCAAGGCGAAATCTTAAGAGGAGAGTAAAGTTAATTAATTACTTTACTCTAACAGGATCAACATACCTTTCAAGAGGATAAAGTAGTTGATCTTGCCATTCCAGGCCTTCCCACTCATCTCAAGCCTAAACAAGCACTTGAGGCATGAGTGAGGCATTATCTTGATTAATGCGAAAATGAACCAACCCCCTAATACATTTTAGGTTATCATTGGATTAAAGAAAATCTCAATGAGTTACCCTAGACACCACTTTGGGTGTCAATCCCCATTGACAGCCACTCCCCCTACTAACAACTAGAGACCCAACACATCAATAGGGTAAAGCCATCTTGCACACAAAAATGAAGCCACAATAACACATATCTAGAGCAAGGCTTGGACCCTCTTGCTCAAAAATTATAACCATAATAATGAGTAAGTAGTACAAGACTAAAGACCCCATGTACACATCTCAACACATAACCAATCCCTTCCAAGATGGAAAATCATACAATCCATATACATGATACTTTAAAATGAGACAATCATAAAATCCATCATGCAGAAGACCTTGCCCTAGCCTCTAGAGGACTACCCAAAAAAAATTTGCATAAAAGACTCACTCACAAAGCCTAACACCAAAAATCCTCAATGTCACATTCAAACACAAATAATCAATAATAAAGTTAACTAAACAATGCATCCAAGGAAGACATTATTTTCGCATTATCCCACACAAACATCAATTAAACACTGCAATCAAGAAATCATCCTATATAATCAATTCAACTATTGTAGGATTATGAAGACATTCAGCTTGAATTAACTGACAAAAAGAGACAATCTAATTCAATTTAATTATCTAAATCATTTTCTCACATAAATATAGTTTAATAAGTTTCTTTTCTTTTCAATACAATTTTTTAATTTTTCTCTATATAATTTAACCATAACTACTAACATTTATAGTCAACTATAAAATAATCAAAAGGAAATCAAAACCCTCATTTACCTTAAGAATAAATCAACTCTCCTTCACTTATTCTTTTCTATATCTATGAAAAACACAATTTTACTCACACACACACACACACACACACATATATATATATATATATATTCATATTTCAAATACTTATATTTACATATATATAAATGTACCTACTATAGTCATAATACTGTTGGAAGTACAATGTTTCATTTTATAATAAAATAATATATATATTCTCATGTATTGTAACATACACATACAAATATATAAAAAAAGACAAATTAACACATACAAATTTCCTTCAAATCACACACCTACTAAACTATCAAATGCAAAAAATGATAGATATAAGTTTCATATGACTTTCTTTCCTTATTACATCAAAATAAATGGAGATCAAATGAGAAATTGTAAACAAACCAAAAACCAATGCCTGGACAATCGAATTTGTTACTAAGTGATCCAATGTGGTACTCATGCTTCAACATTCACTTCACATGTAGTGAAACAGTATGATAAATACCAATTTAAGGAACAAACTTCATATAGCAAATTGGAAAGTTGTAGACTCATCAATTTATAAAAACCAAATGCATTATAATATGATTGCAACATTTAATAATTATATATATCACTAATTAGAAATACTTGATGTCAATTACCAATCATTTAAAAAAATTCTCTATCAAAGAAAAAGACTAAAGCAATATCGAATGTTGAGATATTAATGTACAGTGAATCCATTTCTAACTCATCATCTTCGACTTCAACTATTATGCCAATTTCACTGAATAAGGGATGTCAAATGCCAGTCATAAAAAAAAAAAAACCATCAAGGGTTGTACAAGTAGCGATAGAAAGGATGATATGAGGACGGCGAGGAAGGATAAGAGGCACTGGTGCAGCCTCTTCAAGGTTGAAGAGATTTTCAATCAAGTTCAAATGACAACAGTAAACAATATCTATTGTTCATCATTTCCATAAAATACAAATTTCTTAGAATGAAAAATTCAAGGGTTCAAAATAGAAATAAACAAGCATCCAAAAAAATGCTATAGCATAGAATATTGTGGCTGCAAAACATATTTAAATAAAACTTTCTCTGGATTATTTAATAAAATATGAGTTTCATGATAAGGCAAGGAGAAATCAACCAACAATAAATTCATGCATGCAAGATGTGGTAGCATCGACCTGGCACAAAAATAACATGGGAGATATCTAGGTGGGATCAAATGCAGTAAGTATTCAGATGGCTGGGAGAATCATAAATTTGATGCCATAATAATAATAAACTAGAAAATCATAGAATATGCACAAGATAGATTTTCAAGGAAGCAATCGAATCTTGAATTTATGCAAAATTTTGAAACACAACCAATGAACAACAATGATTTTTGACAAACAAAGAAGAATTCAAATTACATCAATCAGAGAAACAAAATAGGGAACAAAACGAAGCCAACCTGGATTCCAACACTACTAATATGGAAGAATGGTGCCAAGATCAACTGTCATGCTCGCAATGATCCACTTCTTCCCACCAATTCAATAATAATCCATTTTTTCTCAAACCCATATTTATTTTCAAAAAAATTCATAAGATGCAACCATTCTACAAAAGAATTTATTTTCAGACAGAGTTTTCCATGTTCCCGAACCAAAATCAGAGATGAAAAACTAAAAATATCCCCAAAAAGATAATAATTATTCACCAAGGCAAGCTTTTATTTTTGAAAAAAACAAAAACAAAACAAAAGACTCATAACAACATCATGTTTCCAAACAAAACCCAGTTCAAAGCCATGCATGTGCTTAGACAAGTCTTTTTCCCTTTTTTTTTTATAATTGTTTCTATTTCTTTATCATTTATCTTCATTCAAAATTAATATTAATTTTAATATTTTATTTTTCCCATGAAAATTTCCTCACAAATTAAATTTATGAATTAAAACTTAACATTAACAATAATTTATTTTTATATTTAATTATGGAAGCACTTTATAATTTAATCATTTAATTTAATAATTTAATTAACCAAGGTAGCTCAAAAATATTTATCAACATAGTTTAATTTAATAGTTAATCTAATTCATCATCAAAACAAATAGCATTATAAAATAAATTTAGTTCAAACAACTAAAATAAAATTAATCAAACACCATGAAAGGGTGAATCATGTAGGGGCACTACATAAAACACCCTCTACAACACTCTTGGCTATTGCAGCTCTCTTTGTTTCCCTCAGCTTCCTAAGCCTTGCATGCGATATCTACCTTGTGCCTTGCACCTTTGAGCATCCTGGGATTTCACACATCCCCAATCCATTGCATCTCCATTTTGTGATATGGATTCTCCTCCTCGAGTGGGGATTGATTTTAGCACATCATATTTTCTCACTTTGTTTGAATTTTCTCTAATTATTTGGCTGTTTGAGGAGGTGAGAACACCAAATTAGGGGTTTAACTGAGGCAAACCCCTATACAACCCCAAAATTTTCTCTAGATCTTACATATGTAGGTATTCAAGACATTTACATGTTGGAGGCTTCATTACTTGGGTTTTTGTGAGAATTTTCTATCTCTTATCCTCTCTAAATTTATCATTTACTTTAATTTATTTCAATTCTATTACATTATGTTATTTTCTTGTACTCTGTAAACTTTTAGCAATCTGAAATTGTCAGAAGTCACTTTGTTGTTTTTCATGATAAATTCAATTTCTAGTTTGTATGAGATACTAGCACGCCTCTAGGATGCCAACGTGTCACACTACCTTCCTCATTTGGTGTTGTAATCCTTTGGCGGAGACCTCATCAATTTGTCCAGAAAAACTCTATGGCTTGCTATTTTTGATTCAAAAACTCGTGTGTTGTTCCTTGAGGTAGTTTAGGGAAGTTCGCCCCTTGGTAATATCCTGAGAATAAAGAGACTCATGAGTATATTATCCCCCTTCTCTACATTTTGATGAACCCGACATGAACATGATATTTTTAAAAAAAGCTAGGAATTTATTTACCCCAACTTGGTGGGGTCATAAATTTTGACTCAATGCTCAAAATTCAGAACTCTGTACACCATTGGAAAGTTCTCCAAGAGGACTAATTTATTCCTTCAAATAATTTTCCTTTGGTAGCTGAATTTTAGGGACCGATGCAAGTTTCAACCCCAAATTCTACTTCAAAAACCTCTGAAAATGCAAATTACTAGAACCTAGAAAATATCAGAAAAATTTGAAAATCTAGACTTTTGGTTTTTCTCAGTTCCATCACCTCTAGACTATTCTAGATCATAAAAATTATTTGTTCATTATTTATTATATTTATCTTACTATTTTTAAAATGAATTTAATATCTTCTTTTATGATTTCAATATCTAGTTTATTCAAAATGTTAATGGTGTTCCATTTCATGCATGTGATAGTGACTTAGCTTTTCCCATGTCACTTTGAATCTTTCTCATGAGATTCCTCTTGCTTTGAAGGATATCTTGTTGCAAGAAGATGAAATCATTGATACCTATCTTAACATCACTCTACCTTCTCTTCATTCGGATGTACTCTCTTTTAGAGATGATGCATTAGTGAATGATGAATCTCCTTCCACATTTGATCCTCCTCAAATTTATGTTGAGAATATGTATTCAAATAATTATTCCACTAGTTGTGATGATTCTATAAATGCAATCTGTCTCTACTACCCCTCAAAGGCCTAAGAGACCGATCATTTGATTGACTCTAGCAAGTCCTTCTCCTAAAAGGATTTGTTCTATTGATAGTGTCCCATTTGAGAGTGATTCTCTTGATATTTCTATTGCTCCCTCTTATAGAGTGGTAGCCCATACTTATAAGAATAGAGTGGCTAAAAAACAAGCCTTCTTCAAGCTCCTAAACCTATGACTAAAGCACCTAGTGATTATGATCTTGTTGAGAAACTTTGAGTTACTATGGCTAAGATCTCACTAAGGGACTTGCTTCTATCTACCTTGATTTATCAAGGAAAGCTTTAGGAATCCTTGTGAAATATCCTCTTGTCTACATCCACTAGGCCAATAGATGTTAATGTGTTGATAGCTCATATTCATTTGGATTTTTTGAATATTATGTTCTATCCATAAGAACTCCGATCTCTGGAAGTGCAGAAGTAGGAAAATCCTTTGATGATTATAGTTAAAATTAATAATATCAGCATTAGAAATAATCTCATTGGTGTTGGTTCAATGCTCAATGTATGTAACAGTGATCTATTACCTAAGATTAAAATTGATTCATCTTCTCTTAATGCTTCTTCTATTGGCATTCTTGGGTTCAATAATGTCGGTCGATAATCTGTAGGCATGATAGTCTTTCCTTTGAGGTTGGGACCTATTACCATACCCACCCTTGTATATGTTATGTCAGAAAAAATACCATATAACCTTCTTCTTGGTAGACCATGGACTCATGCCATGGGTGCAATCTTGTCTACCTTGCATAAATCTATTAAGTTCATTTGCAATAATTGAGTAGTCATAGTAAAGGTTGACCGTGAAGCTATTCACTTATGTTAGATGGAAGCTACCAGTCAGGTTTCAGTTGTGCCTACTCTTATTCCTTCAATGCCTTAAAATGTGTCGATGTTTACTCAAGTAGTACCTACTACAAAGGATACTCTTGTGATATATGTCCCTAAATAATATCCTTCTTAAGAAATAAATCCTAAGTCTACTTATTCTTCTTCCCAAGAGAATGATTTTCTTGGTGATGATTGGGGTTCTTTAGACTTTATAGAATCCTTCAATGGAGAATATAAAGTCAACCCGATCCACTTAATCCTTCTAGTAATATCATTCAAACCCACTATCAAAGACGGTTATTCTTCTATATCATGGGATAACATGAACATAAATTGTAATATTCTTAGTGTTGATCCTCCTTCTAAGGAAGATGATCAAACTTTTGTTAAAGAGGCTAATGCTGATAGTCCTATCAAGGAGGTTGATGGTGATCCCATAGAGGAGTATAATTCCCATTGTTGGAATAACACTCTCTATGAAGATCCTCCTCAAGATTTGTAGACGAGTTGTGGCCCTAGCTTTAAACTTACCACTAAGTATGGTTATGGGCATAAAGGTTGTGGGTATAACGAGAAAAGCATTTAGGTCCCTCTAGAATTCTCACCTTGTAAGCATAATTTCAAGCTTCGTCACTTGAATGTACAATCTAAATGGAAATCATGGTTGAATGACATGAATTCTACTCAACCTCATTCTCTTGGATTGATTCATCCACCATTTTCTACTATCTCCTTGTCTTCTTCTTGTGAGAAGTCAAGCTCTTCTTCACAAGAGAAAGGGTTGCTTCCTACTCCTCACTCTTTGTCTAAGAAAGAGCATATTTTATTGAGGCTTCTTAAAGCCCACCTAATTACTCTTCCTCCTCCTACAGCTAAGAATTTTGACAAGCATGATAAAGAAAAACATTCTTTTTGCACATGCTATCGAGTTCCTAGCCATTCCACTAGTGAATATAAGGCCTTGAAGGATAAAATACAACCACTTCTCAATTCAGGTGTCATCACTCATTTATTTTCTAATGCACCTACCTCTTCTTCAAATGACAAGTGATATTGAGGTCTACCTCTATACTATATGTTCTAAGTATCTTGCATGGTTCTCCTCCCCTGTGTGCTAGGAGGTAGTGATAACTTACTCTAGAGATGTGTGTCCTTCTTTAGGACCTCCTCTCTTTTCTTTATCTTTCCATTGTAGCATTCCCTTGAGTGGGCCCCTCGCTCAGGAACCCCCTTTGAAATTTTCTCCTTTGAATGAAATCATTTGCATCTATCTTGGGCGTAGCCTCACTAGACCTCGCTTTTAAAATAGTGCATCCCTTGAGTAGAGCCCTTTTCTTTTGAAAGAAAAGAGTTAAGAGGAAAAATTGAAGAAGAGCTCCACCTTGCTTAACAATATGACTTCTAGCCAAAAGGTTGCTAAGGACAAAGAAGGATTAGGGTTTTAAAAAAGAGAAATTTGAAATTGAAATCATACTCCAATTTTATTTTAAAAGAAGAACATTGAACAAAGGATGACTAGAGATAAGAAGAGAAATTTCAAACATATACAAAACTAGAAGAAAGGATTCAAGAAACCTATCAAATAACCAACTACACAAAGGTATTCACCTTCTAATGGTTACTGTTATTCTTATAGTAGATTTGTGCATAGAGTAGTAGAGTGTAGAAGTAGGATAAATGAGAATTTTTAATATTTTCCTGATCGGTGCTATACATGCAAAAGATTTGGACATGAAGCTAGTGAATGCAAAAGTCAGATGATGAATGGCTACAATAATGGTTTGATATTTCAATCATTCAATGGTGAATGTTATACATTCAATATATTTGGGTATAAGGATTTTAAATGAAAATATAAAATGGTAAGAAGTAAGTTTTTTCAAAAAAGGGTGTCATATGTCACAAATGCAACAAACTAGGATACATAGCCAAGTTTTGAAGAAGTAAGAATGTGAAACCCTCTATTTCATAAAAGAAGATTGATTTGATAAAGAAGGTTGATTTGGTTGAAGTAAGGAATGAGATGAACAATATATGGAAGAAAATGGAAGAGAATGAAGTGAAGAGTGAATCTATGCCAAATGATGGTGCAAACGTTTTCTCTAGAAACTAGATAAAGAGCTTTGGCTTAGGGGAATTTTTTATAGAAATATTTCTAAACCCTTGCCGAATATGAGATGTTGATGTCTTCAACATACTAGTACATGTTTTGGTTTATTTTCTTAATCTATTAGTGAAATATTCGGTGTGAAAGCTCTAGTTATGGAGAGTTGCGAAATGATTTAAGGTTCTTGTGATGAAACAATGAATGTTTGATAGATTTATGGACCTACTTTTCTCCACTACATTTAATACATATTAGATCACTAAAAGTGGTTTTATATGTCTTTTCACATATTGAAAATTCATTTGTGATCAATAATATCAAGTGGAGAGTAGAGAAAAAGAGTGTTGAGTCAATTCTAGTGTTGTGAAAAAAGCTACCAATGAAGTTCTACAAGGTATTTATTATTTTCTTGTAAACCCTAGTTCTATGAAATTCAAGATTTTTACTCCACAAGTGAATGATGTTCTCGAGATATCAAGACCTAAGTTCAAGAATAATCCATCAAAAATCTATGGGGATGGATCAAGGAAGTGTATTTTCTATGGTTTTGATTGGTGTAATACACAAAAAGAATGAATGGATTTATATTCAGATAAAGATGGAATAGTATGATCACTTTAAGATAGAAGAATTTTGGGACAAGTTGTTAACTAGATATGATTATGAGTTAAAAATAGAGTATGAGAGTCTAACGTAGAAGAAATTTGATATGTGGAATGGATTCCCTAACTTTTATTATTAGGATGTGGGTAAAAAATGTCTTGAGAATAATTCATGAAAAATTCATGTGGTTGGACATGCCACACATGTTTAACAAGGATGCAATTAGGGTTGTCACTATTTTTTGCTCCATTGGACCAGTTTCAATATTCAATGCCATGAAGAATTATGTTCTAATAAATTTTTTTTTATACAAATTTTGATAAGCATACCCTAATGATGAATGACACTAATGATCTGGTAGTGAAATATGATGATTGGGTATAAGATATTCTACACAAGTAGAGAGAAATTTGTGTATGCAACCACAATTCATACATCATATCAGATGGTGAAGGAAAGTCAAGACATTGATTTGTATGATATTCTCAGAGTGAATTTGATGGAGAAATTGTAGAAGACAAAAGAGTCAAGATACCCGTTCTAGTCTGGTACTCTTGTTATTTGTTTGGTTTTTTACTTTCTTAGGGAGTTTCCCAAAGAAAGGAATGTTATATGGGATGATAGTATTCATGTAGTTGTACAAATAAGAGATCATTTGACAAGATTAGGATACTTGAAATCCCAAAAATTTATGTTGTGGGAATTCTTCAAGAAATTTTAGGCTAAAATTCAAGAGAGATATAAGATTCCAACAAGTTTTGTTAATTATAAGGATGACATTACATTCACGGTGAGTAGAGATTATTGCTTTATGGAAGCAGTTGAAACCAAATTTGTTTGGGTTTCAAAGCTTGGATATGAAGTGATAGAAGGTGAGATTATCAGTCTTGTAAAGATTGTGCTAAGTAAACCTAGAGATCTAGTAGTAGAAAGGTTTGGAACATATGCAAAAAAATCTAGCCAAGTGAACCTAGAAAAAAAGAAGAAAGATATTACCAGAAAGTTGAGAAGATGAAATAAGATATGGGGGAGATGGTTAACAATCCTAAGTCCTCAATAGAATAATCTAAAGCCACATCTTCTACTCTATAGGCTACTCCAAGTACAAGAAGGTCAGTTAGGACCTTTTCCTCCTCTCCTAGTGTTCTTAAGCCCTCTAGAATAAATCCTACAAGTAGTTCAAAGAAGAAATAAATATCTAGCACTCCTATGCAATAGAATACTTTGAAGAGAAGGAAAGAAAAGAATACCAGGTAGAAGTACATCAACTTTGAATATGAAGAAGATGAAGAAATAAGCCCCAACTGGTCTAGAAGAAGAAGTCTCAAGTCTCTCAAGAAGAGGCTAGTACAAAAAGAACAAAAAATTATGTGGTGGACACAAAAAGTGAAGAGGAAGTAGAAAAATAAAAGAAATATTTTATTTTTCAAAGAAGAGAAAATATTTCTAAGTTAGGAGAAGAATAAAATCATCTAAAGATAAGGGAAAGAAGAATGAGAAGACCCCACTAGTTAGATAGTATAGTCCTATGAAGTTAGATGCTCTATTTAGTGGTATTGAATAGTTTGGAATTTTGAAGGTTAATGTTGCAATGTATCTAGATTCAAATGATGAAGACAAGGCAAACATAAAAGATCCTATTGTTAATTATTTGGTTACATTCAATACTAGCTTAGGTGAGATTGAGGATCAATTACATAATGATATATAAGTTGTGTTAAGTGTTAGGAGATGAGAAGCTATTTATAAAGATGCTAAGATGAAGGAATTTTCCTTGGAGAAGATTGGTTCCTCATTGTCTCATAAGGATAGACTCAATTTTTCTTAGTTATATAACAGGAAGTTTAGGATGAGGAAAGACTAATTTTATGAGTGGCTCGATAATGAAGATAGTGAAAGGTTAAGGAATGAGACACTACAAACTATTGAAGATATTTTTGAAGAGTTGGAAGTTCATCTGAGTGAAGAAGATAAAATGCAACAAGGTACTCGCCTCCTGAAAATAAGTGAACCTATTAGTGAACAACATGAGCATGAGCATGAGTGGAATGAAGAGATGGTGATAGATAAAATCCCTCCAATTGTGGATAATAGTGTTGATGAAGAAAAAAAAGAAGATAAGAAGGAAATTTTATTTAAGAATGAAGCTCAGGGTAAATAGAATTTTGCCCCTCTAGATGTGGAGGTAGAAGTTGAGAAGAGTAAAGAAGACATGCAAGATATATCAAAGAAGATTGAGGCATAAAAAGAAAAAACCATTCCTCTTCCAGAAGTTGAGAAGAATACAAAAGAAAGTTTTGGTGGTGGTGAAAAGGAGAAGAGTGATAAAAATTAAGAAGGAAGTGCTAAACTGGTGGTGAATCCTTTGGATCCTTTGGAGAATCATTAAAACATTTGTTGGATATATAGTTATAGTTTTAAATGGTGGTATCTACATAACTACTATAAATTCCTATGTAACAAGGTCAAGTGGACCTGGATAAGATTTCTCCCCTACACAAATTGCAATTTGGTGATGTATTTCATGCCTCCATAAGGAATAAAATTATTCAAACTCACCAAAAGAGTACTAAGCTGGTGGATGAAGAATTAAAGGTGTTGCAAGAAGGTATTCTTGGAATAAATATTGATAATTCCTTATCTAGTGTACAAAAATTGAAGTTATTTCTTGATTACTTCAAATAATATTTTACTAGTTTAGAAGAAAATATTGAAAAGGAAATGGAAAATAAAGTTAGTGATAAAATATTAGAAAATGTTTTTGATACATGCCAAGTTGCAAGGCAACTTGAAGGAAGTTTTGAAGTTCTTGGAAGAATATTTTTTATTTTGGTTCTATTTGAAGTGGCTAGTTTCTATAAGGAGCATTAAAGATTAGATGGACTCAATTTAGTCTCAAATTTCTTACGCCTTAGGTGCATATGATTCAGTAAGTGATGGAGATAGAACTACATCGAAAATTATTGAAAATTTTCACTATAAAGTATGTCTACTACATGAACAAAAGGAGAAGATAATAATACAATATAAGAAGCTTCGTGATATATGGTAAGTCTCAAACTTAGATCATTTTATCAAGTTTTGAAACATGTAGAGAAGATAGTTCAAACAAATCTGGTGTCAAGTTCTCTAGATGAAGGAGGAGACCTCCATGTTCAATTTCAGAGTTAGTGCCATATGCTTTCCTTCACCAAGAAGGATTGGGAGATTGCAAAGAAGGATTAAGAGGCACACTTGCAAAATTGAAGGTGTCATATAGAGGTATTTTACCGTCTTTTGGTTAAGTTTTACATTTTTATTTGCATATATAGTTTTTTAATTGTATTGTACATGTGCAAAAGTAGTATAAAAAAACTCATATAAAAAAGGGTGAGTTACTCCCATGTAAGTATATTAATTAGGGGGAATGATGCAGAGAGCCCTTTTTCCTTGATGTCAAAGGGGGAGAGTTTTTGGAGAAGTGTGTAGCCATAAATGATAAAGAGGTATATTGTTGGCGACATGAGCATGATAGTGTATGTATGGTATGTGGTGCCCATCTATATGTACATAGTATGGAGACTTCTAGAGAATACCAAGTTTTAAATTGGCTAAGTCCTAGATTGTAATGTTATGCTACAAAACAATACTTCAATCCGCATTGTTCCACATTCCATGATCTTGTTACAATTTTGAGATATTGATGGCATGTTTTGAAGGTGTCTAGATCCAAAGTTTTAGGCTTGTATATTTTTTTTATTTGAAGATATTGATGATAGAGTATTAGCTTAGTAATTGTAGTGTTGCAGGTGTCGAGTGCATATTAGAATTCTCCACATTCCATTAAGGATGACTCTTATGTTGTACAATTTTAGAAAGTGTTTGAGGACGGTAGTGTTGGAGACCTAACTTATTAAGGGATATTGTTGGATGTTTTTCATTGAAGATTGTGTGATGGAAACATAAGTTGAATGGAGATTAATGAGCATATGATGGTATATGTTGTTTTCACAGATGGCAACCCATTATGGATAATCCATGACAAGCGTGGAAGTGTTGGTCTAGTCAAGATTAGGTGATTGGGTAGTTGCGTAAATCTGCAATGTAGTGCTAGTGTATAGTGAACTAGTATTTTGGTTCGTATTGCTCCACCATGAAGAATTTGGTTATGCGGTCTTGAGGTAACATATGTTAGAAGACTCTAAATCTAAAATTTTATGATCTAATTTCTTATGTAGTCAAAGATAATAATGACAAAATATCACTCTAGATATGCCAATGCAACTGTGATAGAGTACCTGATTGGAATGCTTCGCATGCCACCACAGATGAAATTTTTACTATGAAAATATGTAGAAGTGTTTGAGGATGCTTGCAGTATGTTTTATCCATCTACCAAGTATTTTGGTTGTCCCTGTGTCAATTTTTGAGTGAAAAAATGGTTTATTCCGTTGTTGCTTCACTTATGGAGATAAGTTAAGTATTTTGAGGTTGTGTAGAGTTGAGTAAAGTAAGGGGTATGTGCCAGATCATCATGGAAAAAACAAGCCCTTAAGTGGCAAAAAATTATTAAAAATAAGAGTTAGGCAACTTGACTTAAAAATTTGAATAAGTTTTCTATATTATTTCAAAAATATGTAAGAATAGAATCTATAGAAAATTTAATTTAGTTTCTAAACTACTAGGTTTATTTTTAAAAAGGGAAATATATTTGGTGAAAATTTGAAATTTCAATGAAGTAGTACTTAAATTTTATGGAAAAAATAAGAAGAAGGTGTCTGTCTGACCAACCTAACCACACTAAAATGATAATATTCTTTTATAGTATTTTATATATAAGTAGAGGACTCATGTCCCGATGTGATGCATATTTTTTTGTAATTTCTTTCAAGTAAATAATTAATTATGATTTTTTATTACAACTTTAAAAAAATATAAAAACTCATATGTTTGACCACCTTAACCTGGAAAAAATTTCATGAAATTCTTTTTTTTTTTTAATCCTATATTATATGAAGCATAGAATGTGACACATGTTTTGGATTCAAAAAATGTGATACCGTTTAAAAGTTATAGATGTTTTTCAATCAGCCTATCAATCAAGACTTTATTCATAATTCAAATAGAAAATGAATAATAATTATTTATTAAATTCAAAGTAAAGAATAAATTATATTGGTGGAAAGTTGAGAATCTCCTTTAAAAACCCTTTTCGTTTCATCAATTTTGGGTAAAAAAAAGTCGTCAACCACATACCCATCATATCACCACTTTTCGGCCCATCATGATCCTACACATTCCCTAAGAAGTGACATTGTTGGACTAATTATAGGTCATTCTAACCTATCTTAATGTGTTATGCTCTTTGGTTCTTTTCTCAAAACATGTATTATGGATTTTTGAGTTGATAGGATGATGTATTGAATGGTACATATTTTGGGATGACCTAATTGATGTTTTGCTTGGTTGTGATATATATACAAGGTTATTTACTTGTTTTATAATGTATGGAGATGCAAAATAAGTAAGTGTGTGTGATTTTTAGAGTGGATAAGTGTGAATTGATGTAATGCCCAAAATTTACACTAGGGAAAAAAAAACACAACTAACAATGTTTTTTTTTAACAAAGTTACCATGTGCAAGCTAAAGCACTAATGATTGATAACCATACACATGCATGGTGGTAAACTACATGCATCAAGGAGAATTACTCGTTCAACATCTCCTTTGATATGAAACTCAAGAGTGGGGAGTGGGAGAACGTAGTTCAGTGCACAATTTCCATCACCCGCTCCCCTCATCTATAGGGACATAGTTTGGCACTAAACACTAGGTGATTTAGGGTTAAAAAATTCCCATTTTACTAAAATTTTATTAAAATGGGGTTAAATCACATTCTAGAGTTAATGCTATTACCACATTGTGACATTTGGACTAGGGTTACATTTTAAAGGGATAATCTCAATTTACCCTATTACTATGAAGATGATGAAATCTCTTTCCCCTAAAAGCACTTAGTCTAAAATCAGTGGGGTAACTATTTTATCACGAATTTCCTTATCGAAACAAAATGGTTGACCCTAAAATAAATTGTCTTATTCTTTACAAATTAATTCTCTTTAGAACATAACCATCACAAGGAAGCACTTTATATATCTATTCATACATATATAATAGTAAATAATGCATTTATATTTAATCTTATACATGTATATAAATTTCATCTAAAAAGATAATTCCATTTCTATAATGATAAAATTATTAATAATTCAACTACATATAAAATGTAATTTATTACCACTAATATAGATTTAATATTAATATGAAATTCTTCCAAATATTATCCTACCAAAATTAATATAATATAATTCTTCTTTTAAGAATAATATATATAAAAAAAAACATATATAAAAAAACTTTCCCACTTTATTTTAAAAAAATTAATAATATTATAGAAACAAAATCTCATTTCTCTTTTAATTGGATGACATGCCATGGAATCTTTATTTTAACAATTAACAAAAAGTTGCTAGTTTGAAATTTATATAAAAAAATAAACTAAGGAAGTTTCTATTTGAAATTTTATATGTAATTTAAAAACATTAATAATTCCTCCCCTTTTGGTCTACACTACCTTAATTTTTGTTTTAGTTTTATCCTTCAAGCTTAATTAATTCCTTCTATTAAGGAGATGGAGGCGTCCCAACTAAAATTACATTCTTTCCCTTATGCAAGCGAATGATTTATTTGCAATAAAATTACAAACTGTTTTGCAATATATCTCATGTCCATTTCAAGACAGACAGGGCACTAGCTTTGGGTGGTGAAAATAAAGATTTTTTTTTATTTTTTTTTATTTTACAACTGCATTTTATAATCTTTCATTTCCATTTTGTAATAGTCTCAACCCTAATCACTTTTTTTTAATTTTATCAACATGTGTAGGGGTAGTGACTGGAGAATGATCTGAAGGCAGTAGTAATGAGGCTCCGTCCATTCCCTTACTATCTTACTAGTATAGATCCAGGCTTCAGTCTACTATGATTTGTTGGAATGGTAGGGCTAATAAAGTTGTCCACGTCTGTGAGATAATGGAAGATGATTATGGCTTACTGGGGAGCACACATTTTTTTTAATCCAGGTTAACTCTGTGTCCCACAAAATTCCATTGTGGGGAGGTCTCTTCTCCACAGCAGGTCACAACCTGTGCAAGCAAGAGCTTCGCTTCAGACATATTTATATTCTTTAGCTCATATTGTTTTTTTTTACCTGTGTTACAAGTTTCCATTGCTACGGTTATATGTCCATCCTCTACTATGTCTTCTCTACCCCTATTCACTTCATCTATAAAACAATGGAGCACAACTATGGCATCACAATGTATATGCACTATATTTTAGGCTATGTATATTGTATCTACTCTTTTCAGTAGTGAATATAAAGGAAGATTATTAAATTCACTATTTTTCTTCCATTAATTACGAGCACCTATTCGCTAATCTCATTGTAATAAAAAGATATTTTGACACACTTTGTACATGGGGTGCACATATTATGATGCAATTCCAATATGGATATGTCAGTTTTTTATTTCCTAGAGCAATCAAAATGCATAATACTACACAAGAATAGTACCCTTTTTCCTCCCACAAAAATTGTCAGTATAAAAGTTTCCCTAATCCTTTTCTTTCAGGGATTTAGACTCCGAGTATCTCTATTATATATTTTATTTTTACAAAATTTCCTCATCATGTATTTGAGATTAAATTCATGGGACAATAGAAATATGACTTTACAGGCGGCATTTTGTTTCTAAACTAGAAACAATATACTTTGCAGTACTGAATGTAAAACTAAAATGAATGTTTTCTACTTTTGTTTTCAAAAATCCACAGTGCTATTGCATCATAACCAATATGTATAATTCCTTTCTCTAATTAGAAACATGAGTTCATACAAGGAAATGAAATAAATCTTTGATAGTGTCGAAGCATCCTTGTAAACAGATGGTAACTCTCTTTTCTTCCCTTTCTTTTAACATGTCTTTATCAATAGTAAATACCCAGAACAACCCATAAAATTTCTGATCTTTGCTTCTAGACATATATATAAAGACATATTTATAACCAGATTAATAGTTCCTCTTAGTAAATAAAGAAAGTAAACAAAGCACATAAAGCTTGTGAAATACATACTCCGTAACCCCTTTAGGTAATTTCCTATTTTTTTCTTTTCTTTTCTTTTTTTTAAAGAAATAATTCATACAACAGTTACATATTAACAACAATTTATCACAATCTATCTACAATAGCCTATCATGGCTATAACATTTAACTCAACAAGGCAAATTTCTCCAAAGGATAGCACAACTATAGATCAGCAAGGAATATAGTTGTTTTCAAGCAACAAGTTCTTCAAACTTGCAACTTTACAAATCACAATTTTTCTTTTATAGGCCAATGGGGAGCTCACCTCCCAACCTTTGGTTGGAAAACCAACCACCCCAGAGCTAGGAGGCAACATGGGAACTGGGCACAATCATGCAAACCAAATAACATTTAACACACCCTCCCAAGGGAAATTTCACATAACAAAGAGTTCATTATGAACTCAAAACGGGGAATGGAGGGTGGACTACGCACTCCATTTTGGAGACTCAATAAATATACACCATAACCAACCATCACAAGGGTTCAATCTTTCATGAGAAACCCTTCCTTCACATTTTCTTATCCACCAAAGACACCCTTCACATTTCACAAAACATATGGGTACTCATACCCTTTCTTTTACCTCTCCATTATAAGGAGGAATAAAATGTCCCCATGGAGGTTCCTACTCCAACCATCCCGAACTTGGGATGCTCTTCCCAAATTTGGGTTAGCTTATCCCATTACAACCCTTTCCCCACAAAATAAAATTTAAAAGAAACATTTCCAAAACACACAAATACATGTACATAGCTTAAAAATTTTAAAACACAAGAATAGAAAGATGTGGAAATCCTACCTCAATCCAAGCCTTGAAAGTAAGTGATGACAAAGAGCACAAATCCTCCTCCAAGATATCTCTCCAATTCACCAATTCAAATCCAATAGCTCCCAAACAAAATTACAACTCCAAAAAAAATAAAGAATCCAAAAGAGAACCCCCAAAACCCTTGTTCATGGTTTTCTATATAGGACTTCAAGTTTGAATTCTTTGGAATGGGGAAGTGACACTTGCCACTTACCCATTCACTCTCCCAAGGACATTCACCCATGTGTTCTCGCACATGTTTGAGAGCTTGGGAGACCTCCAAGACACATAGAAAAGTGGGAGTGGAAAGGGACTAGTCCCCATCCCACTTCTCAAAACCTTAATTTCGTCAAACCTTTTTAAGGCCTCAAAAAGAGCGCCCAATCATGGAATTGACTTGAAATTTTGAACTAAAAATGTACCTAACCCATAGGTACTTGACCTAAGGACCTTAAACCCATAAAAATACTTAAAAAACATATCTTTTCAACCCCCAAGAGGTGCCCTAAAGTTCAAATCCAAGTTTTTCCACTTGGATGGACAACTCACCATCTAGGTGGATTGACATGGAAATAAAAATCACTTACAAACATTCGCACACAACATTATGAATAAAATACATTACAAAATGGAACTATAGCTCGGTTTCATGGGTTAATTACTCAGGGTACCCAAAATTACCTCCAATTTCCATTAGCCATGGAAAGTGTACCTGCACACTCAATGCACACATTAATCCATCCAATAAATCATATTTCACAACAATCGAATCACCATTTCATATACATAAGGTTTTCATTCCAATAAGTCATATATCAAAACAATTGAATCACCATTTCATATACTCAAGTTTCAGAATTTCACATAGCATATATATATCTCATATCATAACTAGAAAAATAACAAATCACATATCATCTCCAATTCATTTACCTTAATTTCAAACTGCAATGTGGTTCATTCATATCACATATTTCATTGTTCATCATTTCAAAAATCAAATTGAACGACCACAGTAACTAGCATAAAATTTGGTCAACCATCACAATAAGCTAACTAAGCATCTAGCCTACCCATAGCCAAATTATCATAAGAATTCAAATGTTTAAACTTCATAATCAAACCATCTTAAAATCTCAATTGTCTAAAATATCATGTCCTAAATGGTATCACGAAACATAGTTAATAATACTAGAACTCAAAATAGTCTAAGCAATAAATGTATCATAGAGGTGGGCCTCACATCCTCCCCCTCTAGGAATGAACTTCCTCCTAGAAGTTATTAGAGAGGTGGGGATATAAAGCCCTCAATCATGAAGCATCCTCCCAAGTGGCAGCAACCTCATCATATTGATCCCATTGGACCCTAACCTGGTCCAGCTCTCGACCTCGAAGGGACAACGTCTGTCAAGCCAAAATGCAAATGGGTTCCAAGGCCAGTTGTCCGTCTGGCTCCACCTGCAAGGCATCCCAATCCAAAACATGAGAGTCATTGTGTACATAACGTCGCAAAACTAATACATGAAATACATCATGGATACGTGACAGGCTAGGTGGAAAGGCTAAACGATAAGCTACAGGACCTATCCGCTCCAAAATCTCAAATGGACCTACAAACCGAGGTGCAAGCTTAGAGCCCTTTCCATAATGGATTGGACTCTTGTGTGGATGCACTCTCAAGAATACATGATCTCCTACTGAGAAACTTTGATCAACCCTCTTAGCATCGACATACTTCTTTTGTTGATCTCGTGCCTCCCGAAGGCATTACCTGATCAAATCCACCTGCTGCTCCATATCCTGTATCATCTCTAGCCCAATAGCCACTCTATCCTCTATGCGATCCCAACTAAAAGGAGTCCTACATGGTCTACCATACAAGGCCTGATAAGGTGGCATACCCAAGGAACTATGATGCCCATTATTATAGGAAAACTCAACCAAATATAAGTACTTCTCCCATCAAGACTAATGATCCGTCACATACATGTGTAACATATCCTCTAACACCTGATTAACCCTCTCTGTCTAGCCATTTGTCTCATGATGGTAAGTTGAACTAAATTTGAGCTTGGTGCCCAATGCCTGCTGAAATGATGTCCAAAATAAGGATGTGAAAAGTGAATCTCTGTTTGAAATGATCCTATGAGGAACTCCGTGTAATCTGACAATGTCATCAAGAAATACCCTCACAACTGCTGGTGTTGTATAAGTCATACGCACTGGTGAGAAATGGGCCACTTTGGTCAACTTGTTAATAGTCACCATGATGGCATCATGACGATGTGAAGACAAAGGTAGACCAACAATAAAATCCATTGAATTGGTTTCCCATTTCCACTCAGGGATATCATGTGGGTATGATAATCTTGTTGGATGCTGGTGTTCTGCCTTGAATCTCTGACACTCAAGGCATTGAGTCACATACTCTACAATGTCACGTTACATCCCTGCCCAATGGTACAACTGTTGAAGATTGGCATGCATCTTCTTCACCCCCGGATGCGTTGCATATGGTTCCGTATGTGCCTCTGATAAGATGAATGTACGAAGATCACCAATGTTAGGTACATAGATACGACCTCTATGTTGCAACAACCCATCTGACTCTAATGTGTACCAAATAAAATTTCCCTTGAGGGCCCTCTATGACTGTATCTCATGATGTACCTCTCTATACCACTCATCCTCTAATAAGTGTTGAAGAATGCGTCCCCTCAAATTTGTGCCTAATGATATGGATGATAACTCACGTCTCCTCCTGCTCAAGGCATCTGCCACCACATTCTCCTTCCCTTTGATGTAATGGACATCAAAGTCATACTCACAAAGGAATTCCATCCAATGCCTTTGACGAGCATTTAGATTTGGTTGTGTGAAGATATACTATAAACTCTGATGATCTGAATGAGGCTCGAAGTGGTGTCCTAAGAGAAAGTGTCTCCAATGGACTAATGCATGAACTACTACTGCCAACTCTAAGTCATGAGTAGGGTAGTTCATCTCATGGGTTTTGAGTTTTCGCGACTCATATGTGATCACTCTACCCTCCTACATAAGCACTGCTCCTAAACCATCTAATGAGGCATCAATACATACCATGAAATTTTTTGATGGATCTGGTACTACTAAGATGGGAGCACTAGTAAGATGCTCTTTAAGGTTCTGAAAAGCCCTCTCACACTGCTCTATCCACTCAAACTTTTTCCCTTTCCGCTAAAGGGAGGTAATAGGGTGTGCAATCCTAGAAAATATCTCAACAAAACATCGATAATAGCCTGCTAAGCCCATGAAGCTCTTGACCTCTATCACTGTGGTAGGCACTAGCCACTCCATGATAGCTCTAATCTTCAATGGATCTACAGAGATACCATCACCTGATATAATGTGCGCAAGATAATGAACCTCTCAACAAAAGAAGGCACACTTAGACAAGCTGCCATACAACTAATGCTCTCTCAAACATTGTAACACTTGACATAGATGCTCCTCATGCTCCTCCTCTGAATGTGAATATACCAAAATTTCATCCAAGAACACTATCACAAATCGGTCTAGGAAGGTACAGAATACCCCATTCATGAGACTCATGAATACTGCAGGGGCATTCGTCAAACCGAATGGTACCACTGTAAACTCATAATGATCATACCTAGTCCTGAAGGCTGTCTTATGTATATTTGCATCTGTAATCCACAACTAATGATATCCAGACTTAAGATCAATCTTAGAGAACACTCTATCACCCTGTAGTTGATCGAATAGATCATCGATCCTCGGAAGAGGGTAACCATTCTTGATCGTCACCTTATTTAACTATCTGTAATCCACACAAATTCAAAGGGATCCATCCTTCTTCTTAACGAAGATGACAGGAGCACCCCAAGGTGAGACACTTGGATGGATATGACCCTTCTCTAACAATTCCCCCAACTATAATTTGAGTTCACTAAGCTCATGAGTGGTCATCCTGTATGGTGCATGTAATACTGGTTTAGCTCCCGGTAATAAGTCTATGTGAAAATCAATCTCCCGTCGAGGTGGCATACCTAGCAACACTGAAGGGAATACATCTGCAAACTCCCTAAGGATGGGATGATCATCCAAAGATTTCTATGATCCCTCCTCAGTCCTATCACTAATGGTAATGGAAAATAACTGACATCCCTTTCACATACACTGCTTAAGCTACATAGCAGATATCATGCGAAGAGATATGGGCCTTTGTACTCCTATAATCTCCACTACTGAACCATGGTCATCTACACACTCAACTACCTTACAATGACACTCTACCTTAGCTTGATGTGTGTCAAGCCAATCCATACCCAAAACTACTCCATAAGAGCCTAATGGAGTAACACAAAGGTCCACTAAAGTAGTCCAATCTCCTAGTCATAGTGGATAGTCTCTGATTACAGAATCTACAAGAACCTTAGCTCCTGAAGCTAACTCAACCTCCCATCTATCGTCCTACCTAGATGCCACTAGCTTGCTATGCTCCACTATAGATGGTGAAATAAAAGAATCAGATGCTCCATAATCAAACAAAACAAAAACATGAATATCACCAATCATACCTGGTGTCTCAATGACAGTAGCCTGATACTCAGCTTGGCGGTTCTCAACCACCGCAAAAACTCTATGGGACTTTCCCACATCTCCCACTGTCTGCTCAGAACCTCCTACCTGCTGTCCTCTAATTGTAGGTCCCTGAGGGCAATCCCTAGCTAGATGTCCCATTGCACCACATATGTAACAAGGACCTCGAGTATACACCTGAGCCGACTGTGTCCTATTGGGTTGTTGTCCCCCAGTCCTACTGGAACCACTAAATCCACCCCAAGAGGACTGCTGTGAACGTGCTAGGGTGACACCTTGTGTCTGTGGACACTGATCACGTCGAGGACCCTATGGCTGCCATGGCCTAAAGTGGCCACCCTGTGAGCTCCATTGAGGCCTAGGCCTCTGACTCTATTGCTGCTGCGGTGGTCTAGGTGGCCCAACTTGAGGCCTGAATTCTCCCTTGAAAGGAAGGGGAGGTCGTCGAAATCTATGTGACTGTGGAGTGTGATTGCAGTTCTGAAAACACTCTCGTGCATCCTGAGATTTCCCCTGAATCTCCTCTGCTATAAGGGCCTTCTCCATAGCAACCCGAAGATTCTCTGGATCGACCATGTGAACTGGTCCTGATATACATGCATTTAGACCCCGAATGAAACGGTTGACTAGAAGCTTCTCATCATGTAGATAATCCACATACTATAACAACTCCAAAAATTAGCTCTCGTACTATGCTATTGATAAACCCCTCTGATGCAAGTCATGGAACTCATCGATGCAACACTGTCTGAAATGCTCGGATAAGTAGCATGATCAAAACCGCTCTAAGAATGTCTCCCAAGTGAGAGTATCTAAGGATAGGGGGTTTTTGCGCTCCTCCTAGCACCACCATGTAGATGATGAACCTCAAAGCAATAGAATCGCAACACATGCTTTTAGATTGCTTGCATATGCATGTAGTCCCATGCACCTCTCAAGGCTAAGAAGCTAGGACTCAGCCTCTACTCCATTTGTAGATCCCTCAAAATTAGGTGGTTTCAGTCACATCAACTCATGAATCTAACACCCTGAATCTCGATATTCTCTACCCTCATCTAGTACCTCAGGATGAGGGACCTGTGGTGGATGATCTAGATGAACTGATCCCGTCTCACCCTCATCATTATACTCTTCAGGAATGTGAGGGAGACTCTGGCTACACTCTCTGTGCTCTGACTTGTGTACCTCGATCGAGTGTTGTGTCTGGTTTGGTCTAGGGTTCTCAGCTGCTAGTAAGTGAGCATGAATAACCCTGATCAAATCCTCTAACGCATGGAGGATTTGGGAATTGACATTCTGTGAAGGCTCATGTTGTGGTACCTTAGAAATTTGTGGGGCTACTGGTGATGTCTCAGCTCGCTCTCGCCCCACAAAGCCTCTGCATCCCCGAGCGCTTCACAACCTAGCTGGCATCCTACGTGATAACGCCATAACACATATTAACATAGTGAACACATACGCCCAGAGTTCCCAATGCTAAAACCTAGGCTCTGATACCAAAAATGTAATGCCCAAAATTTACACTAGGGAAAAAAGACACAACTAACATTTTTTTTTTTGAACAAAGTTACCATGTGCAAGCTAAAGCACTAATGATTGACAACCACACACATGCACAGTGGTAAAATACATGCATCAAGGAGCATTAATCATTCACCATCTCCTTTGATATGAAACTCAAGAGTGGGGAGTGGGAGAATGTAGTTCAGTGCATGATTTCCAACACCCGCTCCCCTCATCTATAGGGACATAGTTTGGCACTAAACACTAGGTGATTTAGAGTTACACAATTCCCATTTTACTAAAATTTTATTAAACATGGGGTTAAATCACATTCTAGAGTTAATGCTATTACCACACTGTGACATTTGGACTAGGGTTACATTTTAAAGGGATAATCTCAATTTACCCTATTACTATGAAGATGATGAAATCTCTTTCCCCTAAAAGCACTTAGTCTAAAATCAGTGGGGTAACTATTTTATCATGAATTTACTTATCGAAGCAAAATGGTTGACCCTAAAATAAATTATCTTATTCTTTACAAATAATTCTCTTTAGAACATAACCATCACGAGGAAGCACTTTATATATCTATTCATACATATATAATAGTAAATAATGCATTTATATTTAATCTTATACATGTATATAAGTTTCATCTAAAAAGATAATTCCATTTCTATAATGATAAAATTATTAATAATTCAACTACATATAAAATGTAATTTATTATCTTTAATACAAATTTAATATTAATATGAAATTCTTCCAAATATTATCCTACCAAAATTAATATAATATAATTCTTCTTTTAAGAATAATATATATATAAAAAAACATATATAAAAAAACTTTCCCACTTTCTTTTAAAAATATTAATAATATCATAGAAACAAAATCTCATTTATCTTTTTATTGGATGACATGCCATGGAATCTCTATTTTAACAATTAAAAAAAAAGTTGCCAATTTGAAATTTATATAAAAAAATAAACTACGAAAGTTCCTATTTGAAATTTTATATGTAATTTAAAAACTTTAATAATTCCTTCCCTTTTGGTCTACACTACCTTAATTTTTGTTTTAGTTTTATTCTTCAAGCTTAATTAATTCCTTCTATTAAGGAGATGGAGGCGTGCCAACTAAACCTCCATTTTTAATTTATTTTAAATGTTGAAGTAACTTTAACGTCATTCCTTAATTTAACCAAATTACATTATTTCCCTTATGCAAGCGAATGATTTATTTGCAATAAAATTACAAACTATTTTGCAATATATCTCATGTCCATTTCAAGATAAATAGGGCACTAGCTTTGGGTGGTGAAAATAAAGATTTGTTTTTATTTTATTTTTACAACTGTATTTTATAATCTTTCATGTCCATTTTGTAATAGTCTCAACCCTAATCACTTTTTTTTAATTTTATCAACATGTCCAGGGGCAGCAGCTGGAGAATGCTATGAAGGCAGTAGTAATGAGGCTCCATCCACGCCCTTACTATCTTACCAGTATAGATCTAGGCTTCTATCTACTATGATTTGTTGAAATGGTAGGGCTAATAAAGTGGTCCATGTCTGTGAGATAATGGAAGATGATTATGACTTACTGGGGAGCACACATTTTTTTTAATCCATGTTAACTCTATGTCCCACAAAATTCCATTGTGGGGAGGTCTCTTCTCCACAGCAGGTCACAACCTGTGGAAGCAAGAGCTTCCCTTCAGACATATTTATATTCTTTAGCTCATATTATTATTTTTTTACCTGTGTTACAAGTTTCCATTGCTACGGTTATATGTCCATCTTCTACTATGTCTTCTCTACCCCTATTCACTTCATCTATAACACAATGGAGCACAACTGTGGCATCACAGTATATATGCACTATATTTTAGGCTACTGTATATTGTATCTACTCTTTTTAGTAGTGAATATAAAGGAAGATTATTAAATTCACTATTTTTCTTCCATTAATTACAAGCACCTATTTGCTAATCTCATTGTAGTAAAAAGATATTTTGACACACTTTGTACACGGGGTGCACATATTATGATGCAATTCCAATACAAATATGTCAGTTATTTATTTCCTAGAGCAATCGAAATGCATAATACTACACAAGTATAGTGCCCTTTTCCTCCCACAAAAATTGTCAGTATAAAAGTTTCCCTAATCCTTTTCTTTCGGGGATTTAGACTCTGAGTATCTCTATTATATAACTTTTTTTTACAAAATTTCCTCATCATGTATTTGAGATTAACCTCATGGGACAATAGAAATATGACTTTATAGGCGGCATTTTGTTTCTGAACTAGAAACAATATACTTTGCAGTACTGAATGTAAAACTAAAATGAATGTTTTCTAGTTTTTTTTTCAAAAATCCACAATGCTATTGCATCGTAACCAATATGTGTAATTCCTTTGTCTAATCAAAAACATGAGTTCATACAAGGAAATGAAATAAATCTTCAATAGTGTCGATGCATGCTTGTAAATAGATGGTAACCCTCTTTTCTTCCCTTTCTTTTAACATGTCTTTATCAATAGTAAATACCCAGAACAACCCATAAAATTTCTGATCTTTGCTTCCAAACATATATATTAAGACAGATTTATAACCAAATTAATAGTTCCTCTTAGTAAATAAAGAAAGTAAATAGAGTGCATAAAGCTTGTGAAATACATACTCCATAACCCCTTTAGGTAATTTCTTGTTTTTTTCTTTTCTTTTCTTTTTTTTAAAGAAAGACTTCATACAACAGTTACATATTAACAATAATTTATCACAATCTCTCTACAATAGCCTATCATGGCTATGAAATTTAACTCCACAAGGAAAATTTCTCCAAAGGATAGCACAAATATAGATCAGCAAGGAATATAGATGTTTTCAAGCAACGAGTTCTTCAAACCTGTGACTTTACAAATCACAATTTTTCTTCTATAGGCCAATGGGGAGCTCACCTCCCAACCTTTGGTTGGCAAACCAACCACGCCAAGCTAGGAGGCAACATGGGAACCGGGCACAATCATGCAAACCAAATAATATTTAACACACAAAATACACATAAAATTTCCACACCTTCCCAAGGGAAATTTCACATAACAAAGAGTTCATTATGAACTCAAAATGGGGAATGGAGGGTGGACAATGCACTCCATTTTGGAGACTCAATAAATATACACCATAACCAACCATCATAAGGTTTCAATATTTCATTAGCAACCCTTCCTTCACATTTTCTTATCCACCCAAGACACCCTTCACATTTCACAAAACATATGGGTACTCATACCCTTTCTTCTACCTCTCCATTATAAGGAGGAATAACATGTCCCCATGGAGGTTCCTACTCCAACCATCCCCAACTTGGGATGCTCTTCCCAAATTTGGGTTAGCTTATCCCATTACAACCCTTTCCCCACAAAATAAAATTTAAAAGAAACATTTCCAAAATACACAAATACATGTACATAGCTTAAAAATTTTAAAACACAAGAATAGAAAGATGTGGAAATCCTACCTCAATCCAAGCTTTGAAAGTAAGTGATGAGAAAGAGCACAAATCCTCCTCCAAGATTTCTCTCCAATTCCCCAAGCCAAATCCAAGAGCTCCCAAACAAAATTACAACTCCAAAAAAAACAAAGAATCCAAAAGAAAACCCCCAAAACCCTTGTTCGTGGTTTTCTATATAGGACTTCAAGTTTGAATTCTTTGGAATGGGGAAGTGACACTTGCCACTCACCCATTCACTCTCCCAAGGAAATTCACCCATGTGTTCTCACACATGTGTGAGAGCTTGGGAGACTTCCAAGACACATAGAGAAGTGGGAGTGGAAAGGGACTAGTCCCCATCCCACTTCTCAAAACCTTAATTTCGTCAAACCTTTTTAAGGCCCCAAAAAGAGTGCCCAATCATGGAATTGACTTGAAATTCTGAACTAAAAAGGTACCTAACCCATAGGTACTTGACCTAAGGACCTTAAACCCATAAAAATACTTAAAAAACATATCCTTTCAACCCCCAAGAGGTGCCCTAAATTTCAAATCCGAGTTTGTCCACTTAGATGGACAACTCACCATCTAGGTGGACTGACATGGAAATAAAAATCACTTACAAACATTTGCACACAACATTACTAATAAAATACAGTACAAAATGGAACTATAGTCCCTTCATATGGACTATAGCTCAGTTTCACGGGTTAATTACTCAGCGTACCCAAAATTACCTCCAATTTCCAATAGCCATGGAAAGTGTACCTGCACACTCAATGCACATATTAATCGATCCAATAAGTCATATTTCACAACAATCGAATCACCATTTCATATACATAAGTTTTTCATTCAAATAAATCATATATCAAAACAATTGAATCACCATTTCATATACTCAAGTTTCAGAATTTCACATAGCATATATATATCTCATTTCATAACTAGAAAAATAACAAATCACATATCATCTCCAATTCATTTACCTTAATTTCAAACTACAATGTGGTTCATTCATATCACATATTTCATTGTTCATCATTTCAAAAATCAAATTGAACGACCACAGTAACTAGCATAAAATTTATTCAACCATGACAATAAGCTAACTAAGCATCTAGCCTACCGATAGTCAAATTATCATAAGAATTCAAATGTTTAAACTTCATAATCAAACCATCTTAAAATCTCAATTGTCTAAAATATCATGTCCTAAATGGTATCACCAAACATAGTTAAGAGTACTAAAACTCAAAATAGTCTAAGCAATGAATGTATCATAGAGGTGGGCCTCACAATTGAGTTTGAGGAGAAGAATAAAGTCTATTAAATCAATATTTTGTGCTTTAGTGGAACTATATCTTTAGCATAGATCAGATGCAATATTAGTAGTTCAAAATTGGCATTGAGCCACCCTTTCTTATATCTCTTCTATTATCAATAGTGAGCTCTTTGGAAACGAGCCATCGATAGTGAGACTTTCTTCTTTTGGATAGTGATTCCACCAAGTGTATCAAATTTATAAATAGTTACAATATCTATATAGTGAGCTAATCCTCACCGTGGTTTTTTCCTTTTTGGTTTTCCATGTAAATTGGGTGTTCTAGTGTTCATTGATTTAATGCATGATTTCTATGTTCCTTTCAATTACTACAAGTTTAATGTGATGGATTTAATGAATTTTTAAGTTAATATTAATACTAATTCACCCCCCTCTCATTATTTTGGGTGTTCCACAATTGGTATCAGAGCTTGGTTCGTTCATTTGTCTTTATCATTGAGGTAGATCTTGGAGTTCAACATATGAATAAAACGATGTTTCCAACTCGTCCAAAAGAAATCATCCCTAAATAATTTACTAAAGAAGATTTCATAGTTGACATGCAGAAGGAGAACTGAAATCTACGCTTGATGATCTAGATGAAAAAGAAGCCAAGAATATAGATCTAAAAAAGGATCTTGGTGATGCAGATGAGTGCATTTAGAAGTTGAGAGAGAAACTAAAAAATGCTACAGATAGATTCAAGGAAACAAATGAGAAGCTTAAGAAATCTAATGAGACTATCAATTGTCTAAAAGTGAAAGTTGAAGAAGGTAAAAGAGTTGGAGAATGTATGAATTCTAAATTAAATGAAAAATTTGATGAATACTCAAAGCTTGAACAAGAGGTTGTGACCCCAAGATCAAATATAGAGAAATTGAAGGTTTAAGAAGATAAATTCAAGAAGATCTCTACAATGCTTGATGAGATGATTGAAAATTAGAAGGCTTCTAAGGACAAAGAAGGATTAGCGATTGAGAAGGTAAAAGTTCAAAAGTTGATCAAACTCTCAATAATATTGAAAAGAAGAATGATGAGAAGATCAATAAGAAAAAGGTCTGGAACTTGAAGAAAGATATCAAGAGACCACTTATTAGACAACAAAATGCACAAAGGTACCCATATTTTAATGGATATTATTATTTTTGTAATAATTTTGGACATAAAGTTGTAGAATATAGTTAAAAAAATAATCAAAAAGTTCAATCATTTCCTAGTCAATGTTATACATGTAATAGATTTGGTCATAGAGCTAGTGAACACATAAATCATATGATGAATGGTTACAATAATGGCATGATGTTTCAATATTTCAATGGCTACTATTATGCATGCAATGGATTTTGGCATAAGGCTAATGAATGCAAATCTAGAGTGGGTGGAAGGAATCCTATTTAAAAAGTTGTCATATGTCACAAATGCAACAAACTAGGACACATATCAAATTTTTACAGAAGAAAGAATGTGAAATGCTTTATTTCATTGAAGAAGAATGATTTGGTAAATAATTTGGATCCAAGAAAAGTAAAGAAGGAAATGGGAAAATATGGAAAAATAAAGAAGAAACTGAAGTAAAGGATGAGTCCCTAGTATAGATATTTCCTTTGAAAACAAATTGAAAAGCTTTGGCTTAGGGGGAGTACTAATAGAAAATACTTACACCCCCACCAAATATGTGGTCTTGATGCCTCTGGCACACATTTATGGATGTGGTTCGACATACTCAATTTTTTGAAGAATACACCCATGAAAAATATCTTAATCCAAAGATTTGTGGAGTGATGGAAGGTGATTGTATCAACATAGTTAGGGTTTTCCAGCTTTTCAACCTACCATTATTCACTACAATCAATGTAGTTTAGGTTATTTAAAATGGTTATATATGTACTTTTTCATACGATTAAGTCATTTGCAATAGAAAATTTGAAGATAGAAGAACAAAGCAGAGGAAAAGTGAAGTTTCCAAATTGTTGTATGAAACCCTACCAATAGAAGAATTCACGGTATTTATTATTTCCCACTAATCCCTTGTTTCATAAGTGGTTCACAATGTTTAAAATTAAAAATGTCAATGTCTTAGAATGACCAAGACCTAAGTTTAAGAAAGATCCCTTTAAATCCACGGAGATGGATCTTAATGGTGCATTTTCAAAAGTTCTTGTTGGCATAATGCATACTAAAGATATGGGAATATTTATTCATGTTAAAATGGAAGAGTATGATCATGGAAATTTGAGATAGTATTGGGTTAATAAGCTCACTAGAGATGATTTTGAGTTCAAATCAAAACTTGCGAGTTTGATAGAAAATAATCTACATGTTTTGAATGATTTTCCAAACTTCTATTATGAGAATGTGTGGGTCAAGTAAACATTGATTATAATCCATGACTATATTATGTGTTTAGATATTCCAAATTTAATCAGAAATCAATCTATCAAGGAGATAATTGGTTTATGTTCAAAAGTAACCATTTTGGTGATGAAGGCCATGAAGAATGAGATGGTTATGAAGCTCACGTGAGTAAAATTTGATAAGTGTGCCATCAATATGAAGGATATAAGAGATCCTACAATAGATATACATCCATGATGATAGGTTACATGATATACTACACAAACAAAGAGAACTCTATGTCTCAATGAATATTCATACAACTCACTAGATGGTGAAAGAAGGATTCGACATAGATCTATGCGAGCTCTTGAGATAGTAATGGATGGAGAATCTTTAGAAGACAAAAGAGTCTTGGTACCCATTCCAATATGGTACCCTTATCATATGTTTGTTATTTTTTTTCTCATATTTTTTTTGGTGCAAAGAATGTTGTATGGTTGGATGGTATTCTAGTTGCATTTTAGATTAGGGGTCATTTGAGAAGGCTTGGATACCTAGAAACATAAAATAGCATTCTCTAGGTTTTCTTTAAGAATTTTCAAGAGAAGATAAAATAATGAGAAATAATTCTTAGAAGTGTTAAAAAATACAAATAGGATGTAACCTTTATGGCTACTAGAGATGAATACATAAAGGAAGGAACGCAACCTAGGATAGTTTGGATTATTGAAATGGGATATGAGGTAGTTGAGGATGTTATTGCCGGTCTACTAGATCATATGCTAAGTATTCCTAGAGACCCTACTATATATAGTTCTGGAAAAAATGAGATGATATCTTGTGAAGTGCATTTGAAGCACAACGAAAAGGAAATAAAGAAAAAAGTAGAGAAAATAAAGGCAGAATTGGAAGAAATTGTTGGTTCTTTGAAGAGGAATATAGAGAAAATCTAAGTTTCATTTGTGGATCTTGAGGGGAAACCAAGTAAAAGGAGGTCTATCAAGACTTCTACTCCCTCTCTAGTTGTTCTAAAAGCCTCTGAAACAAGGCATGCAGCTGGTATGAAAAATAAAGCTACAACTAGTGAACCTACAACACAATAGAAGCCTTCACAGAAGATAATAAAAGTGATAGCTAAAAGAGAGAGATATCTACGTTATGAGGATGATTAAGAAGAATAAGAAGGACCTAAGTTGGTTTGGAAAAAATAATGTCACAAGACTCTAGAGAAGAAGCTAGTACAAAGATAGCTAAGGCTAAGATTATGGATATAGAAAGAAAATAAGTAGAGAAATAGATGAAAAAAAAAATCATTCAAAAGAGAGAAAAGATATTTTGGTGAAGGAGAAAATCCTCCTAAGGGTAAGGGAAAGGGAAATAAAAATGGAAAAACCCCTTTAGTAAGGGATCATAGACCTATTAATTTTGATGCTTTGTTTAAAAGTATTGTAAATTTTGGTTTGTTAGAAGAAACTACATAGATGTACCCTAAAGAGAATGATAAAAATAAGACCACAATTGAGGAAGATATTGTGAAGAAAATGGTTACTTTTAACACTAGTTGAGTGATATTGAAAGTAAGCTTTCAAAGATCTCAAAGAAGTTTTGTGTGCAAGAAGACAAGATGCATTTGATGAGGATTCAATTATCAAGACATTCTTTAGAGAAGATTGGATCTTCTCTTACTAGTGGGCATAGAGAAAGATTGGCACAGGTCTACAACAAATAATTTAGAACTAAAAAAAGAGTTAGCACCTTGATGAGTATGGATAAAGAAGGCATTGATAGGAGGAGGAATGAAATACTAAACAAGGTTGTAGATCTAGAAAACAAAGTTAGGCATGTTTCCAGATGATGTGATAGACATAGGGCATTATGTATCTATTTAGGAGATCAATGAAACTTAGAATGCAAAACATGAACTTGTGTTTGCACCTAAGGGTGATCAAGAAGAAATGATAATAGATAGTGGTCATCCAATTTCATGAAATACTATTGAAAAAGATAAGAATGATGATAACCTATAAAAGATAGAAACAAAATAAAAACAAGAATTTCATCTTTTGAATGTACATGACAATGCTGAGAAGAAAGAATATGAAAATTAAGAGGACCCAGAGAAATTTGAGGCACAAAAAGATTGAAATTTTCCTCCTTCATATGGTTTGAAAGTTGTAGAGGAAGAGAAGAGTGCAAAAGACTTCTCTAGTAGTGGAGAGCTAGATAGAGAAAGAGAAAAGAGAAGAAGAAAGAACTAGGATAGTTAGAGAATCCTTTGGAGCTTCTGAGGTTTCCTTGAATATTTTATTAGATATGAAATTTTAGTTCAACCTATGGTGTCAACACAATTGCTATAACTTCCTATTCAGTAGGGTCAAGTGGACATGAAAAAATATCTCCCATATAGAAGTTGCAACTTAGTGATGCATTTTGTACCTTCACTGGAAAGGATATTGTATAAACCTACAAGAAGAGCACAAAGATGATAGATGAAGTTGTTAAAGTGTTGCAAGACTATATTTTTGGTGCTACCATTGATAAATTCTTGTTTGGTATGAAACAAATAAGGATCCTCTTTGATTCCTTCAAGGAATATTTTACTGGTCTTGAGGAAAAGCTAGAAAAGGAAGTGAATAAGAAGATAAGTAGTAACATGTTGGCAAAGGAATCCAAAAAGTGTGTGGTCTCACATGGTAAATTGTAGAGAAACTTAAAGAATATTCAAAAATTTGTTGAAGATGCAAAATTTATGTTCCAATTTTGTTTAAAATATTCTATTTATATGAAGAAAATTAAGGACCAAATGGGCTCAATTGAGTATCAAGTTTCTCAAGCCTCCAAAGTGTATGATCCTATGAGAGATGTAGATGGAAAAACAAGGATTGTAATTGAAACCATTCAAACTTTAAACATCCAATTACCAAAGAATATTCAACAATAGTAAGGAAAGAAAGAATGAAACATCAACAAAATCACATAAAACATGAACGCCAAGATTTTTATGTGGAAAACCCTAAATGGGAAAAACCATAGTGAGGATTAGCTCATGATATATTAAAAATGGTTATAGTATATCTATAGAAGTGCTCACAATAGGTCGACTCACTTTCCATAGAGAAAAAATATAGAAGATAGATGGTGGCTTGCAACCTATTTTTAACTATTATAATTTCATCTATCATATGCATGAAATACAATTGAAATGAAGCTCAATAAATTGATTTTACACACTTCATTTGATTTAGATCTAACTCTTAGTCTTTATCTACATTCAAATCATTTTATTCTTCAACTCAAATCACCACTTAAACTTAGACTTCTCTACATCATATACATGTAAGATATTCACAATACATCCTTCTTTGTGCTTAAAACACTAAAAATGATCAACATCAAGTACACCATCAATTAGGTTGGACTAATTAGATGTAGCACCAAAAATATAACTTGTCAGCTCCAAAACTTTCATACATATCTAACACCAAAATTCAAAATTGAAAACAACTTAAAATAGGTCAACATGGACCTATTTTAGATCCCATAGAAGACCACAATTTTTACTTAACATCTACACAAAATTAAACATGTTAGTTCAACAGGACGTAAGACCTAAAATTAAAAACCTTCAATTGTGTATCCATATCTCAACTTGTGGACCTAAAAATTCAATGCCAATTGACATCCATACTCTCTTTCCATTTGGAAACTTATCCTCAAAAGTGCAAAGACAAAATATCATCTACAGAGAAGTGAAAAATATCCCACACAAATTTATTGTATAGAGAATAACTATAATTTTCTAAGTCAAACTTTTGTTACTCATAACTTTCAATCCACTTGATAAAACAAGACAAAAAATTGGAATTCGATATATATAACATCCACGAAAATTATGTTATAAGCATAGATTGAAACCTTTATTTGCAAACTAGTGTAGACCCAAATATAAACATTTTGTAACACCAAATAAGTAAAATTGTCACTTAGTCAATTTCCAACATAATTGATATTTCCAGATCAAATCATCTAGCACAAAATATGTTTCACAAGACTTCAAAACCTGTTAGAACTAATCAAAATGTTTTGAAACCAAAATCTTCAAATAGGCCACAATATTAACATTAATGACAACATTGCAACACATCATTATGTACCTTCCATGATCATGTTTCCAAACAACATCATCAATGACATTCTTCCAACAATCTCCCCCTTTGTCATTGATGGAAACATGTAAAAATCTCCAATTTCATTCTCCAAAATATTCTTCCCATTTAATATCAAGGGAAAAGGGTGCCTATACAACTATTATGACATTCACTAGAACTCCCTCTGAGAAATTTAAGCATATATACAAACTAAATAGAATGGATTGACTCCCCATGAATCATGTAATGGAGAAAAAACCCAAAAATTATACTGGAAATAGCACTATATTGTTTGCATATATAAAGAGTATGAACTGAAATATAAAAAAGATAAGAAATAAGTCAATTGGAGGTGGTTGATGCCTACAACTTTTTTGAAATGGTCTTAAAAATATTTCTATGTCTTCTCACTCTCTCTTAGCTTCCACAAGAAATCTACGTTACATTTCAAACTTCACCAGTAATTATTCTCCCTCTTTTGGAGTGTCGGGTACTAGATTCTTCTTCTTCTTTTTGCACTAGCTTCACCTTGTAAAGAAACAATTTTCTTGTAGAAAAATTATGGTCCTTGTTCTTACCTTTCTTATTCTTCTTTTGCTACATTGATTCCTATACCCTTATCTATCATTTCCTTTTTCTTTACTCTTCTGCTAGTAGGGGTAGAAGATGGTGTAGCAACAATACTTTTCTTATTTTCAACCCTGGTGGTCTACACAACCAGATAATAATTCTCCTTTATGAGAGAGCTAGAAGTTGTTGTCCTCTTTTCTCCAAAAGGTTACCTTATCTCAAAGGACTTCTAAATAGAATAAGGAGTGGTATCTATCCTACCATATCTTCTTGTTCTTTGAGATCCATCTGCAACACTTTAGTTTGTCTTAGCTCTTTCTCTTGCGTACTATATTCATTCTTTTTAAATTCTCATTTCCTTCACATACACATCAACCATCTTATCAAAATTCTTCTTGATTATAGGTTTTCTTTGTTCCATGTGTACTTCCATATATTTTTCTTCATATGTGTCATACCTTGCTTTACTTTCATCCTTTAGAATATTCAACAAAATACCAACATAACCTATAATTTCATGTTCATTGATCTCATATCCAAGTGTAAGGATCCATATTGTCCTGGGTTCCACTACTTCCATCATAAACTCATCTTTTGACACTAGGAAAGTGATGTCACTTTGATATTTTTCAACCATTTTTATAGGTATCTTGTCCCTTTCATGAATTCTCTTTTTAAAAAAATCAGATAAAGTAGCAAGAGAATCATCTTGTGCCTTCCCATCTCCAAGTCCACTCATATAGCCTCTTATATGATGGGAAATAATTCTACCTCTCAACCATGCCACATTCTTATTTTTGAGTAGTTGCTTTATAATATATAAAAATAAACATACAACTAAATTCCCACACTTGAATACATATTTCTTTTCCTTGGTTTGCTTCAAATTCTCCAAGTCAACTCATATAGTCTCTGATCTGATGGGAAATAGGTCTACCTCTCAACCATGTCACATTCTGAGTTTCAAGTAGTTTTTTTAGAAAATAGAAAAGTAAACATACAAGCAAAGTACCATACTTCAATACATATTTCTTTTCCTTGGTTTGCTTCAAATTCTCCATCAATTATTGCCTAAGAATCTCATAAATATCATAGTCTACATTGTTTTCAACCATCTCATTTGCCACATTGATTATGGTGGAAAATATTTAATTGTTCCTATTTGTGAAGGAAATTTTATAGCCAATCATCATTCCTACATATGTTACAATTAGAGTTATAATGGGATTAACTAATATATCTCTCTTATCAAATGTAGCACTTATTCATTCCATAACCATTTCATTCTTAACAAATTTTAGTACAAGAACTCATCTAGCGGAGCACAGACTAGTAACATCTCTAATTAATTCCTTTTTTATCATGTTAGGAATGTTAGTCCAGATTTTTTTGTCATGGATTATGCTAAGTTCCATTCTAACCCACTTGGTATAAAAAAAAAGGAAACCATTGCAACACATCTAGTTTCTTTGTAACTAGGTTTTGAAATTCTAGCTTTAGGGAAAATTCCTTCCCAGTAAGCTCATTAACCCATAATTATCATAACTTAGAATGATTAAATTATTTTATCTTGACACAAATATAGATCCTAATATCCTCAATAGGAAAAACCCCATAAGGAATATGTGAAAATGGGCCTAACGGGTTGCCTTCTATGGATTTTACAAGATACTTCTTGAATTTAGGTTGTGGTTTCTTTGTTACCTCAATTAACCTTCGTGTAGACATTGCAAATATACTTAAATTTCCTTAAAACATAGTTCTTCATGAAACAAGGGAAAAATAGAGATCGTAAATACCTTTTTCCTTTTCTTTCCAAATTACGGTTTCAATGCACCACTTCTCACATCACCTTGATTGTATTTTCATAGCTCAACTCCTCAATTTTTTGTGAATAAATTTTCCTTAGTGAGATCACTTTATAATATTTCAATTTGACCTAATTTTTCAATAAATGCTTCAAATAATAAAGCTAGAAATGCTTTATTTGTATATACACACCACTTTTGAAGCTCTACAAACTTTTTCATCTTCATATTTTACTCCAAATTTTCACCAATAGATCAAGAATGTTTATATGCATCACATATCGTTATGTTGAGGCATTATCACCTCTTATCTAATAGGGGACAATTATTTTTCATTAAATCTCCCCCTGAGTCATAGCTCTTAGCTTAGTTTCCAAAGGAAACATCTGCATCAAAGGATTGTATAGATTCTTCCTTGAATTCTATATCTTCCTTATTTCCCCTAATCTTTTCCATTTCCTTCTTTATTTCTACTAGATCCACCTCTTTTATTGGTTCATTCCTCTTTAACGAATTATCTTTCTTGATATTTCTAATTTTTCAAAACCTAGAAATGTGTCTAAGTCTACTGTAATTATAGCATACAACATTCTTCTAAATAATATTCCTTCCATTCACTCTAGATCTGCATTGATTAGTTTTATTTCCAAATATATAGTATGTATAGTAGTAACCATTGAAAGATTAAATCATTATACTATTATTATAGTCATTCATCATTTAACTTCTGCATTCACTAGCCCTATGACCAAATCTTTTACATGTAAAAAATTAACTGAAAAAGGATGGGACATTCTGATTCATTCAGCTTCTACAATCCATTACCTCTCCAAATTTATTGCAAGAATAAAATAAACCAATGAAACATGGGTACGTTTGTGCATTTGGTTGTTTGACCGATGGTTTTATAGATTTATTCCTTTGATTCTAGATATTTTTTTCATACCTCTTCTTGTCTTCAGTCTTCTTTGGTTCATTGATCTTCTTTTTTGCATTTGAGATTTTATCTTTTTCAAATCTTAAACCTTATTTTTTTTTAGATCCTTTCTGATTTGTAATAATTTCATCAAATTTTTTTGCACTCATTTTAAATTTATCTTCATTACTCCTTGCTTTCTCTAAATTTTATCTAAAACTTATACCTTCTTATTCAAGGGTTGTGCATTCCTCTAATTTTATTTTCTCCATTGTATTCAAGTATGCTCCAATTATTTTCTTCTCTTTATCTTGCACTTTAAAACCAATGATGGATTCATTTTCTTGCTTCAATTTCTCACTAAATTCCTTATGCCTTTCACTAAACTTCTTGATTTATTCTCTCAATTCTATAATGCACTCATTTTCTTATTTGATATTTTCTTTTAGATCTCTATTTTCATCTTCAGTCTTTTCAATATCTTCAAGGGAAAATTTGAGTTCTACATCCTTTTCAAGCATGCAATCTTCTTCTATGATCCGAATTGTTGGAATACCTTTTGGAGGAATAGTAAATTTTCTATCAACCATGTGTTCAACCTCCAAGACCTTCTGAAAGTTGTTAAGCTCCTTCCAAGGAACCAAGCTCTAGTACCAATTGTTGAACACCCAAAATACTGAGAGGTAGGTTGAATTAGTATTTTATTAAACAATTCAAGCATTAAACATTAATTACTAAAGCATATTCTATTTTAGTAAGGAAATAAATCATGAAACATCAACATCACATAACACATGAACACCAGGCTTTTTACATAGAAAACCCAAAATCAGAAAAACCAAAATGAGGATTAGATTACAATATATTACAACTAGTTATAGGACATTTACACAATTTCTCACTATAGGTGGACTCACTATCGAAGTGGACTCACTTTCCACAAAGAAAAATATGGAAGAGAGATGGTGTCTCATAGCCTATTTGGAACTATTACAATTTCATCTATCATATGCATGAAATAGAGTTTCAATGAAGCTCAATAAACTAATTTTACACACCTCATCTAATTTTGATCTAACTCTTTATATTTCTCTACATTCGCATCAATTTATTCTTTGAATCAACATTTAAATCTTAAATTTCAACTTATCTATACCATATATTGTTGAATAGGACAATTGAGAGGGGGGTGAAGCAATTGTCACATAATTAGGCATTTAATTCAATCATCACAACTAAACCTTAATACTACTTAAATGATTGATCATCAAATGCAAATGTAGAAACTTAAATCAAAAAAATAAACACAATAACACTATATTTATGTGGAAAACCCAATAAGGGAAAAACCATAGTGAGGATTAACTAACACTATAGAGAATATCAAAACCAATTAAGAAACGCTCACTTCCTGAAATAAGACTCACTTTCCAATAGGGATACAACCTAGAGGGCTCACTGCCAAAGAGATACAAGAAAGAGAAATAAGATTTTTTATAAAGAGACTAAAATCCCAATGCAAAGTAGGATTCCACCACAATTATTCACACACTTGCATGAATATAGAGTCTGCATTCTACTTACTGCATCTGAAAACTCAATATTAAGCTTCACATTAATCTTCCAGACTCTCAACACACACACTTACAAAATAG
Source organism: Sequoiadendron giganteum (assembly GCA_007115665.2). NCBI lineage: Eukaryota > Viridiplantae > Streptophyta > Pinopsida > Cupressales > Cupressaceae > Sequoiadendron > Sequoiadendron giganteum. The sequence continues at coordinate 173,746,038 of CM021103.1, read as the reverse complement.
AATCAATGTCACATAAAACTACACTTTCTCTTTTCCCTTATCACTCTACTTCTTCACTCTTGCATCACATCTTCATCATTAACTCATCTTGCATTTATATCATCTTCAACTTTGAGACATATCCAAAGTAAGCCATCCAAATTAAAATTCAAATTAGGTCAGCGCCAAAACATCCTAGGGTGGAATTAGAATGAGGGCATCCCAAACACATGCTTCATCATCCTCAAAAGTAACATTTCACACAAGGTCGGCCAAACCAATGTAGAACACATAGAACCATTAAGCACAAATCTTCCAAATTCTAAAACTATCTTGAATAGAACTAGGGAACCACAAATATAGAACCACAATTCATAAGACTTCATCAAATAGAAATCCAAACCAACAAAATTTCTCCTAGACCTCAACTAGAAACATAGAAAACCATAGTTCACAACTGGTGAATAGAACTTGTACTATACAACAAATCAAGAAACAAAAATTTGGATATAACATATAATAAAAACCATGAATAACATATCTAAACCACACAACCATACGAGAAAGTCCAAAGAAAAAATTGGAGCAACCATTGAACACATGCAACATATCTTTATTATAATTTTCTCAATATCCTTAACATAAACAACCAACAACAACTAGTAGATAACCAAGTGACTAGTTGACATCAATGGTAACACCTCCAAACTTTTGTCAACGCCTTTATGATTTTCATTCTTGTAAAAATCTCCCCCTTTGTCATTGATGGCAACACATGATGTGAAAAACCATCAAACACAACATACTAGCTCTAAATACATTTTTCTATTTTCTCCCCCTTAGAAGATAATATCTTATATGCTTCTCATTATATTTTCACATTATTCTTATCTCCCCCTTTGACATCAATGGAAAATGAAAAATAATATTTTCCATTGATATCTCCTTTGACATGACAACATGTGATACTACCTGCTCCCCCTGGGAGGTAGCCACCAAAACATCAGTCTAGAACAAAGATAGATCTATAGATCCACTAGATTGATACATCTCCATATGCATATAGTTCAAGAAAGGAGGGGAAATAACCCCTAACTTCTCTCGGAGATACTTAAAAGTATCTTTAGGAAGAGCCTTCATGAAAATATAAAAAATTTGATCCTTCGTCAGAACATGCTCAAGTTTTGCCTCATTCTCTATGAATTTCTCTCTCAAGAAATGATATCTAATATATATATGTTTTTTCCTCAAGTGCATCATTGGATTCTTATAAATGTTAATCTCACTTGTATTATAAGATAAGATAGAAATGGGATCATCATATAGCACTGATATATCTTTCAATGTCTGTTTCATCCATAGAACTTGTGTACACAAGATGTAGCAACAATATAATAAGCTTCAGTAGTAGACAAGGAAACTAAAACTTTCTTTTTACTCAACGATGCCACCAATCTGCATCCAAGAAAGAATGTACCACCAATTTTACTCTTTTTTTCATCTATGCATCCAAACCAATATGCATATGTATAGGCACTAGGTGTAAATTTTGTATCTTTAGGATACCACCATCCATAATCTAGAGTGCCATTCAAATATCTGAATATTCTTTTAACTTCAACAACATGTGTTTCCTTAGGATCTTCTTGAAATCTATCTACAACATAGACATAATTCATGATATCTGGTCTAGTAGCAGTCAAATATAATAGTCCACCAATTATAGATCTATACCTGCTCTGATCAACCTTAAGTGAATTATAATCTTTACCCAATTTGCAACTAGTCGCCATAGGATTACTTATCGGTTTGGAACCATCCATCCCAAACTTCCTCATCATCTCTCTCACATACTTAGACTATGAAATGAACATTCCTTTCTCTATTTGATTAATCTATAGCCCAAGAAAGAAATTCATCTCCCCAAAAATGGACATCTCAAATTCTTTCTGCATCTCTTCCACAAACATCTTGCACATATTTTCATTTCCTCCAAAGATAATATCATCAACATACAAAACTACAATCAATATTTTTTCATTTTCAAATTTCTTAAAGTATGAATTGATATCTTCCATATCTTTGTTAAATCCTTGTTCAATCAAGTACTTATCTAACCTTGCATACCAAGCTCTAGGAGCTCATTTAAACCCATATAAAGCTTTCTTCAATTTTCACAGCATATCTGGTTGATCTATCAAATGAAATCTTTTTGATTATTCCATATAGACTTATTCTTCTAGCTCACCATTCAAAAATGTTGACTTGACATCCATTTTATAGAACTTAAAGTCTTTATCAGCAAAAAATGCCAAGAACATCCTTATAGCTTCCATTCTTGCTATTGAGGAAATTTTTTCTTGAAAAACTATGCCTTCTACTTATGAGTAACCTTTACACAAAAGCCTGACTTTGTTTCTAACAACTTCTCCATTCTCATTCAACTTATTTATAAATACCCATTTTGATCCAATGATGTTTTTACCTATCGATCTTGGGACCAATTCCCAAGTTTGATTCTCCTCAATCTACAATTTTTTTTTCATTGCTTCCTTCCAATGTTCATCTTTACAAGATTCACTTACTATTTTTGGTTCTATCTCAGAAAGTAAACAAAAATTCACTTCAATAGAAACTTTTCTTCTAGTTAACACACCTTTTGCCTTATCTCCAATAATCTGATGTTTTGAATGATTCTTTTGTACATATCTAGGTGTCTTAGGGGACATCACCGAAGCATCTTCTTCTCTTTCATTCTGTTCATCTTGTTTCTCTTGTCTCATAAATTCTTCATTATCTCATCAACCTTCACATTCGAGCTCTCTAAAATATTTCTCAGTCTTATTGAAACATTTATATGCCTTGCTTTTAGTAGAATATCCAAGAAAAATGCCTTCATCACTTCTTGCATCAAACTTTCCCAAAGTTTCTTCATCTATTCTAATATATCATTTTCTTCTAAATACTTTGAAGTATTTAACTATAGGAATTATTCCATTCCATAGCTCATAGGGAGTCTTTGTACTATTTTCTCTTGCTTGAACTTGATTGAAAACATAAACAATAGTATGAATAGATTCTTTCTAGTAAACTTCTGGTAAACCAGTCTCAATAATCATTGACCTAGCAGCTTCTTGAACTATTCTATTTTTCCTTTCAATAACTCCATTTTTTTGAGGAGTTCTTGGAGTAGATAACTATCTCTTTACTCCATGCACTTCAAAAAACATATTAAGCACATGGGAGGTGAATTCACCACCTCTGTCAAATCTTAAGCATTTTATCTTCAAATTCACTTCATTTTCAACCATTGTTTTGAATGCCTTGAATCTATCTAATACATCTAATTTCTCTCTAATAAATGTAACACATGTATATCTAGAATAATCATCAATTAAAAGAATAAATTACCTTTCACCAAGTAGACTTCTTACTCTTGTAGGACCAAAAAGATCTGTATGAATTAAATCTAGTAGTCTGATAGTACACTATTCCTTTGATCTATAATGATTTCTTGCTTGCTTTCCAAACTAACAATTTCTATAAATAGCATTAACAAGCTTTGTAATTCTTGGTAAATCTCCCATGGCCTAATCAACACTATTCATTTCCAAGTTATCAAAACTCATTCGAAAAATCCTCCTATGCCATTACCAACTGTCATTTATCTGAGTCATAAAGCATTGCCCATCAACACCCTTAAGTTGATAGATATTCCCTTTATATTTCTTTCTTGTAGCAACCAATGTTCTGGATCCTTTCTAAATATCACATTTATCATCCTTAAACATAATATCATATCCTTTTCTGCACATCTAACCAACGCTAAAAAAATTATGCCTTAAACCCTTAACATAGTAAACATCATCAATATGATGCTTACCAACAAAACTTACTAAACTTATCCAATAGATTTTAGCACTAGTATCATCTCCAAACATAACCAGGCCTCCATCATATTTCTCAAGCTTAAAAAATTTACTTTTATCACCATTCATGTGATGTGAACAACCACTATCAACTACCAATAATTTTTCTCTTGTTTAGCATGTAGGGTAGAGATAACCATACTTTCATTTTTCTCCTTCTCTGGAGGGCTTTCCTTTACCTATTTTTCAGAATTAGCAGAAGTAGGTTCATCCTTAATCACCAAGAACAAGAATTACTTGTTATATAGATATTCATATTCTAAATCCTCATTAGATATACTAGCATTCTCATTCACATAGTAAGCTATGTTATTCTTATTTCCTTTCTTTTCCTTCTCATATCTTAGTTTATTCCTTTTAGCTCTTTCTAGATAATTTGTAGCATAATGACCTATTTCTCCATAACTAAAGCATTTAAAGGGAAAATTACCTTCATACTTACCGAAGCCTTTCCTCATTATTCTTACATAGTGAGCTTCTATTTCATCAAAGTTCTCTTCATCCAGATCTTTAGATTTTGTATCTTTAAATGCAGTCTCTAATTTTCTTCCACTCCATAGACTCAACTTCCTCATCTCATAAGATGTAAAAAATCCTAACAATAGATCCTTAGTACAAGTCTTATAATCTATAGTCTTATCAATAGCACTCACCTTCTCATTGTAAGCATTAGGAAGAGTTCTAAGAATCTTTACAATCCTTGTTTCATCAATAGTAGTGCCAAGTCCTCGCATTCTAGCCACTATCTCATCCAATCTTTGTACATAAGCTTTAAGATTTTCATCTTCAGACATATGTAGAAGATCCACATTTTCATTCCTTCTTTTTTTCTACTACATTTGTCTTTTTTATTGGTTCATTCCTCTTTATCAAATTATCTTTCCTGACATTTGTAATTTTGCAAAACTTAGAAATGTGTCTAAGTCTACTGCAATTGTAGCATACAAAATTCTTCTAAATAATATTCCTTCCATTCACTATATATCTGCACTACTTAGCTTTGTTTCTAAATCTTTATCATGTATAGTAGTAACCACTGAAAGATTGAATCATTATACTAGTGTTATAGTCATTCATCATTTGACTTCTACATTCACTAGCTCTATGACCAAATATTTTACATGTAAAACATTGACCAGAAAAGGATGGGACATTTTGATTCATTTAGCTTCTACATTCCATTTCCTTATCTCCAAATTTATCACAAGAATAACAAAAACCATTGGAATATGGGCACCTTTGTGCATTTGGTTGTCTAACTAGTCATCTTCTAGATTTATTCATTTTATTATAGATTTTCTTGTCATACCTCTTCTTTTTCTCAGTCTTCTTTGGTTCGTTGATATTCTTTCCTATATTTGAGCTTTCACCTTTTTCAAATCCTAAACCTTTTTTGTCTTTAGAGCCTTTTTGTTTTGTAATAATTTCATCAAACTTTGTATTTCTCATTTTAAATTTATCTTCATGACTCCTTGCTTTCTCCAGATTTTATCTCAGATTCACAACTTGTTCAAGCCTTGTGCATTCCTCTAATTTTCTTTTCACCATTGTATTCAAGCATTCTTCAATTCTTTTCTTCTCTTCACCTTGCACTTTCAAACCAACAATGGATTCATTTTCTTGCTTCAATTTCTCACTGAATTCCTTATGCCTTTCTCCAAACTTCTTGATTTATTCTCTCAATTTTGTGATGCACTCATTTTCTTCTTTGATATTTTCTTTCAAATCTCTATTTTCATCTTTAGTCTTTTCAAGACCTTTAGGGGAAACTTTTCATTCTCCATCCTTTTCAAGCATGCAATCATCTTCTATGATCCCAATTGTTGGAATATCTTCTAGAGGAGTATGAAATTTTCTATCAACCATGTGTTCAACCTCCAAGACCTTCCCAAAGTTGTTAACCTCCTTCCAAGGAACCAAGCTCTGATACTGATTGTTGAACATCTAAAATACTAAAAGGTTGGGTGAATCAATATTCTCTTAAACCATTCAAACATTCATTAAAAAAAATCATATTCATTGGTAGTAAGGAAATAAATCATGAAATATCAACATTACGTAGCACATGAACACTAGGATTTTTACATAGAAAACCCAAAATTGGAAAAACCACTGCGAGGATTAGCTTACAATATATTATAATTGGTTATATCATATTTAGAAAAGTGCTCGCTATAGGTGGACTCACTATCCAAGTGGACTCATTTTACAAAAATAAAAATATGGAAGAGAGATGGTGTCTCATAGCCTATTTTTAACTATTACAATTGCATATATCATATGCATGAAATACATTTTCGATGAAGCTCAATAAAGTGATTTTACACACTTCATATAATTCTGATCGAAATCTCTATCTTTCTCTACATTCGCAACAATTTATTCTTCAAATCAACATTCAAAACTTAAATCCAAATGGATTTGTAACATATACTAATGAATAGGACAACTGAGAGGGGGGGTGAATTAGTTGTCACAAAATTAGGCCTTTAACCCAAACACCGAAACTAAACCTTAATGTTGCTTAAATGAATAATCATCAAATCCCAATGCAAAAACTTAAATCCAACACATAAACACGATAACACCAAATTTACGTGGAAAACCCAATAAGGGAAAAAGCACAGTGAGGATTAACTCACACTATAGAGAACATCAAAACTGATTACAAAGGCTCACTGCTTGAAATAAGGACCAAATGTCTAACAAGGCTACAACCCAGAGGGCTCACTACCATAGAGATACAAAGAAGACAAAGAAGAGTTGTTATTGAGAGACTACAATCCCAATGCAACAAAGGATTCCACTACAATTATTTGCACACATGCATGAATGATAGAGTTCTCCTTTTGCTCACTGCATCCAAAAACTTAACATTAAGCTTCACATTGATCTTCCACACTCTTAACTCACCCACTTATTGAATAGAATGAATTTTTCATAAAATTTCACTTTCTCTTTTCTCTTATCACTCTACTTCTTCGCTCTTGCATCACATCTTCATTATTAATTTATCTTGCATTTATACCATCTTCAACTTTGAAACATCTCCAAAGTTGGTCATCCAAATTCAAATTCAAATTAGGTCAGTGCCAAAACATCCTAGGGTGGAATTAGAATGTGTGCATCCCAAATGCATGCTTCAGGGGACCCAAAAAGATCCAACGTGCTTCATCGTCCTTGAAATTAGTATTTCACACAAGGTCGGCCAAACTAAGGTAAAAGACATAGAACCATTAAGCATGAATCTTCCAAAACTATATTCAATATAACTAGGGTAACACAAATCTAGAACCACAAGTCATAATACTTCATCAAAGAGAAATTTGAACCAACAAAATTTCTCTCAAACCTCAACCAGAAACACAAAATACCATAGTTCATAACTAGTGAACACAACTTGCACTGTACAATGAATGAACAACCAAAATTTGGATATAACATCTACTAACAACCATGAAGAACATATCCAAATCACACATAGGAGAAAATATGGACCAAAAACTTGAGCAACCATTGAACACATGCAACATATCTTTATTACAGTTTTCTCAATATCCTCGACATATACATCCAACAACAACTAGTAGATAACCAATTAACTAGTTGAAATCGATGACAACACCTAAAAAATTTCCTAAACACCTTCAATATTTTTATTCTTGCAACATAAATATATTGTATATTCATAATAAATCCTTCTTTCTACCTAAGACATTAAAAAAATCTAACATATATCCACATTCAGTACAACATCAATTAGGTTGGCCTAATTATATGTAACATCCAAAATATAACTTGTCGACTCCAAAAATTTCATACATATCTCATTCTAAGATTCAAAACTTAAAAAAACTTAAAATAGGTTTGAATGGATGTATATTAGATGCAACATAAGATTGCAATACTTACTTAAACTTTGCATAACATCAAGCATATTAGGTATATTGGGAAAATGTGTCTCAACCGTGTATTTACATAAGATACTATTGATAAATAAGGTGTTGTTGATACTTTGGTGATAGGGGTGCATGGGGGTTATTCCCCCAAGAGGGGTCCGAGGGGATCATCCCCTTGGCTGCGGATCCAGGGGTAACATGCATTGATGAGGGCTCAAGGGTAGCAGCCTTGAAAGGATATTTTAATTTATATTTTATGATTATAAATCTGGACCATTCATCATTAGGTCTTAGATCTGACAAGCGATATTTTATTAGGTTAACTCTCCATATGAGGCAACCCTATTTTATGAGGTCATTATATTATGACTATGTATTTTGATGTATTATGAGACTTTGATAGCGGACATGTTGCCTCTAGATCTTTGGTTGATGATACTCCTATGAGAAGCTTGCTTTGCAAGAATATAGTAATCTTTGTGATTTTTGAATAATATATTGGGTGGCTTTTGTAGTGGGGTTTTCCTCTCAAAAGAGTTTTTCCCACGTAAATCACTCTATTGTGGTATGCATGATATTTATGTTTATTTCTATTTAATTTTTTATAATTGAAAATATATGCAATGTTTTTCATTATTCTCTTGTCAAGATTAGTGTAGGAAGTTGTTCCGCTACCTTAGTTTCCTTACTAGGTCGACACGACATAAGACGTAAAAGTAAAAAAATTCAATTGTCTATCCATATTGTTGCAAGGTGTCACCCTTGGTCTCCTTGGTGTGGGCCAACGTGGTGCTCCGACTTTGTGACATGGTTTAACCGCCTCCTATGGATCTTGGATCTTGTATAAATCCAGCAATTGTATCAAGAATTAATAGGTTGATCTTTTGGTGCCACGACAACCGTCTTTGCAATAATTGGTATAAGAGCCAAGGTCACAGGTTCAAACCCCTCGCTTGTGCTAGGGGGATTGTTGCAAGGTGTCACCCTTGGTCTCCTCAACATGGGCCAATGTGATGCTCGAGCTTCATGACATGGTTTAGCCCCCTCTTGTGGATCTTGGATCTTGTATAAATCCAATGGTTGTATCAGGCATTGACAAGTTGACATTTTGGTGCAATGACAACCATTTTTGCATCAAATATATCAGCACATGGACCTCAAAATTCAATTCCAACTAGAATCCATACTATCCTACCATTTGAAAACTTATCCTCAAAAGCATAAAGCCAAAAAATCATTTGTGGTGAAGTGTGGAATCTCCCACACAAATGCACTGTATAGAGAATAACTACAATTTTCCAGGCTGAAATTCTATTACTCATAACTTTCAATCCACTTGACAAAACATGGTGAAAACTTGAAAATAGATACATCTAACATCCACCAAAATCATGTTAGAAGCACATAGTGAAACCTTTATTTGTGGATTGGTTCACACCAAAAAAAAATTGCTCTATAACATTGAATAAGAAAAATTGACACTTAGTCAATTTCCAACACAACTAATATTTTTGAATCAAATCATTTGACATGAAATATCTTCCACAACACTCCAAAATATGTTAGAACTAATCAAAATGATCTACAACCAAAATCTTCAAATAAATCCCAACGTTGACATCAATGAGAATACTACAACACATCATTTTGTAGTTTCCTTGCTCGCGTTGCCAAATAGCATCATTAGTGAAATTATTCCAACAAATTTTTTGTTCCAATTTTTTTTGAAATGACCTATTTATAAGAAGAAAATTAAAGAACAAATGGACTCAATTGAGTATCAGATTGCTTAGGCCTCTAGACTATATGATCCTATGAGAGATGTAGATGGAACAACAAGGATTGTAACTAAAAATATGCATGGTAAGTTTTTCCAACTACAATATCAAAAGGAGAAGATAATAGTGTAGTATGGTCAACTCAAAGATCTAGAAAGTGCAAGGCTTACTTATTTGGCTATAAGATCAGTTGGTGCAGAGAGAATGATACACCAAAATCTAGTTCCCAGCTCTCCAAAAGAAGGTGAGTAGCTTCATATAAAGCTTGTTAAGAAGTGTGGAATAATTACCTTTCCTAAGAAGGAATGGGAAACAATGAATAAGGACCTAGAGGCACACCTTGTAAAGTTGAACGTACCTAATTAGGGAAATTCTCCCTTAACAAGATAAGTTGTATATTATTATTTTCTTTCATATTGTAATGTACCTATGCAAATATATTAGAGAGTTTTTGTAGTCTTTTTGGTGAATTTTTCTGATGAAGAGATGAGTATAGGAGTGAAGCAGTAATGGTTAGTTATTCCCATGTACATACAAATATATCTTGAAAAGGGGAGAAAATTTGAGAAGTTTGGAGATGTTTTATGTTATAAGTGATCCTTTTCCATTGATGTCAAAGGAGGAGAATATTGAAGATTGGAGATGATGAGTAGTTTTGTCATCAATGAAAAAGAGGGAGATTGTTGGATGTTTGGAATTGAAGATTGTTTGATGGAAACATGAGTTGAATGGAGAATGATGAGCATATGATGTTATATGGTGTTTTAATTGATGAAACCCCATTATGGATGGAAATAAATGGCATAGGTACATAAGTTTTGATCTAGTGAAGATTAGATGATTGGATAATTTCTTATATCTAGAATATAGTGCCAATGTACACAGAACTAGTCTTTTGGTCCACATTTCTCCACCATGAAGATTTCTTTTATCCAATATTGAGGTAAAAATGATGTATGTTAGAGGAATCTAAATCTAAAGTTTCATAACCTAATGTCTTCTACAGTTGAAGATAATAGTGACAGAGTATCACTATAGATATACCAATGCAACAATGACACATTACCTGATTAGAATGCTCCACACTCCACTATGGATGAAATTTTTGATATGTATATTTGTACAAGTGTTTGAGGATGTGTTTAGTATGTTTTCTCTATGTAGGAAGTATTTTGGTTGTCTGTGTGTCAAGTTGTGAGTTAAAAGATGGTTTATTTCATTGTTTCTTCACCTATGGAGCTGACCTAAGTATTTTGAGGTTGTGTAGAGCTGAGTTAAGTAATAAAAAACATTGTAGGAGAAATTGTAGGTCATTCCAACCTATCTTAATGTGTTATATATTTTTGTTCCATTCACAATGTGTGTATGATGGATTTTTGAGGTAACAAGATATGTATTGCACAATACATGTTTTGGGCCAATCTAATTGATGTTTTGGTTGTGCGATAATGTATGCAGATGTAAAATAAGTAGATGTGTGCTAGTTTTAGAGTAGAGAAGTGTGAATTTGGTTTGAGGAGAAGAATGAAGTGTGTTAATTTAATATTCTGAGCTTTAGTGGAATTGTATCTTCAACATAGGTCATATGCAATATTAGCAATTCAAAATTAGTAGTGATCCACCCTTTTTTCCATCTCTTGTATTTTGGGTAGTGAACCCTTTAGAAATGATCCATTGGTATTGGGCCTTTGTTCTTTTAGACAATGAGTCCACCAATTGTATCAAACCTTGTAACTAACTATAAAAATATCTATATTATGAGCTAATCCTCACCATGGTTTTCCCTTTTTAGGTTTTACACGTAAATATTTTGTTCTAGTGCTCTTTGATGTGACACATGCTTTATATGTTCCTTTCCATTACAATAAATTTACTATAATGCATTGTATAAATGTTTAAGTTAATAAGAATACTAATCCACCCCTCTCTCAATATTCTAGGTGTTCAATAGTTAGATATGTGTGCATTCCAAGTGGCAAGTGATTTGGTGGTCCACATGTTAGGTTTGTTGGAAGAATGTCATTGATGCTATTGTTGGAAAAATGAGAATGAGGGATAAGCACAAGGTATATTGCTATGTGTTGTAGTGTTTTCATTGATGCCAATATTGTATCTTGATGTGGAGAACATGGTGAAAATCATTGCAAATAATTTTGGTTGGTTCTAACATGCTATGGAGTGTTTTTGGAAGATATTTTTGCAAGATGGTTTGATCTAGTAAAATTGGTTGTGATGGAAAATTGACAAAGTGTAAAATTTGTTAATTTTGTGTAACAAAGCTCTAGTTTTTGGGTCTGCATTAGTATATGAATGAATTTTTCACTCTATGTTTTCATATTTTTCTTTTGGTTTTTAGAATTATCTGATTCCATAATTTCATCATGTTTTGGCTCTTGGTGTAACAGATATAAGTAACAAAATTTTGATCGAGAAAGTTACATTTATTTCTTGTATAGTGTATATGGCTAGGAGAGTCCACACTTCTCCATGGATTTTTTTTTGGCTTTGTGTTCTTAAGGAGATATTTACATATGTCAATAAAGTATGAATTCTAGTTGGAATAATGTCTTGAGGTACATGTGTCTGAATATGGATACACAGTTGAAGATTATTTGTATTAGGTCTTTTGTAAAGCTAACCTAATAGGTGTGAAGTTATGTGAAGGTTAAACACGTATTACAGTGCTAGATGAGAGCTATTATATTTTCATGCCGACCTATTTCAAATATTTTTGAGATTTTAATCTTGGCACAAGCCTTGTGTGAAAGGAATTGAGTTGACAAGTTACACTTTCTATATTTTGGATGTTACATCTAATTAGTTCGACCTAATTGATGTTATGCTTGAAGTAGATATATATGTTGGATTATTTTAAATGGTATTTTGATGATTGGAAAGGAAAGTGAGACATGTAAGTGATGTGAATGATGTGAATATTATTAGAGTAGTGTAAATTTAATATGTGAATGTTGAGAAGAAGATTAGAGTGATGAAAATGTAGAGGAAAGAAGAGTGTTAGATCATAATAAAATGAAGTGTGTAAAGACAATTTATTGAGCTTTATTGGAACTATAATTCATGCATATGATATATGCAATCATACCAGTTCAAATTAGGTTGTGAGACACAATCTCTCTTCTCTCTTTTTCTCAATGGTTAGCTAGTCCACTTGGATAGTGAGTCCACCAACACTGACGACTTATGTAAATATTCTATAACCGGTTATAATATATTGTGAGATAGTCCTCACTATGGTTTTTCCCATTTTGGGTTTTCCACCTAAAAATATTGGTGTTCATGTGTTATGATTTGTTGTTGAATGTTTCATGGTTTCTTTGATCATTGCAGTTGAACCTACTAAATGAATTGGACGTTTACATGTTTGAATGATTTAAAAGAATAGTGATTCACCTCCCTCTCAATATTCTAAGTGTTCAACAATTGGTACAAGAGCTTGGTTTCTTGGAAGGAGCTTAACTTCTTGGGGAAGACCTTGGACATTGAACACATGGCTATTCTAGAAGACTACCTACTCCTTCAAAATAAATTCCTATTATTAGATTCAAAAAAGAAGATTACATGCTTGAAAAAGATGGAGAACTCAAATTTGTCCTTGCAAATATTGAAAGGATTAAGGTGAAAATAAATATCTTAAAGAAAATTTCAAAGAAGAAAATGAATGTATCAGAAATTTGATAGAGAAAATTAAGAAGTTCACAGAAAGGCATAAGGAAGTTAGTGAAAAATTAAATCAAGAAAATCAAACCATCACTGGTCTAAAAGCGCAAGTTGAAGAAATTAAAATAATTGAGGAATATTTGAATGCAATGATAAAAAGAAAATATGAGGAATGCACAAGGCTTAAACAAGAAGTGGTAAATCTAAGATCGGATCTAAAAAAATCAAGGCATCATGAAGATAAATTCAAGATGCATTCTACAAAGCTTGATGAAATGATTGCAAATCAAAAAGGCTCTAAAGGTAAAGAAGGTTTAGGATTTGAAAAGGGTGAAAGTTAAAATTAGACATCAAATGTTGAAGATAAGAAGGACAATGGAAAACAGATCTAGAATCAAAGGAATGCAACTAGAATACCACTTCTTAGACAATAAAATGCATAAAGGTACCCATATTTTAATGTTTTATGTTATTATTGGAATAAATATAGACATAAGGCAATGGAATGAAGAAAAAGAATCAATCAAAATGTTCCACCTTTTTTCTGGTCAATGTTTTACATGCAATAAATTTGGTCATAGAGCTAGTGAGTGTAGAAGTCAAATGAAGAATGGATATAACAATGGTAGAATGGTTCAATCTTTCAAAGCATATTGTTATACGTGCAATGGATTTAGGTATAAATCTAATCAATGGAAATCTATAATGAATGGAAGGAATATTGGTAAGAACAATGTCACTTATTACAATTGCAATAGACCTAGACACATTTCTAATTTTTGCAAAAGTAGAAATCTGAGGATGGATAATCCGATAAAGAGGAATGAACTAGTGAAAATGATTGATCCAGAAAAAACAAAGGAGCTGTCCGAGGGTGATCCCACAATACTGGTTTACAATTTTTGGGCAAACTGGACGCTGAACTGATTTTTTATAACTAAATCTTCCCTTTCGGGCTCCTATAGCGACTAAACCATGAGGAATTTGAAGATGATGCAAACTAGTGATTTGTGAAATTTTGTCTATAGATTCTAAATATATATTTTTCAAAAAATTTGGAATCAGATTGCACTTTTTTTTCCATCTCCTTTGAAAAGTAGCTTTTTAAAAAACATTTTCAAAGAGTGACACTCACCGTATACACCATAACTTTTTTTGTATGATGGATAAAATTCTATTTTTTTCAAATTTAGATTTGTAACTATGATATCTAGCACTTTCATTTTGTTTCATAGTGTTTTATTAAATATTTTTTCTTTAATCAAGTTTTGAAGTCAAACCAATTACAATTGAAACATAGCCAAACTATATACAACATAAATTTTTATGTATGTATTGAAATTCAATTTTTTTTTTTAATGGATCAAGGACATCAATACCCAACTTGAACATATTTTTTAAAATTTTATTTTGATAATTTTCTATTTTTCCACATGTGCAGAACAAAGAGCTTGATTTTCAGTGAAAAACCTATGTTTAATAAAACTTAAAAAACACATACACAATAAAACCAAAACATATTAAAATTATATTCATTGGATAGCTCATTCCGAGGACTACCATGACCATTTGAAATAAATTTTAAATGAATTCATCTGATCCACCAAAAGGTAAATCAAAAGTGATTTTTAATCAACATTTTGATAAGTGTAAAGGAGGCTCTATTGTAGACCTGTATGGTTTAAAACTAGCGGGGTTCTATCCAAGTGGGTTTGATCAAACCCTCTTAAATTGAAATCCTTAAAAAAAAAAATTTTAAGGCTTAAATCATTATATTTTCTAAAACTATGTGATTTCAGCAAAAAATAAAATCTCCCTGAAATTGTAAACCAGCTTTGTGGGATCACCCTGGAAAGGATTTGGAGAAAAAAGGAAGAGATAGAGGTTAAGGATGATTTTATACCAACATTCGGTGTAGATGTTTCCTTTGGAAACTAAGTTGAGAGATTTTGTTTAGGGGGATCTATAGTAAAAATATTCTTTCCCCTACCAAAGAAAATTATGTTAATGCCTCAACACAAAGATATGCAATGTAGATCGACATGTTTTATCTATTGGTGAATATTGTGAAAGAAAATATGTTAATGTGGAAGAAATTAGAGAATCATAAGTTGATTGTGCATGCAGTGAAAGGGATCATAGATTTATTGTTTGAAGAATTCAATGTGAAATTAGGTTTGATTTGATGGGTTATAAAGTGATTTCCCTTAGGAATGTTCATTTACAAAAAAATAATTTTAGAGAAACAAATCAGCAAAGGAGTAATCAAGGTTATTTATGATTTGATGCATTGAAACCCTAGTTAGGCAAGCAAAAGAAAAAGGTATTTATAAATATTTTTTACCCTAGTTTCACAAAGAACTTTGTTTGAAGGAAATTTGAATTCATTTTCAAATGGATAAACCAAGGGTAATAGAGGTTACTAAGAAGACACAACATAATTTTAAGAAGTAGCCTACAAAATCAATAAAATATGACCCTTTAGGTTATTTTTCTCATGTTCCATATGGGGTTTTTCCAATAGAAGATATAAGGATTTACATTCATGGAAAGATGGATGAATATGATCACAACAAGCTATGAAATTTGTGGATGAAAGAATTGACTAGAGATATTTTTTTCCCTAAAGTAAGAGTACCAAAACTTAGTCACAAAGAAGCTTGATGCATGGCAATGGTTTCAAATTTTTTATTTTGATTACAAATGGGTTAGGATTGAACTAAGAAAATTTCATGATGAGTTTGTGTGGACTAACATGCATGGAATGATAAAAAAGAGGTGATTAGAGAGGATATTGGTATATTCTCTAGTGGACCTGTTCCTATATTGAATTCAATAAAGAATGGAGTTGTAATGGAACTAACAGGTGCAACATATGATAAGATATTTCTACTTGTAAATCCTATTATAAATCTATCTATGAGATATGTAGCAATACTTGATGATTGGTTACAAACTCTACTTCACAAATAGAGAAAACTCTGTATCTGCCACCATAATCAATGTGGCATATGAAATGGTTGAAAAAGTTTCTAACTATGATCTTTATGATTTGATAAGGCAATAATTGATGGAGAATTTGTAGAAAAACAAGGAGAAGAAATTTTCATTTAAGTATGAAAATTTAGTTGTGTGTTTACTCTTTTATTTCTTAAAAGAACTTCCTTGAACTCAAAGTGTGAAATGGTTGCACTTCGAAGACATGTAGCTCATTAGGTTGAAGAATTTATGAGAATTATTTGTGATGTGAAGGAAAAAGACTATTCCCTTAATACTTCCTTTGTAGTTTTAGAAAATAGGACGTAGGAGAGAGACATGATACCTAGAAAACTCATAAAGATATCAAAATGATATCAAATTTTTGGTGAGCACTGATGAATGCATCATAGAGGCATTTCAACCAAGGATAGTGTGAATCCATAACTTGGGATATGAAATCATTGAACAAGAAATATTTGTTTGACTAACATTTTTTTGAAGATTTCAAAAGACACCACCAAAGAAAAGTATGGTACCTATCAAGAAAATTCTATGGAGGTGCACATGGAGTAGAGAAAACTACAAATTAAGAAGAAGGTTGATAAGATGGTTGAAAAGTATGTGAAGGAAATAGGCATTTAAAATGTAAAAGTGTAGTAGGTAAGAGAAAAATATAAGGGAGAATCAAGTGTTATAGAAGGTTCAAAAGGCATAAGAAGATTTGGTAGGATGGCTACCACACCTCCTACTATCTAGAAGTCTTGTGAGACCATGCATTCAATTAGAGAAAAGAAGAAAAAGACTACTAGTCCTTTTATAAAGGAGAAATCCCCTTCGATTGTGCAAGCTACAAGAGCTAAGAAGACAAGAAGCAATTAAACAAGAAGGAAAGATAGAATTATATACATTGGAGAAAGTTGGTGCTTCTATATGTCCAAGGAGAATAGAGCTAGATTGGCTGAGATGTATACCACAAAATTTAGGGTGAAGAGAAGAGTAAGTACCCTTATGGGTAGATACAAGAATGAATTTGAAAATTTGTAGAAGGGAAAAATTGAGAAAATTTCAAATATTGCAAAAAAAAATGGTATGCCTTCAGAGGACATTGCTTTGAAATTCACTACATGAGAAGAATATTAGGACATTGATTATTAACATGAGCATGTAGAAAATGAAGAGCACATTCAAGACACTTTTTCTCTGGTATTGAATGAAATGAATACATAGAGAAAAATATTGAGGGATAAAAAATTACTAGTCACAAAGCAACAAAGGAAGATACATCCACTCCTCCTCTAGTACTTGAAGTAAACGTTACTCCTCTAGTTAACATAGAGAAACCTACAAAGGAAGAGAATGAAAACAAGGACCATGATAAACAAAATGTTGATGCAAATAAGGAAGAAGAATAAGAAAAGGAAGATGAAGATAAGAATGATGATGCATCCAGAGATGCAAAAAATAAGAATAAAATCTAGTAAACTTTGGAAAGAATAGGGAAGAGGACTCAAAGGGAAATGTTTTGTAAATTACAAAGACATCAAGTGAATCCTTTGGATCCTTCAAAGATTTCTTGAAGAATATACTAAGCATAAAGCTTAATTTCCATCATGTTGTGTCATCACAATCGCTACAACTACCAATGCAATAGGGAAATGTAGATCTAGACAAGATCTCCTCCTCCACAACCTATAATTGGGAGATGTATTCCATGCATCCTCCTAGAAGTGGATCATAAAAATACACCAAAAGAGTGGAGATATAATTAAGGAAGTAGTAAAAGAATTGCATGAGGCCATACCTGGTGCAAACATAGATACTTCACTTTTTGGTATGAAGAATTTGAAATTTATAATTGATTTTTTTAAATAATATTCCTTTGGTTTTAAAAGAAAAATTGAAAATGAGGTTGAAAAGAGAATGAGTGATAAGAAAATGATAGAGATCAATGAGAAATATGCCCTTGCAAATAATTTTTTTCAAGAGAATCTAAAGGATGCATAATTATATGTAGATGAGGCAAAGGCTCTTTATCAATATGACATGAAGTGGCTCAGCACCACATAGAACATAAAAAAGGAGATGGAATTAATTGAGTCTCAGATCAACATTGCCTCCACTGCCTATGATCTGACACTTGATTTGGTTGGAGATACAACAAATGTCATAGAATATTCACATAAGAAATTCTTTCAGCTACATGCTCAAAAGGAGCATATCATTCTACACTTTGGAGAGACAAGGGACTTGGTGAATCCCAAATTCATACTTGTTTTAAGAGCCCATTTAAGTTCTTCTAAAGACACACAGATGAATCATGTACCTAGCACTCCAGAAGAAGGAGTTGAGTTACTGATGGAGTTTTAAAATCAATGTAGACTTCTTGGGGCAGCCAAGAAGGAATGTGAAGAAAATTTTTTGTTTTATATTCTTTGTACATATGTGGAGTATAGAGAGTAGTTTCCTATAATTTTTTTTTTTTTCTCTAGTACATGACTTAGGGGGAGTTAATTGAATATTTCAGTTTGTACATACACATATATTTCTCAAGGGGGTGATCTAGTATATGTTAGAACAGTTGTTGTAGGCACCCCTTTCCCTTGATGTCAAAGAGTGAGAATTATTTGGAGATTTCAAAGATATTTTTTCATGTTTCCATCAATAACAAAGGGCGAGATTGTTGGAATAATGTCATTGATGCTATTGGTGGCAACATCAACATAATGGATAAGCACAAGGTATATTACTATGTGTTGCAGTGTTGTCATTGATGTCAACATCGTATCTTGATGTCGAGATCATGGTGTAGATTATTATAGATCATTTTGGTTGGTTCTAACAAGTTATAAGGTGTTTGTGGAAAGAAATTTTTGAAAGATGGTTTGATCTAGTAAAATTGGTTGTGATGGAAAATTGACTAATTGTCAACTAGATGTTAATTCTATGTAATAGAGCTCCAATTTTTGGGTCCACACCAATCCGCAAAAGAAGTTTTCACTCTATGATTCTAACACTATTTTTTTTCATTGTTATAAGTATTTGATTCCAAAATTTCATCATGTTTTGGCTTGTGGTGTGAGATATATAAGTAACAAAATTTTGATCTGACAAGTTACAGTTATTTCTTGTCCAATGTATATGAGTGGGAGAGTTTGTAGTTCTTTGTGGATAAGTTTTTGAATTTGTAGTCTAAATGAGATATTGACAAATGTTAATATAGTATGCATTCTAATTGGAATGTTGTTTTAAGTTACATGTGTTTGAATATGGATACATAGTTGAAGAATCTTTATATTAGGTTTGTTGTGGTGTTGACTTAATAGGTGTGAAGGTATGTGAAGGTTAAATATGTATTGTGGTGCTATATGAGAGCTATTATAGGTCCATGCTGACCTCTTTCAAAGTTTTTTGATATTTTGAATCTTAACGTGACGTTTGTGTGAAAGGACTTGAGATGACAAGTTACACTTTCTATATTTTAGATGTTACATCTAATTAGGCCAACTTAATTCATGTTATGTTTGAAGCGTACATATATGCTAGATAGTTTTTGGTATTTTGACAGTTGAAGAGGAATGTGAGACATGTAAGTGATGTGAATGATGAAAATATTATCACAGAAGTGTGAATTTAAGCTATCAATGTTGAGTAGAAGACTAGAGTGATGTGAATCCAATGGAAAGAAGAGAGTTAGATCAAAATAAAATGAAGTGTGTAAAATAAGCTTATTAATCTTCATTGGAACTATAATTCATGCATATGATAGGTGCAATTTCAATAGTTCAAGCTAGGCTGTGAGCCACAATATCTCTTTTACATTTTTTTAAATGGGCAGTCATTTCACCTAGACAGTGAGTCCATTTACAGTGAGAACTTCTATAAATATACTATAATCAGTTATAATATATTGTGATCTAATCCTCATTGTGTTTTATCCAATTTTAGGTTTTCCACATAAAAATATTGGTGTTCGTGTGTTATAAGTTGTTAAATTTTTCATGCTTTCTTTTATTATTGAAATTGAATCTACTAAGTGAATTGGATGTTTAAATGTTTGAATATTTTTAAAATTTATTGATTCACTCCCCCTCTCATTTTTTCACTAGTTCAAAAAAGTTGTGAATGAATAATTAGTTCATTCAGTTGTTGGTTTATCAATTTTATTCTGCAGTATTGACCTAAGTTTCTTAGAGTCGTGTGGAGTTGAGTTTTGTATGGAACAAATTTTTGAGAGTGATTATAGGTGATGGAAACCTATTTTGTTGTTGTACAAATTTTTGTTCCTTCTATAAATTGTGTGCGATGGATTTTTGAGCTGATAGGTTATGGTGTTGCACATTACATCTAATTAGGCTAGCCTAATTGATGTTATGGTTATTTACAATATATATAATGATAATTTAGTGTGTTAAGGTGTGATTGATATTATGTAGATGAAAGTGAAGTGTAATATAGATATTATATTTTTGTCACAACTTGTTGGCAAGTTAATTTTGCAATTTATCATTTGATTTCTTATATTTTCAAGGCACATCCTAGCAAATGATTTCTTGGGTGTTTGAATTGGAATTTGGAGAGAAATCATAAATTATTAAATTATCCATCTCCTTGTTTAATTATTTTCTTCCAAGCTTCGGTGTTTGGAATCGAGGAGTCACTAGTAATTATTCTTAGTGAATGTGACAACTAGAAGGTGTGGGCATGGTATTTTGGGAATGGTTTCCCATCCATGGTTTTTGAATTGTAGAGATTTTTCTACAATAGGAAGGCTCTTTGTATGCTGTGTGAGAATTTGAAAGGGGATATTTGGTAGATTCCAATTTGTAGGCAAGATTGTAGTGAGGTAGACTAGTGTTGTGGTGGTGGTTTTGCATAGCTCTTACTTGTTATAGTTTTTTTCTCTAAATCTGAAATAGATCATATTTTTAGTGGTTTTGCATTAGCCCATAAGGCTCTACATCTCTTTAATTTTAGATTGCTTTGTAATTTTCAAAATATAGGAGAATTTGAATACAAATTATGAAGTACAATTTTCTTGAAATTCTTGCAGTTCAATCATTGTGTTTGATTTTTAATTAATCACTAAGAGTTTGAAAGAAGGGACTTTCTACCCCCATTTTCAAATGGTATCAGATCCAATGGTCTTGAGCATGTGGATAGAGTGTTTAATGTGAGGTTGTCTACACTAGGACCTATTAGTGAAGAGTGAAGTGGTAAATTTTGTCATAAGTGATTGAAAGGATTATTACAAGTGTGTGAAGAGTCCTAAACAATTGAGACCTAAAGACATTGAGGTGGTTGTAAATTGAGAGTCAAAGTGTTTGATGAATTGTCAAAGAAGAAGAGTATGAGTTTAGCCTTGGGTAAGGCTTTAAAAATTTCTTTTATCGAGAGGAGAGAGAGAATGTTGGAGGAAGAAAGTTGGGTCAAAATTCAAAACAAATACATGCAGAGTGTAAAGAGAGAAAATCTTAATTTCAAAACATCGACAATACTTTAAATAAATTTATTTATATTCAAAAGAAAGTTGAAACTTCATTCCATAGACATCATAAAACCCAATCGATTCCAGAACAATGACTTAAAGTCGATAAATAGATTCAATAATATTTCTAGTTTGAATTCATACATGTGTCATCTTACACAACATTGATAATAATAATACAAAAGGAATTGTAATATAACTTTACAATTCGAGACTTAGGCATTCTATCGCCTTAAGCTCTACATTACTTAATTTAAAGAATATAATAATACATCAATGAAGAAAACATCATTTGATCTTCACTTAGCTTGTCTTCAATAATGAAGACGAGAACAAGAATCAGGCACTTTTTCCACCCAACCTCGAAGCTTACGCTTCCCCAAAACTCCTTATTCATTCAAAGAATACCTGGCCCTGCATAAATCATTTAACAAAAAGAAGTCAACAAGCACGATGGAATCTAGTGCGTGCCTAGTATAACTAGTAAAACCACAAGCATTTTCATTTTTCTAATTCATTTAACAAAAAAGAAAGTTCGATACTAGGATATGGTAGAGAGTTCATTCACTCCATATATTTCAATGGTCCTTAAGTTACTTGGCCAATTAAAATGTCATGCACAACAAATAAAAACAGTTTTGGAAAAGAAAAACTACACTCTCTAATAACCCATATTCGGCACCCATCTCGGAAGGTTACTTTCCAAACACATGACATGCACATTCATTTATCAAGCATGCATAGTTCGAATCAACATAAATAAATTATCTTTCCCAACACAGGTCATGCACATTCCATTATCAAGCATACATGGTTCTATTCCAAAATAATACAATCTTTCAAAAAAAAATTAACGATAATCTTGTTTCAAGCAAGAATAGTTTAAATGTTGTATTTTCATCGTTTTAAACCATAATTAACATTAAACTAATATTTAAATCAAATAAATTAAATAACCAAAAAGAAGGTGTATCTCAAGTATGTAAATTAAATACATATTTAAACATGCATAAATAAGCACACGTTCTTTCATTCTATTTAATCATTTAATTTGTTTCCACTTGAAATAATCCTAATTCATTTTGTTTTCAAGAAAATCATATTTTTAATTTAATTGATTTATTTTCTATTTTTTTCATACTTTTAGAAAATAAATAATTACTTTTTCAAGAATAGAATTTAAAATAAATCGTTTTCATTTCTATTTCGAATATTTTGAGTTTTATTTGTAAAATTCACTCATTTTAACTTCTATTTTGAAATCACATTTAATATTCAACAAGTATTTTATCAAAATATTTTGAGTTTCCTTCTTTTGAGAATTAAAACTATCTATCTATTGGGATTTTTAAAGTTCTTCTAAATCAAAATGAAATAAACGTATTTTGTTTTGAATCTTTTCCTAAATTAAATAAAATAGAGATTCTCTTTCCAATTTAAAACTAAATACAAGATTTAGAGAAGAAATTTGAACTCATTCTAAAATTTGTGAACTGGTTTTCAATTTCTACTTAGTAATTCTGGAAATGGTTATTTGTGTTCTTCTTCTGTCAATTTCCTATAGCTACTCTAACTATTCTCTGGTTGCATCTATCCTCTGTTCTTCTATTTCTTCCTTGTTGTTCTACTTCCTTACTAAATATTCTCTTATTTCCCACTGGTTGCCTATTCCTTTTTCATGCGCACCTCTAGCTGGCACCTCTTCCTTCTTCTCTTTCTGTTCACACCTTCTCCTCGCCTCTTCACCTACTGGCTTTCTTGAGATGAAGGGAGACAAGCTTCATTTCTTATTGTTCTTTCCCCCTACTGGCTGGCACACTTTACTTCCTATCTTTTGTTGCTCCCAAAGTCTTCCTGGTGCACCTTACTTTCTATCTTTTCCTGCGCATGGAAGAGTTTGGTCAATTCTTTCATAAGTCTCCAGACTTCTTCCCAGGCTGCATATGAAGAGAAAGAGGAGCCATGTTCCTTAGCTACACGGGGAGAATGGGGGAAAAATTCAATCCAAAATGGAGACTTCTATTTGTTTATTCCTGTGCACCTCCTCTTCCTACGACACCTCTTTCTCCATAGGTGCGCTTCAAGGAAAAGAGCCATCCATTATTAATACTCCCTCTTGTTGGTTGCATTGGTAATAAAGGGATGTGGAAGGTTAATAAAAAAAATACAAAACAGACTTTATGCTCTCCTTTCAGTCGTGCATGGAGGAGAGTGGGTCTTTGTCATATTTTTTTTAGCTTTATAAAATTCAAAAATCTACTCTGTCTGGCCGCGCCTCATGGGGAATACATATAATGCAGACTCAATCTCCATAATAAAAAAAATACAAAACTATCTCTTTCCCGTGTCTAGGAAAAACCATCATGAATCCAATAAACATAAAAACCATTCTATGTTTTGCCCCCAATTCCAAAAAATGGATTTTGAATCCTGTCCCCCATTCTGAATTTCTTCTCTCATTGATCTTTTTCATGCAAAGATGTTGGAGTTATTCCCAAAGCAAGATCCTTTTTCTTAGCTTTGATCTCTAGTTTAAATTTTCAAACTCCAAGTTCCATTTTTTTATTGCTTGATCAATTTTTGATTGAAAAATATTTTCTTCTATTTGTAAACTATTGATTTGAATTCAATTTCCAATTTGAATGTATGCTTGTTTTTCCAATATGTTTTCAATAACTTAGTTTTAGATATTTTTTAGAATTTTCAACAAATCTTTCCAATATTAATAACACTAATTTATATTTTAATAAATTTTCACAATTAAAAATCTATTCTATTAGTTTGAAATAAAAGCATCATTATTTTTAAGTAATAAAAAAATATTGACATAAGGAATTTAATTATTTAAATAAGATCAATTTTCTCACAAAATAATCAAATCATCATTCAAAGCAAACATATAATATTTCACATATTTTTGAGAAATCAAGTAAACTTAATTTAAATTTTGCAAGTATAATCATCACGAAAATGCGTTAAAATACTAACTAAGTGTGTGTGTGAGATTCCATCATCCTCATAAACATCTAATAGCTAAAACAACTCTACCTCATCGATGTTCTCGCCTTCACTCAAGTTCACTTGTTCCCACGTTCACTTGCACTCGATTTCTCATCAGCAATGACAAACCCCAAATTTCATAAAAATGCATTTCAAATCATTTCATTTGCATTTGCATTTCAATTTAAATTCCACTTCCAATTTCAATTTCACTTCAATTTAAATAATCATTTAACATAATACTTAAAAATCTCATGATTTATAATTGCATTTAATTAATCGACAAAATCAATATGTGACATCCTTCCCTTCTTGGAAGGGACATCGTCTTGATGTCTTATTAATCATTCAATAAGCATAACATCTCAATCAATAAAATATACTATCTCAATCATTGAAACATAGTATCTCAATCATAATGAAATAATAACTAATAGAATAGTTCTCAAAAACATAAGAATAAACAAATCATAGTAGCATCCATGCTATCAAATTTTAGAACATGTGAATCAAAACCTCGAGTATCAAGTATCTCATGCATTAAGCAAATACTAATCTAAGAAATCAAATGAGGAAAATGACGGTCAATCGTCACAAGATCCTCCCATGTAGCACTATCCTCAGCATACTGCTCCCACTAGACCTTGTACTGAGTACTATCCCCATTAATTCTAGTCTATAAGAAACTGAATTAATGACTTCCAGTACATGAAAGGGAGCCAACTTTGATGATTTCCCAAAATACGTAAGATTTACAAAACAATCATCTTATGCAGTAATCTTGTCTTTTCTAGACCTTGCTTCAAGTGTCCTTACTATCACATAGGTAAATCTTGTATGCTTCTCACATACTTACTCTGTCAAAGAGATTTATTCTATATATACATCCAATATATAATGATAAGTATACTTAGTGATAGGAATTCATCGGTCTATGAATTTATCCTTTAGTATAACTCAAATGGAAGAGGAATGTCGATGTATTGTACACTACATCGTGGGTCCAATCCTTTCCTTTGAATTTACACTTTTAGACTACTCATAACCTGATTCCATCCTCCACTTACACATTCATTATCCTTACCATAAAGTACTTTACCTTGATTACTTGTCTATCTTGAGTGTAACCTTGCTCCTAGACACTTATCAATTTTGATACTTCTCCACACTTAAAGCTTTATTATCAATTAAGTTCCATTGATCACTTCGTTCTATTATTCCTTTTTGACAATTTATCAAGTCTATGATTATATCCAAGCCTTCTCCAACTTTGATAGAGTTTCCTTTCTTTCCATATAATTATCCAAACATCAATTTTAGAATTTTACAAATCATTCAAGATTTAGCCCACCATTTACTTATTTGACTAAAATAATAAATACAACACATTTATTCAAATGAATGTCTCATGGTATGATTTTGGTTTACACAACACTATCATTATTGCTAAACTGAAATAACCTTTTAGGTTTACTAAGCAACCACTTACCCACTATATATTATTTAGGATCAAAATCCTATAAGTCGAATTTCCAATAAATAAAAAATGTTGGTTTCTTTGATGAGTCCATCCACTAGAACATTATGTTAATTCTACTAATCAAAGATAGATCAATTTGTCTTGTGTTCTACCATTTTCCTTCTAGAATCTCAAGAGAGTTACATGTCCTACCAATGAGGACTTCTGGTCTTCATTTCCTAGCATAATAGATATTCCTTGCTACACTACGTGCAACTTCTTACTCTATCTTCTTCTACATAATAGTTGATCCTTATATGACAATTCCTTTTGTCAATCCGATGTCCTAACCCTGACATTATTTTCCTCGTTCCATTCTCAAATCTTCCAGATTTTGGACACGTAGGTTCTTTTATATCCAACAATAGTCTATACTTTGACTAAGTGATAACCTATTTTGATCTTACACCATTATTAATCTTCATGTAAAAAGTTATAGGTTTTGAGGAGATAATTCCCATTTATCTCAGTACATCCATACCATGGATTTTCTTTTGTCCTTGGATTATTTTCAAAGATGCATTTCATCCTTTAACTCAATCTAATTCCTGATTTAATCTGGTACTACTTTTTGAGTATTAATCCTCATTCAATCACGTTAATCTCTAGATAATAACCAATTTTATTACATAACTAATCATCGAGCATAAGCATTCAACTCCATGAATTTATTAGTTATAGGAGAGTCTCAACTTCAATATTTCATTTTGAGCACAAGTAAGAATTATGATGTTCTTCTCCGTAAGATTTTCAGAATTTCTTGCTAAGTGAAAATTCTATGATGTTCTATCATGACAACAGATGCTTCCTTTTGAAAGTGTTTCTATTCTAATATAAGGGCTACTTAAAGTAAAGTATTGTCAATAGTACAACTTCCTTTAACTTACTAGGCATCCCTCCTATGCTTCTATACTTACAGAGTGTCATTAACTCCAATGATATTCAATCAAATGGGTGAATCTTAAACTTAATATTCCCTTCCAATTCTTAGGATGGAATCCTTAATTGTTGACTAGTCCAATTGTTTATAGATTTCTTCACTTTATATGGCTATAGTCAAGACCCAATGCACAACTCATTCAAGCTTAATTCCTACTTATTGATGTTAAAGAGTAGTGTAGTGATTAAGTGATTTAATCATTCTCATTAAGAGATTTTGGTGCGGTTCACATAACATCACATCTTACTTTTTTTTTTCACTTAATCTCAATAGCTTAAATAGCCAACTGTTTTCTCATCCATAGGTTTCTTAGCATAGTGAGCTTCAATGTCAAGTTGTTTCATGACATGCATATATTTCATATCAAAATAACATCGTTATTTAAATTCTCTATATAAAGTATATAGGAGTATAGAGACACTTTCTTCCAATCACGAGTCTCTTAGATCTTTTCTTGTCAATCCCATAAACGATGATCTTCCTTAACATGATCAAGTTATCTGCCTATCCTTTTATAAGCTATTGATAATAATACCCTTTGATCTTTAGATCAAATAATAATAAGGTATAATGCTCATAGTTCTTAACCTTTCCATTTGTCCTTTTTCCCTTGTGGTCATAAAATGTATTACTTAATTGTTCTTATGACTTGCAAAGAAGTCATAACCAAGTTTTGTTGGGTGACGTATTTAGCTTGATTCAATTAACTCTCTTCCTCCCCCCCCCTTAGTGTTTCCATAACTTTCGTTCTTCTTACGTTAAAATTCTTATCAATTTACTTATTTTCTTGAAAAGGGTTGTCATTCCTTCTTGTTGAATTTTTTATTGTCATCTTCTTTCTAATATCTTTTTTAATGGAGGAATATCCGTGCTCACAAAACTCTTTTTTCTGATGTACTTCTTAACTCAAGGTGTTGCTTTCCTTGCAACTTCTAGTGTCCTAGCACATAGAGCCATGTTTCATTCCTATTCCATTTTTGAACCATTATTCACAAGTTGTTTGATTCCAAAAACTTCAATAACCTAAATGATTTTGGTTGGAGGAACCTTTCTCATGTCATTGATTGTTTCTTCTGACCATTCTAGTCTTTTCTCAATTCCTCGATACTAACTCTTTTCTAACAAGATATTTATCTTAACATAGAAGTTCAAATCATGAGTTCCCCAACCCTTGAGGATACTTCTTTCGTTCATGTCCTACCTTGATCAATCTAAACTATGCTGACTTTGCATACATAGATTCATAGTGCTTAGTCTAATCCAAGAGTTGATGACTCTTTTACAATTGTAGGTTGCTACAATTCAATTTATCTCATTCCTATATTAGGCTTAAGGACAATTCTAAGCAAAATTAAAGAGTGAAGACACTAAACATTGTGGACCCCTAAACACACTGCAAGTCAAATCAATCTACCCATGTGGGAAGCACTTGACCGTCCTCAATCATATGCATGGGGACGAAAAAAAGCAAGAAGACAAAGAATCTTCGCTTTACGTCCCTATCGGTAGTATACTTCATTTTGTTAGAACTTGCATTAGATTGGATCACATTTTATAGGCGGTGGTCGGTACGCATCCATTATTCAACGCGATTCTTTCTACCGACAATCACGCCGCACATAGATTGGATGCACCCCAGAATTTATGACCTGTTCTTGCTTCGCTCCTGGTAAATTCTGCAGATAGGTTCTGCAAATCTGAAGCTTTTCTCCACTGCCATGAAAATTCCTGCAAACCCAAGTCGAATACGGGATTTTCTTTCATTGGTTAGTGTGGTTCATTAATAGCTCTGAATGTCATCTACTCTATAGTTTGACTACTAATCTTCTTTTCTTTCGTTCTGGAACACTTCGGTCTTCACCATAATATCTACCTAAGGCTGAATCCTTCCCTAATAGTGAAGCCCATTAGCTTTGAAAATGTTGGAAGGGAGGGGAATGATAGAAAGTACAGATATGTCAGCCAAGCTGCAAAGACATGCGATGCTCTGTACATCCGAAGCTCTTGATTTCTTTGACGTTTCTCAGTGCCAAAACATTGCATGCCATATTAAGAAGGTTGGTTTGAGTTGGATTTCTCTATTATATGAGTGATTTGGGTATGAGTAGAAATAAAGGGGATTCCGCCAAATTAATGTTTTGGTTATGTCATTGAGTTGTGGTTGTTTTTGCAGGAGTTTTATAAGTGCTATGGCGGAGGATGGCAGTGCGTTGTGGGGATGAACTTCGGCTGTTATTTCACTCATGCCAAAGGAAGTTTCATCTATTTCTGTTTGGGAAAGCTCAATATATTGATATTCAAGGGAGCATAATCATTTCACTGTATATTGTATTTCCTTCCTCTTGTTCATGTGAATAAGATATATGTATGGCGCCAAGTAAATATTGGGCTAAATTTGTCAGCCCGCACCACTGCTGGTTTCCTCCAGTGTACGAGCTTCTGTAAATATTTTATAAGTTTTTCTTCATCAAGAAGCACAGGGAAGTTGTGGTTTTGCTCAAATAGGCGATAAAGAAATGGGAATTTACCATTGTTATTGCATGATTTGGATTTCCTTTCTAGTACTATTTGACTCTTCCTTAGGCCAACCTTGGAATTTTAGACGATTTCAATATTTTAATCCGTCATAATCTTTGTTAAGTAGACTATCTATTTTTCTTATTTGTTTTTAATATTTTGATTTATTTTTAATGATTAGTGTATAAAATGACGTGCTGATGTGTAAAAGGTGGCTATTGTCTTAAATCAATTTTGTTTTCATGTATATTTAAAATTTAAATCTGATCTTTAAATTCAAAATTAAAATTAAGTTCACATTGACTTCCTTCCCACTAGCTAGCGTATGATTGTTGACTTGAGCATGAAATGTGTTGATTTCAATGTTAAGATAAAAATTTATTTCAGTTGAATACCATATTTGAAGCATTAAGAAGAGTCATGAGAGAGTTTCATCACTTGTTGTATCACCATAAGAACTTAATATTTGCATGACACTAGTGTCCTACACATACTTTGTGACTACTTGTTTTCAATAATCATATCAAATAGTTATATTGGTAACAAGGATTTTGATGAAAGAAGAACCATCCTACCCTAACATGGTCCTTAGTTGATGTTTCTCAAAATCAGTTCTTGTCAAATGTGTTTCATACATGATCTGTTAAGTGGAAAAGAGATCCATGATCCAACATGTGAATTAGCTTAGATCTACTCTTCCTTTTAGGACTTGACATTAGAATACAAACCAACTAGGCTTTGATGATTGACTAACAACCTCAAGGGAGAGCCAACTTGCTAGAGTTTGGTTTCTTTTGTTATAAAGAGGGAAAATTTGATGCGTGTTTTAATTAACCTATTTGACATAAAATTTACATATGATAATGTAATTTATCACACAAACAAAAAAAAAAAGCTATGAAAGAGGTGGTTAAAGGGTCACCTACACATAAAATTTGAGCCTAAATTGGAGGGATAATGATGAGGGTGCCATTGTTTGGATTGGAGGGTTTTTTAAAACTTGAATTAGGGTCTAGAAGATATAGGTGAACTATTGAAAAATTATGTGACCCTTTAGGGGAGGCATTCCTTTGTGGGGGTTCAAAAAAATTCTTATTTCATTAAATAAAGAGAGATTTTGATGGATTTGGACAAGAATGTGATTGACTTACAACTTGAAAGGTGAGTCAACTTTCCCTTGACCAAATCTGAAAGTAACCTAAGGACAAAATGCAATTATTTAATTGATGTAATGATGCAGATTACTATTCTAATGCAATTTTTATCTACTGAAATTGCACCCTATTGAATATGAAATTCAACAATTCAGTGAAGCATGGGAAGACCTCTAAAGTTGTGGGTAACTTGTAAATAGAGGTCAACCTTCGGAGAAGGCCGAATTCCTATGGTGTCACCTAAAATTACTAAAATTGCAGAGAGAAGGGAAGGAATGCATAAAATGAAAGTTAACTCTATAGTGATACACCAAAACGTTACTTTGACTTGAAACTTGAATTTCATACACTTACATACAATGACTGGAAACCAAGCTTGCACAACTTATTTTTGTGTGTTTTTCATAAGTATTTTACAAAGAGGTTTCAATGCTTCGACTCTTAGGAGGAAGGGGACTTCATAGCTAACATTAAATTGCATTTTTTGCACAAATTATAACTTGCAACACACACTTTTGCAGAAAGGTGTAAAAGCATGAGACAAAATTATAAGGAAATGAATAATATTTCACAAATAACTTGATCAATCACTTAAGAACACACAAAAATGGAAATAATAAGTAGGAAAAACTCCAAATTAATGGTACCCAAGGTTTACACTATATTTCATATCCAAATGAGTTACAAAACTTTGCTTTTCCTTTAAAGAATCCAAAGTCAGAAAAACAAAAAAGAAACAAGTAAGAACTAACTCTCTAAAAGAGTCAAAATGAGAATATAACCATCTCCAACTAAGATCCACCAAACTAGGAGTTAGAAGCTTCTTGGGTCGGATGCACCAATAAAGCCTAAAATGTAGCAACTAATACTCCTCCAAAAGAGCTCAAAAAAGGTTGAAAAGGTCAACTTTGACTATAACCAACCACAAGAACTCCCAAAATTTCTCCAAGCTACTCTAGAGAGCTTGAAAAAGAGTAAAACAACTCCCTATATGCTTGGAACATGTTTTCCAACCTCTCCAAGCCTCCCTATATGCTTGTAAAGCATAAAATATCAACTATATGCTCTCAATTCATTTACAAAGCATGTATCTCCATTTTGCATTTAAAATAGAAAATTGATTTAATGATTTATAGCAATCACTTAAATGAAATGCTTTACAAACTGAAATGAATGCAAAATTACATTAATATTATTCTTGACTATATATAAGTCAAAGGCAAGTTTTGAAGACTCCAAAATGCTTGAAAATTTTCTAAGGCATAAATGTCATAGGCATACATTAATTTCAATGGAATTGTTTTTTTTTAAATAAAGGTGAAAAATCACCTTATGCTTGTCAGCCAAAAGATTAGAGTAGAAAACCCTAACATAAAAATAATGCAAAAACACTTGCCAAAGCATTCATTCTTGCCTTCAAGCTTTTTGGAAACTCAACCGCCAACATAGGGTTTGTACAGGTACTCCATGGAGGATTTTCATGGTTGAAAAAACTTGCACATTTTGAAGAAAATAAGGAGGCCTGGGGTAAGCTATCTATGTGTAAAATATTTTCCATTTTATTTTCATTTCCTATCAATACTTGCTCATTTCGAGCTCTCTCATGTTGAAAAAAGAAGATTCTTTCCTATGTAAAATGCTACATTTCTTAAGAAAACCAAGCTTGCATGGATGAAAATGATGAATACATTTGATTTTTCTATGCATTCTCTATTCTCCATGGTCTCAACTTCACATTCTTGTAGGTATTTGAGGGTTTTACTCTCACTTTGTGGCTGTGGTTTTCTTATTTTCTATTTCCCTCTATTGATTTCATGTAGTAGCGGCCAACAATGTCATAATAACCTTTGCTATGATAAAATAAAGCAAGATCATAATATGAATTAGATTTTATGAGAGGGTGGACAATCGAAACAAGAACTATCTATGTCAATTGTCCCTTAATAAAATGCTGCCCTACAAAGGGAAAAAACAATTTTTAAAGTGATTCAATGTCATTGCACAGTATGGGAATATTTCAAAGACTTTGTGCATCTTTTCCATTCCTTCATGAAATATAACATTTATATTCACTTACAGGCTATGGTCTTTTCTCTTTCTTTATTGTATACAAATAATAAAGGGTTTCACAATAACCCTAACTCTACATTTTAATTCTTTCCTTTTCTAAGTCTAAAACTTTCACAATGAATGTGGGTTTGTATAGGTACTCCAGGGTTTCAATTCACAAGTTACATGAGTTTTCTCCTTTACTTTCTTCGCCCTTTGAGATTTTTCATTCTCTACTTAGGTTGTAATGGTATGTCCTCTATTTACGGATATAATGATAGTCTCATTGAACACCATGCTACCCTGTTATGAAAACACATACTATATCTTCTAATGCAAGATGTGAAATTGCATTGGCAAAGATAGAGCACCAATATCCCTATCTATCACTCAATGAATATACATCATGGATTGTCATCTCAATCACAAATTGTAGGTTACAATATTATAACTTATTGTTAGGAACTTGAATACCCTATTATGGCTAATGGTTCTTCATAGTCCTCAAGCCATTGTAACAATTGATGACTATCATACTCATCATGTGAACTTGAATTTTAAATTTTCCTTTAAGTTGAGTTTGAGTATTGTGCTTTGTGGTGGATTGTCCCTTTGATGAATTTTCCTTAGGATTGATGCATAAAAACAATGAACTTTTCCTTTATTATCAACACATTATATCAACCACTATATTGAAATTAAAGCATTATTGCTACTCCTAGATATAAAATTTTATCACTGCAACAAATGGTTTTAATCCTTCTATAGTACAAAAATAGATCTATGCATTGTATTCCTTTCTAAAGAATTATTCAAGAAGATTATTGTCTTTACTATTACTGATACATTTGATGTACCTTAATTTCAATCTCGATCATTCTTTATGAATGTTCTTCAATGTTCATTTCACTGATCTCTCATCTTATGGCCTTTTCCTTATGATGTTATGACCTCTTCTAGCTCTGTATCAAAATTTTGTCATGAAAGAACTGACCTTCCTATACCTAATCATACTTTTGAAAGCTCCTTGTAGCCCTACTACTTTTGAAGATATAGCAGTTCTCAATAGCATGTTCTAACTGTGGTGACACCTTGTGAACTCTCCTATCGATTTCTACCATTTTTTCAAAAGATATTTAGCACTTATGATTCTAGAAACAAGCATGAGTCTCAGTGAAGCTTTGAGTGTCATACATCAATGTGCAGATGTATTGTCTTTACCTCACTGACATCCTTATCATTCAACATCTGTTGGTGGCTCATTTATGAGTTGTTTCCTATTAATAGTTTGTTTATCCTTCTTATTATGAACTATTAAAGATCAATGATGGGTATCTTATGATCAACATATTGGTGGCCTACCGTTTGGTTACTTTATGTTTTTGGAATCACCATTCCTTATATTTTGATCTCTTGTAGCCGCAACATAATAGGTTGGATCTTTATGAAAATTTTGATAGATTTTTGATGGTACCTTTATATACCTCTTTAAAGAACAATAATGCAACATGATGGGATCAACCCTTATGGGAGCCAAATTTTTACCCACATGTGCTAAAATCAAATGAAACAAAATAGTAACATAATTTTCCCTATATCTGCATAAGAAGCAAACATGTTAGAAAAATATGTGCATATGATATATGTATTTGATAATCCTATTGTTTCTTGAACATCTTCATGATGCTAACTATTTTAGTGCACTTAATGATCAGATTGTATGTTTATAGATGAATGTGCATATGTTGTTTGAGGACTTTCATTTCTCTAACAAAACCCTCTCTCTTAAATGCAGGCAATTAGGAACAACAAGGAAAAAAAAACTAGATGCAAGACAAACAGAGGATAGAAGATGACAACAGGCAACTCAACTAGGACCAGGACTCATCATTCAGGCAATGACGAGTTAGCTTTCACCATATATGCATTTATTTCCTTGTATTTCTATAAATGTATAATATTTTATTTCATTTGCATTAAAGCAGTTAGTCTCATGACTTGTGTGAGACCTTACACATTTATATTGTAAATAAAGATTACTTTTTCTATAAAAAAATTGTACAATCTTTCTTATATTGTATCCATAAGCATAAATGCAGTTCAGTAATGTAATCTTCTAATTTTTTTTGTTATACACATGAATGAAATATAGAAACATTAAAATGAACCCTACGTTCCATTTGAAAACTTTAAGAGCTCTACCTGATTGATCTAATAGTGAAAATGGGTAACAAAAATAAATAAAAATATTGTTGAATAGGACAACTGAGAGTGGGGGGTGAATGATTTGTCACCAAATTAATTGCCTTAACTTTGTATTGGAACTAAATCCAAATACTGCATAAATGAATTATCTATAAATGTAGAAACTAGAAGTTATCACATAAACACAATAACACCAGATTTATGTGAAAAATACAATGAAGGAAAAACCATGGTGAGGATTAACTCACACTATAGATAATATCAAAACTGATTACAGAAAGACTCACTACTTAGAATAAGGCTCACTACCTGGAATAAGGAGTCGCTCTTTGGACTCACTGTCCATAGGGCTACAACCTAGATGGCTCACTACAAGAGTACAAAATTTATGGCTTACTGCCAAAAGAGAACTGATGAATTACACCTTTCTTGTGTTGAATTCAATTCTAGATGAAGCTCAATAAAGGCAGTACTATATATAGGTAATTGCTTAATAGTTCTGCTATGATCACACACTTATTGTCTTCTCTTACTTTTCTAATCTGATCTATTGCATTCACACCCTTTTCTATCGGGCTATATCCATATTGCATAACCTCGCATCCATCCTAGTCTTCCGAAGAGACATATATGCATATATGTATCATACTCATCAATTAGGTCAGCCAAACATCCATAAAGTATTGCATACGCTAAGTTAGCCAAGATCTTCAAATATTTGAATCATAGTTTGTCACACGGTAGGAACTAGACCTAAATACTGACATACTAGACCACATATAACAGTCATCTTCAATGGGAAAAAACTTTCACTAAATGAGTCATACATACAGTACTATGTTGACATCAATGACAATCTTCTGACATTAATTCCAACCATTTGATGCAATCTTCAATCTTTAGCAATCTCCCCCTTAGTCATTGATGGAAATACAAGATGTGAAAATCAAACAACAACAACCTTTGTAAATATTTTGATAAAGAATATTTTCATTTGTTTCACATGCTTCCTTTCTCCCCCTTTGACATCAATGAAAAAAACCTTTTAAGTATACTGTACTAAATGTACTGACTACTCCCCCTATCAAAATTATTATAGAAAATGTTTTTCCTCTGATTCTTCATCTCTCCTTTTTACTTCAGAAATTCTACAAAAAAGTTATCAAAAATGATTCTTTACCTCAATCCTTCTTTCTTTAAAATATTTCCTTGTATTTTTCTTTCAGTTCTAGAGGACATGTCTTCTAGGAATCCTCTACTAGCCTAATGTGTAATGCCCTGCCAAGTAACCTTAAAAGGAAATTGCAATTAACATCATAAGCGAACCAATTTTTTTTTATAAAGTGCATTTAACATACACATTCACTTACTAGTTAACAACAACCTCTAAGGCTACAAGGTTATGATTACTTAAACCCACACATACATATTACATATAACCATAGCATTACGAACCTTATGATATAAACATCATACATCATAAGAATACCACATAACATAATAAGATAATCAACCAAGATACCATCTCATAAACATTATCTTAATCCAATAGATACATCACTCATTCCCAGAAAGAGGCAATAGTACATAAGATTACAATTACATAATTCCACCTCATAAACATAAGAGGGATAAAATAACTTATACAAGTTAAAATATTACAATGCAAGAAATTACAACAAGAACCGCGAGCTATCCATCTGGATGTCTTGCCACCAAGTGCTGAAGATAGATGGGGACCCAACGGTTTTGGTGCATGTTCCACCCTACCAATGTGGTACCCGAAGGCCCACCCCCCATGCTAGGAGATACTAACAAAGTAACAAGGAAAAAGATTCTACTACCTCTAACCAAAGGTAGACTCAAACTTACTCATATTGTTATAACCAACCAAATGGATTAACAAGTACAACTCATTCACCATAAAAGTACGAATCAAGTACAACTCAGGTACAATATAAGTACAAATCAAGTACAATACAAGTACAAATCAAATACAATACATGTATAAATCGAGTACAATACAAGTACAACTCCAACATCACTGACATAGGTCACATTGCTTCCAGACATAAAGTAGATCAAGTATGTTCAAATAACCATACACATAAAACAATTAACAACAGTTGTCATAGATAGAGTGTTATCGCAAGGTTTGTCATGAGATCTCCTTTAGGCATTCTTCATAGGCTCCGGCACAAGTAATCCTGGTGGCCTCAACCAAATCCTGGCACTCATACTCACTCATGCGGAATCAACTACCTCTCATAAGAACTAGATAGTTGATCTTGCCATTTCAGGCCTTCTCACTCATCCCAAGTCTAAACAAGCCCTTGCATCTATGAGTGAAGATTAAATTATCTTGATTAGTGAGAAGTTAGTCCTAATATTTTAAGTACATTATTTTAATTATCACTTGTTTAAATCACTCCTGAAGGTTATCCAGTTTACTTCTTTGGGCTCTGGCACCTAATAGAAGCCACTCTTCTATTCGACAACACACATCCAAACAATCCACCAAGGAAACCACGAGTGCATACCAACTAGGCATCATAATCCACTCCAACACAAGGAGGATACAAATAATAGAAAACTCACTCCAAACATCTTGGAGGCAACAATCACATAGTCCACTTCTTTCAAGGAGACACGGATCCCATAATCCGCTCCTAAACCAAGGAGGTGCAAATATCCCCGTTCATGAAAATCGAGTAAAACTGAAAAGACGCCATGCACTACCCAAGGGAAAACAACTGGATGGCATAAAGATTCAACAACCCTTATCCTCTAAGTTCTTCTGGAAGACTTATAATTTAGGACTAACACTAAATCCCAAAACCCACAATGCAACTTGACGACATAGCAACAAAAACATTCAAGTTATCAATCAAATCTAATATTTGGATTTCCTAAATCCATACTCACTCAATAGGTAGTGTTGACAAAGTCAAAGACACGATAACTAGATCATCTAAAATAATCATAACCCTTATTTCCCTTTTCATTATAGGAAATCTAAAAACAATTAAACTTACTTCCCTTTACTAAATACAGAGAATTAAATCCTTTAAGATAAGCATGATGAAGATACTACTTTTGGATATTCTAAATCCATATCTCTTTCATAATCCAATCACAATGATTCAATTAATCTAAATAGAAATTAATAAATAACATAATTGATTGCCTCATCAATAAAACAACTTCTTAATTTACTTTTAAATTGACACAAATCCATGCAAGTAAACTCTTTCCATTTCTTAACCAAATCTTACATCTCATTCAATTTTCTATTTAACACATTCAATCACTTTAATATAATAACATATTGTTTCTCTATCCATTTTCCATATACACTAATCAATCCAATTTTAAATCTCTATTCAATAATATATTGCATTCTTTAAATCAAATATTTAACTCTTTCAATTAAACTTTAACAAGCCATTTTCAAATAACAATAATTTCTCATATGTTTATAATTTTAATTCCACTAATCTAATATACAAATTTTATTTAAAAATAATATAAATAAATATAATACTTTAATATTATAAATTATAATATAAAATATTATAAAATAATATTTTAATATTATAATAACAATACATAAAATATTAATATTTATAAATATCAATTTATTATAATTTTATTTTCGAAGCAACCATGGGAAAATAATTTAATAGTAGTCTCATGTTTCAAGCATAACTCAAAAAATACGATCTGGGTACTTCCCATTTTTGGACAAGAGTAAGAACATTTCAAAATGCAAAAACCCTTTAAATTTCCTGAAAACCCAGTTTGTGAAAGTAAAGTTATAGGCAACATAATCAGACCATTTTACCATGAAAATATAACTATACTGCAGATTTTAAAATCCGTTTTTTAATAATAAACAGAAAGTTTCATTTTCTAAAAAAATTCTAAATGCATTGTTCAATCTCTATGTTTGATTTCAAAAACAACAAAATCGATTTCTCCAATTAATTTAAATTCAACTAAGGTTTTCACAATTTTCACTCAAAAATTTTCACAAGCAAAGGCTGTAAATCTATTTAATTCTTTTCTTCTAATATCAAATTTGTTTTCTAAAACAGATTTAACAAACAAATCTTTAATCATTACTATTTTAAAGAAAACAATCAAAAACAATAAAACACAAAGAGGAAAACCTAGTACAAGAAGCTACAGGAAGAGATGAATTTTTGATGCAAGCCTCGTCCAAAGATTTCCTGAATTTTCTTCAATCCTCCAATGAATCCAATCCAAAATCCAACAAATGCAAACAATCTTTCCTTCAATCAATTCTACAATCAAACTTTCTTCAAACCCTTGTGCAAATTTTCCAAAATTTCTTCCCTGCTGTAAAAATGTATTTCTTTCCAAGAAAAACTTTCTGTTCCCCTAAAATTAATACATATATCCTTATAAATAAAAAATACCTAATTCAACCCTAATTCACATTACATGCAAATTAGATATTTCATTTTCAATTTCAATTTCAATATTTACAACCCTAATTCACATAACATTCAAATTAGATATTTCAATTTCAATTTCAATTTCACTTTTCAAAAACCCACTTTCAATTTAAAATGCAATTTCAAATAATAAATTAATTTCCAAAGTTGCAACCAATTTTCCAAATAAACATTTAATTACAATTTCTAATTTAATTCCCACACGTTGGAATTAAATTCCAAAATTAATTCTAATTTTTTTATTTCCTTTCATTCTCTTGCATCACGTTTAATTAATTAATTTAATTATTTAATAACTAAACTCAACCCCTTTGGATTAAATTTAATTAATTAAATAATTTAAATATAATTAATTAATTTAAATATAAACTTTTATCCACATTGCATTATTTAAATTAAATAATCATCAACATGATTTAAATGCAATTATTCTAAATATCTATTTCCAAATCAAGAATGCTTCAGAATTAAATAACATCAAAGCAAGATAGGCAATGACTCGACACACACAACTGACGACACACTAAGACTAGGGTGTAGACTTGACACATGTTACCTAGCTACTATCTCCCGTTCAACTTAACCGTTGGATCGACATGCTCAAACCTGTGAAACCAGGTGGAGTCGATGTCATGTACCTGCAATCTTGCAACCAAGTAAACAACATCATACAATATATCCATCATATAATACACACCGTGAAGAAGAAATCACGGATTCGCAGGGCGCTCGCAAGCGAGTGATGCAAACTTGTCCTCTTCACCCATACACTCATTGAAACTGACACTTCCATCATAATCCAGTAATCTCATAATACATCTCATGTTAACTCTACAACATCATTAATCCATAATACATGTGAAACAATAATCAGATAACTACATCCCGCAATAATGTTGTCGCTCAATAGTAGCAATCAAAACATTATAACAAAATGTATCTAGTATTAAAGTAATTGCAACCAAACATGGCATAAAGCAACTTGAACAAGAATCAAAATGGAGGGGTATTACATGATGCATAGATAAATATTATTTTTCTTTTCTATTGAATTATTTTTTTCTAGAAGAGTACTTGGAATAACAATATTTTGTGTGTTGTTCTCAGCATCCACCAAGAGATCAAAAAGTTGTTTAAATTTTTACTCAGTTATCTCTTTGACTTTCCAAAAGGTCTTCACAATATTATCCCTTTTTACCATGATGACAACAAGATCATATTGTAAGGAATTGATCCTTTTCTTTTGTGTTCCATCTTTTTCATCAAGAACATCATATTTTTTCAATAGAGTTCAATTCATTCTCAAAAGAATCATTTTTTTTCTATAGTTCCCAATAGTACTATCCCACCGGAGACAATACCTATACATATTGTTTACACTCTTGATGTAGGTTTTTAGTTCATTTATA
Organism: Sequoiadendron giganteum; assembly: GCA_007115665.2. NCBI lineage: Eukaryota > Viridiplantae > Streptophyta > Pinopsida > Cupressales > Cupressaceae > Sequoiadendron > Sequoiadendron giganteum. The sequence continues at coordinate 173,705,037 of CM021103.1, read as the reverse complement.
CTCTTATTCAGCTTATTTTATGCATTCTAACATGTTTCTTTTATTTAAAGTATAATCTTCTCCATCTTCATCTATTGATACCAGATCAAATATTAAAACAATTTTTGTTTCCTTTTATTCTCCCTTTTCCTTTGTCTCCCACTTCTTTATTTTCGGAGGGAAACATGAACCGATTCTACTTTTTTTCTAATTTTCAGAGGAGAATGCCGCTTCAAATATCATAACCAGACTAGAAACCACACCAAAATTCCATACATAATTCATTTTGATTTCAAAAATATTCTTTGCAAACATTTTCCTTTTCAACTAGACAATTCAGATATCAATAAGCTTGCTTCCCAATTGGTATAGCCAACTTCCACACAACATTTTATTTCAATGGTAATGAATTTATAATATAGACATACGAAATTGACATCATGCATTCCTCATATTTAATTAAATCATATTCAACCATCAATTAAATAAATCAAGTTTATTTGATTAATCTCCTAAGGTTATCTCCTTAATTAAATAAATTAAATTATTTAATTAATCTCCTAAAGTTCTTCCATTTAATTAAATAAATCCAAATGATATTTATCTTCTCATTAAATTTAAATAAATCCAAATATTTAAGTTGAATGTCACAATCACCTAACATTAGCTTAATTAATCAAATCCATGATTAAGACTAAGTCTAATCCATGCCACATCCTCTAGATAATCCCGCTTGCACAATAAATCATTTATTTTGATTTATTAAATCTCTATTTTCCTCACAAGGCATATTCCCAAGGAATATTCTCTCATTAACTCCATTTTTTAACTTTTTTGTGCAAACAAATTCCCCGCCCAAAACTCTCAACCCTATGCATTTAATGTTATTTTCAAATTTCAAATTTTAACTAATGGAATTTATGGGCACATTCATTAAAACTTGCACATCCTTTTCCCATTCACATAATAAAAAGTGGCTTCTTCCTATTGGTTGGGTTTGTATCCCATATTCATCCCTTTTTCCCCTTCTCTCATCAAGTTCTTCTATAAATAGAGAGGTTATCTTTCATTTTAATCATCCACAATTTGAGCACTTTTACGATAGCCATTTTGGAGTTGATCATCACTTGCATCTCATTTCTATTATTATCATCTAAGCTTATCTAGGATTGCAAAAGGGCTCCTTTACATATCAAGGGTGCACCAATCCACTATGGAATAGGTACGAATGTGCTTTGCTAATGCTTTCATTTGGTTCTTTTAATTGTTATTTTGTTAGCATTATTAACCATGTTTAGATATTTCATAGGAGCATGTACTTTGTTGCATTTGATTTGGAATATATGATAATATTTGAAAAAGTTTTAACATGTGCAGATTATGAGCTTACATATGGTGCTAGAAGGAGAGCTTAATGGGTATGTGCAGGAACATGATGGGCCAAAAAGTTGCAATATGTAAGTGAAATGATGGCCCATGTGGTTGACGACTATTTTTTTACCCAAAATTGATTTAACGAAAAGGGTTTTTAAAGGAGATTCTTAGCTTTCCACCAATATAAATTATGCTTTACTTTGAATTTAATAAATTATTATTATTCATTTTCTATTTGAATTATGACTAAAGTTCTGATTGATAGGTTGATTGAAAAACATCTATAGCTTTCAAAGGGTATCAAATTTTTTGAATCTGAAAAATGTGTCACATTCTATGCTTCACATACTATAGGATTAAAAAAAAAGAATTCAATTTCATGAATTTTTGACCAAGTTAATGTGGTCAGACATACAAGTTTTTATATTTTTTTAAATTTGTAATAAAAAAATCATAATTATTTATTTACTTGGAAAAAAATTAAAAAAAAAATGCATCACATCGGGACATGAGTCTTATACTTATATCTAAAATCTTATAAAAAAATATTATCATTTTATTGTGGTTAGGGTGGTCAGACAGACACCTACTTCTTATTTTTTCCCTAAAATTTAAGTACTGCTGCATTGAAATTTCAAATTTTCACCAAATAGATTTTTAAAAAATAAAAATAAACCTAGTAGTTTAGAAACTACATTCAATTTGCAACAAATTCTATTCTTACATATTTTTGAAATAATATAGTTAACTAATTCAAATTTTTATGTCAAGTTTCCTAACTCTGATTTTTCTAAATTTTATTGCCACTTAAGGGCTTGTTTTTTCCATGATGATCCTGCACATGCCCTAGTCCTAGCTGAATATAAAGTTTTTGTTTCTAACAATCATATCGATTCATGCTTTAGATGGGGCTATAGAATTTTTTCTCTTGTAAACTCTCTATTTCTTATATCCATAGATGTAAGAATTATTTCATTAATGGTAGATTTTAAATCTGAAGGTTCGTATAAAGGTTGGATATGCACTCCAAAATTTGAAGTGTTGATATTTTACCTTCCTATAACAGATTTATTTATTGGATGAAATATTCTAATTTTTCATGGAATGAAGTTGATTTTAAATAAACATCCCCAATGATAGAATCAATGTTGTATTTTATTTTTCTTAAATTCTAGGTATGGACCTATGAGGGTGTGACTCATATTACTTCAAATAAAATCCCTTTGAATAAAGATGGCCAAGGGAAAGCTTGGATTATTTCACATGTTTTCCCTTTGTTTCTATGAAGGACCCGACCTACAACATTTTTCTTTTATATGCATTCTATGCTTACTCCCATCAAGCGCAACACAATCTGTTATTCCTCTTTTAAAAATAGATCTAGGTTCTTCAATGCTTGCTTAGCATTTAAGGCCCAAGCCCGTCTTTCATCAATGGAATATTTTTCCTCATCTTCTCATCTAAGCTCCTTTTGTTTGATAGATTAAAATCTCAGTGATAATGGCAAGTTGATCTGTCGTACTTCAGCAAATGAATCTCATCATTTATCTTTAGTCAAATAATGTCCATAGCAGGGAAAATTGTTCTTATCATTTAGGTGCTTCATAATGCATGTATAGCAAAATATATGCATGCATGTCATTAGAAGATCATCCTTTATCATCTACATACAAATAAATAAATAAATAAAATCCTTGTCTATATCCAAGCTTTTTATGCCACCGAGTCTCGAGTTTGATCCCTGTGCAAGCCACTCTACATTATCTTTATCCTCATTATTCAAGTCACTTGATAGTGCCTCCTGTACAATCAATTCCTCTACCTTGACAAAACTCGGAAGACAAAGGCGATCACCAACGGATCCTACCATTTTTTTCTTTGCTTCAGTCACTTAACAGAATATCAGAGCCATATAGAATGGTTTTTTTACTAGTAAGGGATGAGCCTCAGTTTGTAAAAGCATTGATAAAAGAAAGATCTCCATTTTAAAATAAAAAGTAACTTCAATGTGCATCAGAGAGGCCAAAGTGTGCATAGATGTTTGATTGGATAGTGAATGTTATGTTAAACTCCAAGGATAAGAGTTGGTGAATCAACTTATATTCAAACCACTATTGGTCATCTTCCACATGCAAGAGTAAACTAAGACTCTCAACAAATAATGACATCATCTATTGGCTCGACTCAAATTCCTTGGAAATATGTTATTACGACTTGGATTTCTTTGTAGAAAGTCATCTATCAAAGATCTTGCAATCATTGCATTCTGGAGATAGGGAAAATTGTTTTTTTTTACAACTATAAATTGCATTAGTTTTTCTCTAACATCGTCTATTTAAACACAAAATGGGTTTATGGGGAAAATGTTTAACAAGTTATTCTTGTAGTAATTGTTAAACTAATTTATTTTTGAAACATTTGTCTCTAAGGATTGTTTATTTTTCTTTTGTTTTAACAAATACATTATGTTTAAAACTGTATTTGTTATGATAAGTTATTATTTATTCTTTGAAGTAAATCTTATTTGTCATGGCTTTGTGATGTTTATAGGAAAAAGGTTAAGTTTGACATTGGAATCAAGCATTGGAATCAAGTGAAAGCAAAGAGAGATTGGAGTTAAAGAGAAAATCTGGCATTGAAACTTGAAATTCATAAAGTGTTTTTAAATGATTTAAAGAGCTTCCATTCTATGCTTTAGTTTTTTTGTTTTAGATCAACTCACATCTTTTTGGTCTCTAAAAAGAAGATTTCAATTTTTGCTACAAAGAGCTTAAAAATAACTTTAGGACAAACTCACTAGATTTTGTTTGAGGATTAACAATTGAATAAGGAAAATTCCATATTTCATTTTGGTGCACTAAAACAAATAAAATCATTTCTTTGTGGACTTAAAATGAGCAAGTGCCTCTTTGTTTTGTAATTACCTACTCAAATTAATACCATTAAAATGATGTATTCATTTCTCTTGCGCCTTAAGACAATATTGAGAATAAAAATGCCTTTTCATGACATTAAGTTGCGTAAGTAATTACCCACACATTTCATTTTGGGATTAAAATTGAACAAGTCTTGTGAGTGTGAGTGAAGCATATTGTGTACATTCTCTCTCTTTGGTTCACAACAAAGATTGATCGAGTTACGAATATGTTCGCTTGCTTTTTTTAATTTTAGAGGGTCTACCTGGTTGGAAAAAGTAATCACCCCAGGGAATGATCCAATGGGGAACACGCTAAAGCCAAGTGAATTCCAGTTGGTATATAAGTGTGGATTCTCGAGGAAAGTTCAAGAATCAAGAGCATTATTCTAACGATAAGGGAAACAATGGTCTCTCACCGCATGGATGGTCCCCCATGAATGGAATGCTCACATTAAAATCCTTGTTTAGCAAAGGCCAAAATCCTTAACTATTTGTTGGTGCAAAATGTCATGTCCTTTGAAGCTGCCCCAGGTAACATGCGGTTCTATTGTAGAGATGAAAATTATTCCATGGGAGATTATGGGTACTAATGGTTGGTTGGCCCGAGAAGTGAGCACATTGTAAAGGGGGCCCTGTGTGGTCAAGTATCTAATCATCTATAATAAATATGCGTAGCTAGATTCGTCCAAGTGGGAACCCAACAAATATTGTCTTTTCAATCTAGGATTGTGCATGCTCTTGGAATAAAAAATAAAAATTGCTTGAGTCTCGAAACATTTGAAAACAAACATTCACAAAATATTCAAATTCCAAACCCTTTAGGAGGGGCAAATACATTTCACCGAATCCAAGTGTTTTTGCTTTCACTAGGGATTTTATCCTTAGAGGTTTCTAAACATTTGGATTTAAATCATAATTTTCTCATACTAAAGTCAACCTAGGAAACTATGCTCTCGAAACCTTGATTTTCACATAATGGACCTTGTGGAATGAAAATTAATTAAGACATTGACATTCAGTTTGAAACTTTAATCAAAGAATTGTTTGTGGTAAAAATAACTCATTAAGAAAAGTTAAGATACATTTGAACCCAACACATGTATTATTTCAAATGATTTCCCTTAAAATCAAAATCCGGAAACCCAAGTTCAAAATTCTTAGTCCAAAATCTCGTGAGGAGAGTCTTGAAAGACTTCTTCAGGTTAGAGAAATATTGGTTTACAACTTCTACAAGAAAGCTTCAAGAAAAAACCCTAGCTTGTATGAGTTTTATTATCAAAATAATCCAACTCTTTTTCAAATTTTTTCTTTTCTCACATAGGGAGTATCGAGTGTTCTTCAAAACTGAGGTCTTGTAAGAAGGATTTTTATCTAGGTCAAGTCTAGGATCAAAATCGGTCATTTTCATCCATCTCTCAACCATAAAAATCGAAGATCATCTCACCAAAAATCTCTTGGAAACTTTGAAAAAATCATCATGCTAAAATTCTAAGCAAAATCAAAATCATCTTGTTTGACTTAACACACTTAGTCAAATTATTCTTGTGGGTGAATTTACCTCTTGATAAAATACAACATCTTGGGGTCTAGGAGTTCATTATAAAAAATAAATTTGTTTGACTTAACATACTTAGTCAAATTATCCTCTTGTGTACGAGTTCTCTCTAGGAAAACAAACCCTCCTAGAGTTTACAAGTTCATTATCCAAATTAATCAAAATACCAATCAAATGAAGTCCTAAATTTTAGCCTCTCCCTCAAGGTTCCTCAAGAGTTTCATCATCTCTATCATCCATCTTTCGTTTATCTCATCGTCATCATCACTTTGATCCTTAAATTATCCTATTTCTTTTCTTCTTTGAGCATAAAGTTTAGACCAATCTAAGGGGTTAGAGGTTCATCTCTTACATTCCTAAAATTGATCCTTATTTTATGGTTGAAACTCGATCTCAATACGAGAAAACATGGAGCAAAACAAAGAAATATCCACTTCAAGTGATATAAGTCAAACCCGAACAAAATTCAATTTGACGATAACCATTGACCCCCCAATCAATCTTTGTCAAATACCTCAAAATCCTCAAGAAGAAGGTCAATTGGAAGACATCACCAACAACATCTTAAGGATGACACAAGATGAAATCCTTGAGATGGTCCAAAATCTTGAAAATCATCAAATCGTTAATTCCATGATGAGGTGGTATCCCTCCTAGTATATGCTCAAATTAGCAAAACAAGGGGCTAAAATCCCTTCTGACTATGATGTAAGAACCATTGTGGAGAGGCCTCTTGGGATCATGCCTTCAATCAAACCCATGCCTCCATCTCAAAACGTCACCCAAAGCATTCCACAAATCACATCATCCATCGCTCCAACCTCGTCAATTGTTAGCAAGGGAAGCTCATTACTTCATGCACTTCAAACACACCCCCTTGTGAGAAATCAAGATTTGAATGTGACAACCACATCTGATCAATCCATTGCGATCCATCCATTAAACCCATATTTTTCACTTGCATCCCATGATTCCACTAATCCAACCACTTTTCATGCAACACAAAATTATGCTCTGGACACACAAATCTCTCTCCCTACCTCACAAGGAGAATGTGATATGTTTGGAGCGAGAGGAATCCTTGATCCATCATCATCACTTCAAGGGAATGTGTCACCTATTTTTCCACCATTTCCACCACTACCACTTACATCCACATCACCCCGTGGGTTTGGTCTTCCTCCTATCATTCAATCAAATTAGAGCACCATATCAAATCATCTAGTCTTTCCATCGATATCACAACAAAAGATGGCAACCATCCAAACAACCACAACAGTCAACACATCCACCGTTCCTCAAATCACTCAAAGCATGGTTTCCCAAGGACCAAGCATCTCGATCACATCATCCACAACTCAAACCCCTATCATCAACACAATCGTTCCACTCACCACAACGATCAACACCATTCCTAATCCACCGCCACCACTGCCAAAACACAACATGGTGAATTCATTTAGTATTACGTTGCAAGATGCTTCATAAGATTCCTATCAAAAGGCACTCCAAAATTATAAAAATTCCCAACTAGTTTCTCAACAACCACAAGCCAATTAGTGGCACAACAAGCTGCATAAGCTACCCAAGATACACAAGTAGCTCAAGCCGCTCAAGAAGATCAAGTTGCACAAGTCGCACAAGCTACTCAAATTGCACAAGTAGTCCAATAAGTGCATGATCAAGCCCAAGACCAATATCAAGCTCAACAAGCACAAGCACAAGCACAGTACCAAGAAAAATTGCAAGTTGCCTAGCAAGAAGCATATCAACAAGCCTTGTAATATTTTCAAGTACAATAGGAAGAAACCCAATATTTAGCCCAACAACAAGCAGTGTTGGTGCAACAACAACAAGCGTTGTTGGCACAACAAAAAAATGACCAAAAACAAGCATTGTTGGCTCAATAGCAAACACAAGAATTACTCGCTATGCAAAGCTTGCAACAAATTCTGACCAACATCCTACTTGTCAACCCAACACCTCAAAACATGTTCACCCCACCTCCTGATCCATAAGATGATGTGACAACACAAATCAAACTACTCTCACAACAATTGCTTGATCATCAATTAGGAAAAACAACAAGGACACCCAGAATATTGTGTCCATATCCTTTCGAAAGGAACTTGGAAATGGTATTGTTCCCGAAGGGACTTGAAATCCCCAAATTTGACAAATATCATGGGATAGGGAACCCTAAAGATCACAATAGGGAGTTCCAAGTACATCGTATGGAATTTGCATACAACGACACATATCTAATGCGATTTTTTCCTTGAAGCTTGGATGGTCCGACTATGGAGTGGTTCTCTCATCTACCTACTGGCATCAGAACATTCCAGGAAATCAAATATGCACTCCTCCATAATTATGCATTCAACATTGGCATGGATTTAATTTTAAAGGAATTATTAGCGCTCAAGTAGGGAAAGGGGGAATCATTCGCCTCCTTCTTCCAATTATGGTGATCCAAGGCCAATCAGAGCAATTGGGTCATTCTAGAGGAATAAAATATCTACACTATCATTGTGAATCAAGACAAGACCTTGGAATTCTACCTAAATATGCAATGCATCACTACATACGACCAATCGATCCCTAAAGCGCTTAACATTGAGAGAGCACTTGTCACATAAGCAGGCACACCTACCTATCTTGAACATCAAGATATTCACCCATCCACTAGTTATAATGAGAAACCTTGCACATGGGTGAAGAACAGGAATATCACCATGGATGGAGTGGTCAATGTCAAGGTCATCATCAATGGTCCAAATAAAAATACCCAAACACATCATCAACCACATAACAATAATTGCAATAACATGCAAGCCAATATGGTAAACTAGCCACCACCCCACAATTAGGTCAACAACCTCAATAATCAAGGAGGACCACTTCTATGAAACAAGTATCCCCCCAAGTGAAAATTCAGAGCCCTTGGGAAAAAAGTCAAATCCATGATGAAAAATTTGGTAAATGAGAACCTCATAAAATCTCCACTAATGATAATTACCAAGAGCCTTAGGTGAAACCACCCAAGTACAACAAAAATATCCTTTGCGATTATCATATTCTCAAGGGGCATACCACCACCAACTGCATGAAACTAAAAAACATCATCCAAGATGTCATTGATGATAAAATAATAAATGTTGAGCAACCGACAAGCAATCAAGATCTAAAAATATACACAAATTTGATGCCCAACCACAATCAAGGAAATGATAAAGGTAAGAAAAATTCTATCAAAGTGAACCATGTATATGAAGGAGTGGTGGCATGCCTTGATGAATTGGTCATTGTTGTTAGCATTAAGGGAGACAATGTTGATTGTGGAGTCACCACATGGAGAGGAAAAGTCACTATTGCAGGGGTATCACAACCATCTAAGACCTCCATGTCAAAATCCATCACTAATGGTTACAATGTCCTTGACCAGTTAAAAATAACTCTTGCTCAGATCTCCATCATGGAGTTACTGAATATTTCATCCAACCACAAAGAAATACTTGAGGAAGCATTAGATTAATCCATTATCTCTTCCAGCCTTGATACAAACTAGTTCCAAGCTATGGTCAGTAATATTACCATTATGAATCTCCTAAATTTTTCTAATTAGGAATTTATGGCCCAACCGTCTCAAAACCATGTGTTACACCTTGAAGTCTTGGTTCACAAAAGTAAGTTCAAAAGGGTCATCATGGATGGAGGTATAGGCCTCAAAATTTGTTCACTAAAGCTCATAAAGAATCTAGGAATTTGTGAAGATTCCATTGAGAAATACAAAGGAATTACAATCAAAGTGTATGATGACTAGGAAAGAGTGTCTCAAGGCACTATCAAACTCCTAATCCAAGCAGGGCCAGCTACTATCGAAACCACATGTTAGGTCCTTGACCTTGATTTTCCCTACAATATCCCCCTAGGACGCCCATGGATCCATGGGATGAAGGCGGTAACCTCAAAATTCCACCAATGCATCAAATTTTCATACCAAAATGAAGAGGTAACAATTCATAGTGATCATGAACCCTTCACCTATTACAAGAATCTAGATGCCAAGTTCTATAAAGTTCCCCAAGTCCCGAAGAATGATGAGGGCCCCTCAACTTCATATATTGACCCATCCAACATCACCTCCACTTCTGGGACAAAGATACCTTCCATCCCTGACATATCTAACATCAAGTTCATGATCCAAGACAATGGGTGTGGGGAATGTTGGAATTTCAAATCACACCTCTCAAATGCATTTTGGAAATGGACAACTATGTGCAATAATCTTCTCTTCGAATTAGGAGGGGAAGTTCCTTGTTTTGCTGATTTAGATAAAGAAAGTAAACTAAAACTTATTTGCCTATCTTTTTGGTTAAGCTGCGAGAACACAAGGTTATAGAACTCTAGATGTTGTAGCTGAGGTTTTCCCTTTATGAAACTTGAAAAATAAAAATCAACTTACACTAAACTATTTCTATCCTCTCAAGTAAATGCAAAGAAAGAGAAATTAGAAATGGACGAGATTGATTTTCTGGAAAAGATACTTAAATAAACTTTCCTCAACATACATCTACTGAATTTCAATAGAAGCTACAAAAGGAGATCATAAAAGTATTACACAATAATGGAAATATGAGACTTTATATCAAGGGAAACAAAGCAAGATTCAAGACTTTATTTTCCCACACTTCAAGCACAAAGATTACAATTTTGAGACAACAATTTGTAGAAAAATACTTGCAACATGTGATCAAAACCAGATTACAATTGACACAAAACATATGCACTAAACAAGGATGTGTAGGTAAGGAGGCATGCAAACTTTCTCTTTAAAAAAAGTGAATTGACACTAATCGATAACAAACATGAAGGCATAGGCTCAACAATTCTATTATCACAAACATGGTTAAAAAAAAATGAGAAAACACTACTCTTATTTATAACTAAGAAGAGGAGTAGGTAACCCTAAAATCTCCTTGCTTTTACAACTACTACTTGCCAACATGCAAGCTTTATTTCTAATCCTAGAAAAGATAAAACATCTAAACCTAGAAAACATCTAAAAATGGAAAGTGTCAACTAGTTACAACTCATTACAACTATTTTCTTTCTATACTCAAAGAATGTATAATGATTGAGACAAGAATAGAAAGAAAGCATGGAAGAATTTTCTAGAAGAAATCTGATTTAAATCTCAATCACATCCGCTAAAAAGTGGCCAACTTCATCTTTGGTACGAGTGCCAATACTATTAATAAAAAAATGATGCTTTTCCAAGATTTCTTCACCATCTGCAAAAGATCTCAAGAAATATTTGCTCTCATTGGCCGCTTTCTCTAATTTCGCTGGCATCATGGAAATCATCTTCATTCTTCCAACACTGCCATCGCTACCATGCAAGATACTCTAAAATGCTGCCTAGACTACATCAAGCCCAATGTATGAACCATCCTCTAGGCAATACTAACAAGGAATTTATGCAACAAAATCTCTAATGAACTTAAGAGTATCAATGGCTCTTTGCTTATACATGAAAAAATCCTCAAATATTCTAAAATATATATTAACCTTGAAAATGTGACCTTCATTCCACTCCAAGATCTATATTTTGTGTTCTCTTTCCATTGTAGAGCCATAAGCCATCTCTACATCTACAATTATGATTTCGTGCATAAGCTTGAACTTGGCTATCAACTGCTCAAGATCCCAGATACCATGACATAAGCCATGAGCCTTGTATCTTAGCTGGAAGAACTATGCTAGAATCTCTTTTCCTCTGATGATGAGATCTTCAATCCATTCTTGAGTTTAGTTTCAACAAATAGCCAATTACCTCAACTACTACTGATCAACTGATGTCTCTAAAACTTGTTGCAGCAACTATTTTGTTTGTGAGGTTCCATGAAAGAGATTTGATATACACAACCGGAGTTGACGATTTAAGCCTTAAGGGTAGCATTTCTTCTCCATCCTTTTGCACTCTTTCTTGAATATTTTTAGTTACCATCTTAAAAAAACTCATGTCAGCATGTCGAGTACTTTTACCAATATTTTCTTTGACCATTATGAAATCATCAATATCCACCTCATCCCTGATTTTATCTTCAAGAGGCGTAGCTGACTCCATGACCATTTCACCCTCAGGATTCCTCTCAAAGTGTATTTGTTTCTTGGCCTTCTTCTTGGGTGCTTACTGATATACATTGAGATCATCAACATTCACCTAATACGAAGGCCTTATTCTTGTCCTTCCCAAGGAGATCTCAATCCAAGACATGGTATCTCTACTAACATCCATGGGAGGAATAACTACAACATCAGCCTCTATCTCCTCGTCTTCCAAATCAATGTGAATTGGTGAGGACCTATGAGATGGTAAAGAGTCTTGTATCAAAGGTATATCTTGTACTTCCTCTTGAGGTATGGGCTCATGTGGAGGAAATTTTGTTTCAACTATAGGTTTCCCCTATATGACAATGCATGTGTAGTCCAACCTCTTCTTTACACTCTTTGTAGACCTACTACCCTTTGCAACCTCTTAAGATTGAAATTTTCCTTTCATCTTTGTTTGAGCTCTTGAAGAAGAGGGAAGAGATGAATGTTTCCTTGGTGGCTCTTCCACTAGAATGGACTCCTTCCTTTTGAGGACCAATAAATTTTTGTTGTACTCTACCACCTGTCGTGTCCTTTCTTCTACTGTAATGCATTTTCTAGTAGCCTAGTTGACTTGTGGAAGAGGTTGTTATTTAATCTGATTTCTAGTATAGGCTAGGAGAATTAAATCCCTATCATCATCTGATAACCCTTCAATGTATTTGAATAAAAAATATTTAATTTGGTGAAGGGTTATTCTACAATTTCTTTTCCTTCACACCTCGTACTCATCTTTGTAGTTAACCCTAAAGTCTTCAAGTGCGGGCACATGAGTATAGTTCTGACCAAGTCAAACTACATAGACACCATGGAGATCCTAAGATCGTCTCTCGTTGAAAGGCTTGAGACCAAGTTTATCTAACTAATTACCCATTATTTTAGCATTTGTGGATGATCTGCACCTATATTTATACCAAGAGAAAAAGGGAAGTTGAAAGCTAGTTTCTTTTTATTGCGTAGGTGAGTGTGAACATCTTATACTTTCCTAAGAAATTCCATACACATAGCTTCATCTAATGGATACCTTGGTAACATAAGAGGAGCACCTGAATAGCTATAAACCCTCACGTAAGTGAAAATGGAAAACTGAATAAACCAATCCACCCATTTTGACATTGTTTCCCTCACAATAGATGAAATGTGAACATGTAGTTCATTGTATAGGTTAGACACTATATAGATTAAGAATTATCCATTCACTCTTTTGTAATAATGTGATGCTACAGTGAACTCCAACTGAGTGTAGTAATTGTAGACATGTTAAAAATTTAAAGAACCCTTCATGTTTAACCCTCTTAATTTTCCTTGAAAGGCAACCAAGTAGACTAGATAGGAGATCATGTGGAATGCATGTCTATTGAAATATTCAGTTATTTGATGATGAAGGAAATCACTGATAAATGTAGGCCAGTCATAGAAATTTCTCTTCTTCATGATATGAGGTATCATGTAGAACATCCAAGGCTGAAAATTTGTTGCATCCGCTTGACTAGTAATCCAATTGAGTAAGGTGATTATTATGGAAAATTCATCCTTGAACTCTCCTCTCTTGATGTTCTTTGGAAATTTACTGTGGTTTTCTTTCAGCCACCTGTGTGAAATCTTCTTGTTATAATTTTCTTGGTGCTCCTCCCATATCCTTTCACATTCTTCTATGTTGATGGTAACACTTTGAGGCCATGGTGGAATTGAGAAGCATTTATTGATCATGTCTGGCTTTAAGCTGCATATTATTCTTCCATCAACTGACTAGATTTCCCTTGTGGTAGGATTATAATGCTTGATACAAGAAATTATGAATTATAAGCTCTGTAATGAGAAAGGTATGGATTTTGTTGTGAGAAGACCTAAATGGCCAAGATGCCTAATGGTGGCATTGCCTACATCTTCCAAAGGACGTGGTTTGAATACTAGCTTGATATGGTGTAAGTCAGTCTCAACTGTTTCTATGAAATCATGGTATAGTGCTGATTTGGTCTTAAACTCTGTAGGGATGTACTCCATTATGGAAAACTCGAAGATTGATTGTGAACACACCTAGGTTCTGACAAGTTTGGCAAACTTTCTAATTTTAGCTTGCTGATTTTTCTTCATCAAACAGATGAATTTTTCAAAAAAATTCAAAGATATGGGTTTTGATTAGAATTTCGTTACAATCCAACCCAGATCATCCATTTTTGAAAATTTGGAAGGAAGAGTAAAAAAAAAACAAACCCTAATGTTCTCCAAAAAAGGTAGAAAAAGCTGGCATCTAGGTATTGTTCATGAGCATATTTTGGATGAACCCAGTTGGTCAGATGATGAAAACCCTAGCTTCTGACTAAAACCCCAACCACTTTAATTTTCTCTAAAAAAGATGTGATATAGGTTTTGTCCAGAAGAAGGTTTGGTATAGACCCAAAAGATTAGAAATGGAAGATTTTGAAGTTTTCTCTGACATACAAAATAAAAAGCAACTGCTGCAACCTTGAGAAAATCCTTTAAAAATTTCTCTAGAAGATAGAACAAATGTGAACTAGCTTGCTGAAAATTGAAAATAGTAGCCTCCTCCTTCACAAATTTGATGTTCTAGATGAAGAAATATGAAAAACCAAGCCTTCTTTGAGTGTTGATCTGAAAACTAATGAAAAACCAACTAGTTTATGTTATTGAATCTTGAAAATAAGGGTTTGAAGTTGTTGCACTGTTTCTCCTTGAAGCCACCTGCAAGAAAATATGAAAAATAAAACATAGAGATGCCTTTAAATAAGTTTTTTGTCTTGAGAAACAACTCTCAAACCCTAAATTTAGTTCATGCAATGAACTTAGACATTTTTTTCTTTCTTTCAAAATATTTGAAATTTTCAAGAATTTTAGTAAGGCATGAGAAGTTGGGTGGATTTCTTGAGGTGAGGCACCTAGTCTCTCTAGACTTAACAAATTTTCCACCTTTTTCAACTTTTGTTGAATTTTCTACCCTAATTTGATCCAATCTCCCATCTTCCAGATTGATTCGATGGATGAGAAAAATGTTTCATCATGGAGCCAGATCAAATCCGATGATATTGTTTTGGAGACGCCTTCTGACAAAAACTTTGTTTGACCCTTCAAATTGTCAAGTGACTATCTCTACCAGGGCCACCCATTTTCTCCAGTGTACTTCAAACTTTTCTTGTCTTCTGACCTTTAGATGAATTCATGATTCCAGGCGTTGTACTAATCAGATTGACTGGCTGACGGATTCACTAGATAGCTAAGAAGATTCTGGATGGGGTCTTCTGGATACTTGATTTCTAGAAACTGAAATTTGATGGCTGTAAATCCTAGGCATCCTTCTCCTTCAGGGGCACCCATCTCTTCTAGAGAGTTTTTATTTTGAGTTTTTAACTATTGCTTCTGATATTTTTCAGTCCATTCATTTTTTCTCCTCTGTTCGGCTTGCAACATCTGATCACTGCCAACTTCGATAGACGTGCTGATGATTGTTTTGGAAATATTGACCTAATTTGAAAAAGTTATGTTGGATGCACCTTCAAAAAATTCACTCATTTAACACCTCAAAAACTTGGGTGCACTTCTTCTTTAGGGGCACCCAAATTCACCAAACTTAGCCATTTTTACCTTTTTTTATCTTCAAAGTTCAAAACACCTCTCCTCAAGACCTTTGTTTGATCTGAGATTTTGGTTGATTGGACGGTCTGATGATTGTGTTGATTGATTTTCTATGGAGCCAGGAGGATTCTGAGCAACAATGGCCTAGAGGCAGAAACCGTAATTTTTATTTTTGATCCCTTGAAAAGTTGGACGCCTTTCTCCTTCAAGGGCACCCACGGCTAGCAAACTTAGCCATTTTTAATGTAATTTTCATCCTTTTCTTCATTTGATGTATGCTAACTACTACTAACTTTCAAAATAGAAAATATTTATAAGGCATTGAAATATGGGTGCCCAAACTAAGCAGGGGCACCTGGATTCACTAGCCTTAAACATTTTTTTTGCATTTTTGTATTTTTCAATCTTCCTTTCTCCGTTCTTCATTTTTCATGCATGTTCCTCATTGAAAAATTTTATTTGATGCTTGAACATCTAATTCTGACACCTAGCCACTAACTGTCCTCCATTGATGACCTTGGATCTTTGAATAAGCTTTTGGAAAAGCAGAATAGACCTAGTAGGGTAAAACTGATCTTTTTGTGATTCTAACTCCACCAACCTAATGAGGAAGTATTTTAAGCCAATCAAAATCAATCTTAATCCTAAAATCCAAAATTTCTATTTTTATAAAATTTTACAAGTATCTGTTTCTTAAGAAACTCGGAAAAACCCAGAATAAGTTTTTATTTTTAGAAAATTGCTAAAAATAGAAATTTTCCTAAAATTTAGGGATGAAAAACTAAAATCTGGGTATTGTAGGTTTGATCATTTTGAGTCGACCCAGATTGTCAGATTTTAAAAATTTCAAGTTTTTGACCCCCATGCAAGACATGCAAACCCCAATTTTGACCTTTTGACAGATTTAACAGTATCTTGACTCATTTCCTCAAAATGCTTGTGTAGAAAATTCTTTAATTTGGGGTACAACATTGGCTCCATCTGGGGACCATGCCAAATAATTTTGGCATAGGAGAACCATATAATCTTTGGATTTCAAGCTAGACCAGTGCCCTATCCATTGGGTATATGAGTCAGCATTATATCCTAATCATCTATTTGCAAAACTTTCCCTAAGAATCACCTATGACCGAACTTCCTAACATCACCTAAGAGTTGGACTGTCCCTAAGAATCACCTAAAAGAAGAATCTTAGTCACCTAAAACATGACGAAAATGTCACAAGAAAGGGAAAGACAACATTCCAAAGGAAAAATTATAGAAAGGGGAAAAACATTACTCGTGGATCTTGAATAACCCCAACCAGAAGGAATCAAATTTTCCATGCATTCCTTTGGGCTCATGTCTCTTATCCCACAATAGGACTTGATCACCAACCTCAAAATCTCGCTGGTGAGATTTCTTGTCAAAAAATTTCTTCACCTGTTCCTGATGTTGGGTGATTTTATCTACCACCTCCACTCTTTCCTCTTGAAGCTTTGTCAGGAGCATAATGCATTTTTCAATTGGATCTACAAACTCTCCATCTTCTACTAAAGTCGCCAGCTACAAAATAGACAACTCTAGCATGATGGGTAACATAGCTTTTGCACCATACATGATGATGAAAGGTGAAGTAACAATGGCTCTCTTGTGAGTAATTCGATCAGCCCAAAGAGCGTCGTAAAGTTTCTTATTCCAAGTTCATTGATTAGCGTCAACTAACTTGTGCACTATTGTGACTATGTTCTTGTTTGATGACTTGACTTGTCCATTACCTTGTGGGTAATAATATGATGAATGAGCTAATGTGATGTCATGATAAAAAAAACTCTATTAGTTCCTCTAATGAGAAACATGATACATTATCTGTCACAATTTTGTGAGGCACTCCGAAGCATGAAATGATATTTTCATTTAAGAAGTCACACACCACTTCAGAAGTATCTCACTTAGTTGGAATGGCCTGAACCCATTTAGTAAGGTAGTCTATAGTTGTAAGGACATAAATATGACCCTCAGTAGATAGTGGGTTGATAGGACCAACAAAATCTAGGCCCCATTGTTGAAATGGAGCATCTATAATAACTGGCCTAAGAGGAATGGCTACCAACTTCATCTTGCCAACAAATTGCTAACACAACTGGCATTTATGCACCCATTTGTACACATCATGAAACATAGTTGGCCAAAAGAATTGTTCTCATTAAATTTTAAAAGTTATCACCCTTGAAGAAAGGTGACCTCCATATGCTTGATTATGGAAAGCTTCTAACAACCATTAGTGTTGTTCTTTGGTGACGCACAACAAAAATATTCCATCAAGTCCACACTTGTACAAAATATTATTCATTATCACATAATTCTAGGCTTTCAACTTCAATCTCCTTCTTTGTTTCTTATCCAAGTGATGTGGGAAATCACCATATGTTAGGTAATACCATATCTCCATGAACCATTCTCCTACAGATTCAACAAGTAAGACCATAGGAAGATCCTCTTTCTCTTCAACCTCAACCTCTGGTATAAATTTCTCTTGAAGCTTCTTATCACCATCTTCAACTATTAGTTGGCATATAACTCTCTCGTGGACAAGTTTGGTCAGTTGAATCTCCAAGTCATACTCTTGAACCTTTGCAACCTAGTTGGAACTCTTAGATCCCATTTCTTGTTGTGTTAACACACTTTTCACTGCTATATTAGTTACATATACTATTATATGTGATTTCAAGATGTAGAACCTAAAATTTTTTATAGCCCAGACAACTGCATATACATTCTTCTCAATCTGGGAATACCGTGTTTCACTGGCCTTGAAACTGCTACTCATGAATGTGAGAGGAGATTATGTCTCTTCATTCATCTTTTTTGTTAATATCATCAACATAGTGTTCTCTGATGCATAACCATAAAGAATTAAACTCTTTTCAAAACCAGGATGAACCAACACTGGTGCCCGGCTAATAGCTTCTTTGATTGCAATGAAATATTTCTTTCCTTCTTCTATCCACTTGAAAGTAGAATTATTCTTCATCTTGTCAGATATTTCCTTTGTCAATTCAGAGAAATCTAGTACAAACCTTCATATGAAATTTACTTTACCAAAGAAAGAGTGTACACCAGTCTTGCTAGTTGGAAGAGACTGATTTTTGATAGATTCAACTTGACTTGGATCAATTCAAGTTCCCTCCTTTCAAACAATGTGACTGAGTAACTTGCCTTCGGTCACTAAAAATATAGACTTCTTAGGATTTAGAGAGATATGATGATACCTGCACCTTTCGAAGACATATAACAAGTGGGAGAAATGATTTTTCCATTTCTTTGAGAAAATAGTAAGATCATCTAGATAGACCATAATGACTTTGTTCTTCAAATATCTAAATGCCAAATCCATGGCTCTCTAGAAATTTTCACCTGCATTAATAAGACTGAAAGGTATTCTTTCATATGCAAATGTTCCCCATGGGTTGGTGAATATAGTCTTAAATTGATCAGTTTCGGTAACTACAATTTGATTGTATCTAGAAAAATTGTCAAGTAGAGATAACATCTCTGACCTAGTGATAGTTTGGAGGGTGTGATCCATGATTAGCAATGGGTAATTATCCTTTAGAGAAGGTTGTTTAGGTTCCTGAAATCAATACATATTTTTATTTCTGCATTCCTCTTTCGCATAGGAACTATGTTTGACACCCAACTAGAATGATGTATTGGAAAAATGATCTTGGCATCAACCATCTTTTGAATGTTAGCATAGATTTTACCTTGAACGAGCAGATTGTAATGCCTTTGCTTCTACCTAAAAGCCTTAGCATCAGGTTTCAAAGGAATTGTATGAGACAATTTTATAGGAGTGAAGACTTTAAAATCTTCATAGGACCAAGTGAAAACATCCTGATACTGTTTGAACAAGGCAATCAGCTTCTCACTCTCTTCTGGTGTACAAAAATTTCCCATATTTACAAGTCGAGCCTTGTCTTCAGTGCCAATGTTTTCCGAGTGATATTCAATAGAAGTCTTATCACTTGAATCTCTTTGGTCTTAGATGTGCCTATCATTTCTATCAAATAGATTCTCCAAGGAAACTAAACCTTTAGGAATTTTTTTTCCTTTCAAATGTATAAAATCCTTTTCCTTGGAAGGTTCAACATCTTCTTTATGTCTGTCTTGTCTATCAAAAACATCTTCTAAGGAAACTTCTTCTTTGGAAATTTGATTTCCTTGTAGCTGGATAATGCATGACTCTGTTACCTCAAAATCCTTAGTTAAAGACTCTCTAAAAGGATATGAAATCCCTTCAAAGAATAGGATTTCAAATTTGTCTGACATAGTGAGAAATTCCTTGATGTGATCATCATTGAAAAATTGCCAGTTTTGGTTGTTGTCAGGAACAATGGGCATGTGTATGAGTTCGATAGAAAATGCACTTTGATGAAAAACAACATTTGGTATGAAACGAGAAGCATAAACTATGAGAGCATCCACTTTGTTGCTTTCCACACATGAAAGATACATAATATTAAATGCTTCGAACTAGTTGATTGCATTCTAGACCCTATCTTTATAGCTTCGAAGGTAATCTTTTCTTACTTGATACTAATTTTTGACTTGTTTGACGATCAACTCGGTATCACCTTCGACTTTGTGTTGTTTAATAACCATATCTTGAGCATTATTGAGACCTAACAAAAGTGCTTTATATTCAGTTGTATTGTTCGTGCGTTCAAATTGCAAGAGATATGCAAATGGATACAACTTTCCTTTGGGATAAATTATGACAGCTCCTGCCCCTAAACCAGTAGTCGAGCAACTCCCATTGAATTGCATGGTCCACATTTCTAGATTTTTTATGAATTTTCCTTTGAGGTACATCTTGTTCTTTCCTTTTTCTTATTTTGTGAACTTCCCTTTGATAAGTTCACTGTTTTGATCTGCTTCATCATTTATTTCTTCTAGCAACACATAAGTCCGAG
Source organism: Sequoiadendron giganteum (assembly GCA_007115665.2). NCBI lineage: Eukaryota > Viridiplantae > Streptophyta > Pinopsida > Cupressales > Cupressaceae > Sequoiadendron > Sequoiadendron giganteum. The sequence continues at coordinate 173,684,510 of CM021103.1, read as the reverse complement.
GAACAGTATCTTGGAATAAAACTTGTTCTTGCGGATCTTGAGACTTCACCACCACAAATCTAGACTTGAGCTCTAGTTCCAGCTTGAAAGTACAATTCTTTATTGGAATAGTCATAGAAGATCAATCCATTTGTATCTCTCCACTGAGGTCTTTGCAGAAACTTTGGCTTAACATCATCCCGTAGCAAGCTAGGATGTGAGCTACCAAGATAGTCATCATGATTTTATTTTATGGACAAGTTGCTAGTCTTACTTGAGCATCTTTCAACTATCTAACTAATGACACCGACTTAGACTCTAGTGATTAAAATTTTTCTTTTGTACTAGTGCATGATAGTCCTAAAGTGTTCATCACTTGAAGCAACATGATATTATCTAAGGCTCCTAAATCAATGATACAATTTCTCAATTTGTAACCCCTCATGTATTGATAAATGTATAAGGGCTTGGGTTTGTCTCCCATTGGAATGGATGACTCAAGCAATGTTGGCTACTTAGCTGGTCCTTTCTTCACAAACTTGAGAAGTCGATCGACTTACTCTAGGTGATCTTGGAGATATTATATTTGGGAAATCTGTACCTTGTTCTTCATCAAGGATTCTACTATATCAAAAAAAAATGTAGATGAATCTTGAGCAGTTAAGCTCTCCTGAGAAGACTTGGAAGTAGAAGCTACTTCCTTAACTTTCTCTTTCTCTCTTTGTACCTTCAATCTCTCTTCATCCTATGCTTTCTAATGTTGATTTCATGTTAACACAGGAGATATATGATTTACAGGATTCATGACAAGAGAGTAATGATGGGGATCCTCTTCTTCTTGTTCATCAAGTTCACTTTCTAAGTATCATGTTGCAAAGTCTCCATAAAAGTTGTTCATTTGTGGTATGACAATGTTCAAACTAGGAGTAGGTAAAAAGTTTGATTCTAGTGCAGTTTTGGCAAAACCCATGATCTAATTCATCCTCAAATTATCAGGACATGAAGAGCCAATGTGTTTGTTGGTATCATGAAAGGAGCAAAGAACAACATTCAGTGTTATCGGCCACCTTCCTTGGTGGAGGTGGCCCTCATGACCTAATGTTTTTAAAAGGCTAGAAGTTGTTCCTTCTTGGTTGGAAAGTCTTTTGTTGTGCTTGGTATTGCTACAAAGCTTGATATTGTGGTGGTGTTGGTAATGCAAGTGGTGCAGGTGGTGCAGGTTGAGTGGGCAACTACCTCTGGAGAATAGTCATTTCATTCACTACCTTTTGTAATAGTGGATCAATAGAACTTTGAACGAAAGGCCTAATAGAATCACCCTTTATTTTTCCACTTGTGATCATGTTATCCTCGATCTCTATTGCACCTTCTTGTCCATTTTCTAATTTTGTTTTGTTAGCCAACTTGAGGAAGAAGGCTATCTAAGATGGGAGAGCATTAACGAAACTGCTACTCATGATTTTAGGTGATGGATTGAGCGTGTGTGAGACACATGTAATAAGGTGATTAAACCTTTCCACAAACTCTCTCATTGGGTCATGGGCTTCCATCTTTGAATTGGAAATTTGAGCGAACAATCAGTGACTATCTTCCACAGGCTTGAACCTTGCAAATAACTTGTCACTCATAGTGGCCTAGTCTGTAATGCAACCATGTTCTAAGTGATGGAACCATTCAGTTTCAGCACCGTTGAGGGTCTCGAGAAAGAGATGTACTACAATATCTTCATGTGCAATATGTAATACACTGCAAGTTATTGACAAGGCTGAAACATGATCATTAGGATGTTGCGTTTCATCTCCATGGAACCATGAAATGTGCTTTCTCAATCCTTTAGGAAGTTCATGATTTTCTACCAATGCCAAAGGTCCAATTTGATTGCCCCAAGACAGTAGGATCAGGTGCCTTTGATTGCGATTTTTTTCATTATTGTTGTTGTTGTTGTTGTTGTTATTATTGTCACCCATTGCTCCTAGTTGAACTATACATTCTTCTAACTTGATTTCAGGTCCTTCTTTGATCTTAGGTATGATGATGACTTCAAGAGCTTCATTGGATGGCTCTCCAACTTGAATGGGATGTGGTATGAAAGAATCAACATTCATGTCTTCTCAAAAGAGAGGATTCCTCCTTCTTCTTGTATAGAATATGTGAGCTAGGATTGATTAATCCCATGTAGGATCAGGCAATACAGGTCTGTCGGCTGCAATTTCAACTTTCCTTTCTTCTTTGTCTAGTACTTTGGTAGCTTTTCTCCACTGAGCAGGGGTCTCGTTTTTCTCAAAGATGAAACTCCTTAAGCTATTGATAATTTTATTTTTCTCTCCTTTAATTATCTCAAGATCTGGCTGGATAACTAGTGGTGTAAGATCAGGTTGTTGAACTGGAGCAATACGATGCTAGAGAGTCATACATGTATTGCAAAGCTCAAGATTTCTTTGGATTCTATGCCTCGTGCCCCACGGTGGGTGCCAAAAAAAATTTGGCATTTCAAATCGCACTCCTAGAATGCATTTTGGAAATAAATACCTATGTTCAGTAAACTACTCTTCGAATTAGGAGGGGAAGCTCCCTCTTTTGCTGAGTTGCATAAAGAAAGTAAACCAAAATTTATTTGCCTATATTTTTGGTTCAGCTGTGAGAACACAAGGTTATAGGACTCTAGTTGTTGTAGCTGAGGTTTTCCCTTTAACTGAAACTTGACAACTACAACTTAACTTATGCTAAAACATTTCTATCCTATCAAATAAATGTAGAGCAAGAGAGTTTAGAAATGGATGAGATTTATTTTTTGACAAAGATACTTAAATAAACTTTCCTCAACATACATCTATTGAATTTCAATGCAAGCTAAAAAAGGAGATCATTAAAGTATTATACAATAACATAAATATGAGACTTTAAATCAAGGGAAGCAAAGTAAGCTTCAAGACTTTATTTTCCCACACTTTGAGTACAAAGATTAGAATTTTGGGACATCAAGTTGTAGCAAAACAATTTCAACATGCAATCAAAACCAGATTACAATCGACACAAAACACATGCACTTAACAAGGATTTTCAGCTAAGGAGGCATGCAAAATTTCTCTATACAAAAAGTGAATTGACACCAATTGACAACAAACATCAAGGCATAGGCTCAACAATTTTTTTATCACAAGCACGGTTAAAGAAAAATAAGCAAACACTACTCTTATTTATAACTAAGTAGAGGAGTAGAGAACCCTAAAATCTCCTTTCTTTAACAACTACTACTTTCCAACATGCAAGCTTTATTTCTAATCCTAGAAAACATAAAACATCTAAACCTAGAAAGCATCTAAAAATGGAAAGTGCCAACTCATTACAACTCATTACAACTATTTTATTTCTATCCTCAAAGAATGGATAAGAATTGAGACAAGGATAGAAAAAAAGCATGGAAGAAGTTTCTAGAAGAAATCTAATTTAAATCTTGATCACATCCACTAAATAGTAGGCAACTTCATCTTTGGTGGGAGTGCAAATACAATTAATAGCAAAATGTCTCTTTTCCAAGATTTCTTCACCATTTGCAATAGATCTCAAGAAATATTCATTGTCATCGGCTGGTTTCTCGAATTTCAATGACATCATGGAAATCATCTTCATTCTTCCAACACTTCCATCACTACCATGCAAGATACTCTGAAATTATGCCTAAACTACATTAATCCCAATGTATGAACCATCCTCTAGGAAATACTAACAAGGAATTGCTGCAACAAATTCTTTGATGAACTTCAGAGTATTTATGACTCTTTACTTATACACTACAAACTCCTCAGATATTCTAATATATGTATTAACCTTGAAAAGGTGACCTTATTTCCACTCCAGGATATATATTTTGTGTTATCTTGCCATTGTAGAGCCATAAGCCATCTCTAAATCTAAAAATATGATTTCGTGCATAGGCTTGAACTCGGGTATCAATTGCTCAAAATCCTAGATACCTTGACGTAAGTCATGAGCCTTGTATCTTAGATGGAAGACTTGTGCTATAATCTCTTTTTCTTTGATGATGAGCTCTTCAAACCATTCCTGATTTTGTTTTCCATAAATGAACAACTGCCTCAACTATTGCTGATTAGCTGGTGTCTCTAAAACCTGTGGTAGCAACTATGTTGTTTGTGAGGTTCCATGAATGATATTTGATATACACAACCGGAGTTGATGATTTTCAGCCTTAAGGGTTGCCTTGTCTTCTCCATCCTTCTGCACTCTTTCTTGAATATTTTCAGTTACCATCTTAAACAAACTCATGTCAGCATGTTGGGTACTTTTACCAAGATTTTCTTTGACCATTATGAAATCATAAACATCCACCTCATCCCTGATTTTATCTTCAAGAGGAATAGCTTTCTCCATGACCATTTCACCCTTAGAACTCCTCTCAAAGTGTATTTTTTTCTTGGCCTTCATATTGGGTGCTTCCTGATATAAATTGAGATCGTCAAAATTCACCTGATATGAATGCCTTCTTCTTTTCCGTCCCAACGATCTCTCAAGACAAGACATGGTATCTCTACTAACATCCATGGGAGGAATAACTACATCACCAACCTCTACCTCCTCGTCTTCCAAATCAATGTGAATTGGTGAAGACCTAGGAGATGGTAAAGCATTTTGTATCAAGGTACATCTTATACTTCCTCTTAAGGTATAGGCTCATGTGGAGGAACTTCTATTTCAGCTATAGGTTGCTCCTATATGACAATGCCTATGTATTCCAACCTCTTCTTTGCACTCTTTATAGACTTACTACCCTTTGTAACCTCTTGAGACTGAAATTTTCCCTTCATCGTTATTTGAGCTCTTGAAGAAGAGGGAAAAGATGAATGTTTCCTTGGCGGCTCTACTACCAAAATTGACTCCTTCCTTATAAGAACCGAGAAATTCTTGTTGTACTCTACCACTTTTCATGTCCTTTCTTCTACTTTAATGCATTCTCTGTTAGCCCAGTTGACTTGTGGAAGAGGTTGTTGTTTAGTCTACTTTCTAGTATAGGCTGGGAGAATTACATCCCCATCATCATCTGATAACCCTTCAATGTCTTTAGATAAACAATATTTCAGTTGGTTAAGGGTGATTCTACTATTGCTTCACCTTCGCACCTCGTACTCATCTCTACAGTTAGCCCTAAAGTCTTCACATGTGGGCACATGAGCATAGTTCTGACCAAGTCGAGCTCCATAGACATAATGGGGATCATAAGATCATGTCTTGTTGGAAGGCTTGAGACCAAGTTTATCTAACTCATTACCCGTTATTTTAGAATATGTGGATGATCTACACATGAAATACCTAGAGCAAAAGGGAAGTTTAAGGCTGGTTTCTTTTTTTTGTGCAGGCGAGTGTGAACATCTAATACTTGCCTAAGAAATTACACACACACAACTTCATCTGATGGTTACCTTGGTAATATAAGAGGAGCACCTGAATATTCATAAACCCCTAGGTAAGTGAAAGTGGAAAACTGAATAAACTAATCTACCCATTCATACATTGCTGCCCTAGCAATAGATGAAATGTGAACATGTAGTTTATTGTCTAGGTCACACACTATATAGATTAAGAATTCTTCATTCACTATTTTGTAATTATGTGATGTCATAGTGAACTCCAACTGAGTGTATTAATTGTAGAAATGTTAAACATTTAAAAAACCCTTCATTTTTAACCCTCTGTATTTCCCTTTAAAGGCAACCAAGTAGACTAGGTAGGAGATCATGTGGAATGCATGTTTATTAAAATATTCAGTTATTTGATGATGAAGGCAATCATTGATAATTATGGGCTAGTCATAGAACTATGTCTTCTTCATGATGTGAGGTATCACATAGAACATCCAAGGCTGAAACTTCGTTGCATCCCCTTGACTAGTAATCTGGTTGAGTAAGGTGATTATTATGGAAAATTTATCCTTCAACTCTCCTCTCCCGATTTTCTTGGGCAATGTACTATTTTTTTCTTTTAGCCACTTGTGTCCAATCTTATTGCTATAATTTTCTTGGTGCTCCTCTCATATCCTTTGACATTCTTCTATGTTTAAGATAACACTTCTAGGCCATGGTGGAATTGAGAATCATTTCTTGATCATGTTTGGCTTTAAGTTGCATATGATTCTTCCATCAATTGGCTGGATTTCCCTTGTGGCAGGATTATAATGCTTGACACAATCAATTATGAATTCTAACCTCTATACTGAGAAAGGTATGGATGCTGCTGCGAGAAGACCTGAATGGCCCAGATGCCTGATGGTGGCATTGCTTGCATCTTCCAAAGGATGTAGATTGAATATTGGCTTGATATGGTGTAAGTCAGTCTTGACTATTTCTATGAAATCATGGTATAGTATTGATTTGGTCTTAAAATTTGTAGGGATGTACTCCATTCTACAAAACTCGAAGATTGACTATGAACACGCCTAGGATCTAACAAGTTTTGGAGAACTTTTTAATTTTAGCTTGTTGATTTTTCTTCGTGGAACGAATGAATTTTTCAAAAAAATTCAGAGATATGGGTTTTGATTAGAATTTTGTTACAAGCCAACCCAAATCATCCATTTTTGAAAATTTGGAGTGAAGACTGAAAAAGCAACAAACCCTAATTTTCTCCGAAAAATTCAAAAAAAGCTAGCATGTGGCTATTGTTCATGAGCATATTCTAGATGAACGCAGTTGATCAAATGTTGAAAACCCTAGCTTCTGACTAAAAAAGAAACCACTTTGATTTTCTCTAAAAAAGACGTGATATGGGTTTTGTCCAGAAGAAGGTTTTCTATAGACCCAAAAGATTAGAAATGGAAGATTTTGAAGTTTTCTTTGACATGCAAAATAAAAAGAAACTGCTACAACCTTGAGAAAATCCTTCAAAAATTTGTCCAAAAGATAGAACAAATGTGAACTAGCTTGTTGAAAATTGAAAATAATAGGCTCCTTCACAAATTTGATGTTCTAGATGAAGAAATATGGAAAAGCAAGCCTTCTTTGAGTGTTCATCTGAAAATTGATGAAAAACCAGCAAGTTTATGTTTTTGAATCTTGAAAATAAGGTTTTGAAGTTGCTTCTCTATTTCTCCTTGAAGCCACCTGGAAGAAAATATGAAAAATAAAACATAGATATGCCTTTAAATAAGTTTTTTGTCCTAAGAAACAAATTTCAAACCCTAATTCTTGAAACCCTAAATTTAGTTCATGCAATGAACTTAGACTTTTTCTTTCTTTCTTTCAAAATCTTTGAAATTTTCAATAGTTTCACTAAGGCATGAGAAGTTGGGTGCCCAGTCTCTCCAGACTTATCCAATTTTCGACCTTTTTTAACTTTTGTTGAATTTTCTACCATAATTTGATCCAGTCTCTCGACTTCTAGATTGATCTGGCGGATAAGCTGAATGTTTCATCATGAAGCTAGAACGAATCTGACGACATTGTTCTAGAGAGGTCTTCTGAAAAAGACTTTGTTTGACCCTTCAAATTGTCGAATGCCTATCTCTACCAGGGGCACCCATTTTCTCTTGTGTTAGCCATTTTAATAATCTTCAAACTTTGCCTGTCTTCTGATCTTCAGATGATTTCATGATTCTAGGCATTGTACTGATCAGATTGACTGGCTAAAAAATTCATTGGATAGCTAAGAATATTTTGGAAGGGGTCTTCTAAATACTTTATTTTCGGCAATTGACATTTGATGGCTCTAAACCTTGGGTGCGCTTCTCCTTCAAGGGCACCCATCTCTTCCAGAGATAGTTTTTATTTTGAGTTTTTGACTATTGCTTCTGACATTTGTCTTTCCATTCATTTTTTCTCCTTTGTTCGGCTTGTGACATATGATGATTGTGATGGAAAGCTTGATCTAGTTTGATGAAGTTATGTTGGAGGCACCTTTAGAAAATTCACTCATTTAACACCTCAAAAACTTGGGCACACTTCTTCTTTAGGGGTGCCCAAATTCACCAGACTTAGCCATTTTTAACATTTTTTTATCTCAAGAGTTCAAAACACCTCTCTTCGTGACCTCTATTTGATATGAGATTTTGGTTGACTACATGGTCAGATGATCATGTCGATTGATTCATTGTGGAGCCGAGAGGATTCTGAGAAATAATGGCCTGGAGGCAAAAACCCTAATTTTGACTTTTGAACCCTTGAAAAGTTGGGCGCAATTGTCCTTCAAGGGCGCCATGGCTAGCAGACAGCCATTTTTTATGCAATTTTCAGCCTTTGCTTCATTTGATGTGCCTTAACTTCTACTGACTGTCAAAACAGAAAATTTTTCTAAGGCATTGACAAATGGGTGCCCAAACTGAGCAAGGGCGCTTGGATTCACCAGTGTTAGACAATTTTTCGCATTTTTGCATTTTTAATCTTCCTTTCTTTATTCTTCATTTTTCATGCATGTTCATCTTGACAGCTTCTGTTTGATGCTTGAACGTTTGATTCTGACACCTAGCCACTGACTAGCATCCATTGATGACCTTGGATCTTTGAAAAAGCTTCTGAGAAAGCAGAATAGACCCAATAGGGTAAAACTGATCTTTTTGTGATTCTGACAGCACCAACCTGATGAGGAAATATTTTAAGCCAATAAAAATCAATTTGAACCTTAAAAGCCAGAATTTATAAGTTTAGAAAAATTCCGTTTTTAAAAAACTATACAAGTATCTGTTTCTTAAGAAACCCCAAAAAAGTTTATATTTTAAAAAAACTGCTAAAAATAGAAATTTTCCTAAAATTTAGGGATGAAAAATTAAAATCCGGGTATTGTAGGTTTGATCATTTTAAGCCAACCCAAATTGTCAGATTTTAAAAATTTCAAGTTTTTGATCCTCATGCAAGACATGCAAACCCCAATTTTGACTTTTTTGATAGATTTAACAGTATTTTGACTCATTTCTTCAAAATACCTAAGTGTAGCAAATTTTTTAATTTGGGGTACAACATGGAATACTTAATGAAGAAGAATGATTTTTTCATAGGAGATATACCTCAATCTCCTAGGTCACATGGGAAACCCCAACCAATTGAAACACTCTCTCACACTTTAAGGGTAGACCCTTCTAGATTTCGATGTTGGGGGATCTAAGTCGGGAAGTCATGGATGAAAGAGACATTTCAAGCCCACTATACCAAGATGAAAGGCCCACACCTAATTTTCCCATGGATGAATGAAGCAAGGGGCTACAATAGAAATGACAGTCTTGGAAGGAACAACAATGGTTGATTGGAACCCATCATTGATGGAAAACACATGAAAAATATTGGCCTTGGGTGTACCCCTCTTATTATAACCATACATGGCTGATGTCCCCCAATTAATACAGTCAGGACTCCCCCTCAGCTATCAACAGTCACCCTCTAGTTACCCATGTCCACAAGTCAATTCATAGATAGCTTTACCTTTGACATAACTAATGTGTGTAGTAGTAGTGATGATGAGGATACCATAACTAGCCTTCCCATACTTTTTGAAGACTCCTCCCTACTCATGAATAGTACCTTATCTTTTGAGTCAAACCATAAAACCCACAAAATAAACCTGGTCTACCCCCAACTCGTCAACTACGACCAACATGGACTACTAATTCTGAACATGTTGAAAGATGATGAGGCACTCTCTAAATTCATGGGACTAAGGGATACAATACCATATGGAGATCATAAGGTTGGATTTGACATTATACTAGACACTCACACCTATTATAGGGAGATGAATGAATCCTTCAGTCATAAATGTGAGAAATTGAGAATAATCTCAAGGTCATTGAGTGAAAACCACATTGTGACACTCTCTAATCATAAAATAATAAAAACAAAGGATGCATCCAATGGTGAAAACCTCTCTAAGGCACCGGAGGATGAAGGATTCAATCTTCCCCTCACTACACTTCATCAAGAAAAATCAATTGTCCTAGAAAAACAATGCAATCCTATCAACTTGGGCACAAAGGAGCTAACACACATCACCTTCTACATTGAGTCACTTCTCACATAAGAACCAAAACTTTTGGTTGCATTCTTAAAAGAAAGAGAAGTGAACTTTGCATGGACCTACATTGACATGTCGGGTCTCAATCCAAAATTCATGGTTCATCACTTAGTTGTCTATCCAAGGGGAAAAATAGTAAGACAGAAGTTGAGAAAGATGCACCCCAAGATAGCCTTGTTAGGCAAAGTGGAATTGCAAAAGCTCTTAGATGTAGGATTCAGAAGGCCAATTGATTATCCTAAATGGGTGTCAAATCTTGTACCAATTTCAGAGACTTATAAAAGTGTGTCCTATGGTTGAATTTCAACTACCTAGCATCAACATGATAGTGGATATGATGTTTGTACACAAGATGCTATCACTAATGGACAGGTTTTTCGGATATAATCAGATAATTATAGAAAAGGAGGATCAACACAAGAAAATGTTCACATGTCCATAAGGGATCTACTACTAGAACATCATGCAGTTTGGGCTAAATAATGTAGGGGAAACTTACCAAAGAGCCATGACACTGATCTTTCATGACATGATTCATAAGATAGTGGAAGAATATGTAGATGACGTACTGGCTAAATCTAGAAAATGATGGGACCACATATCAGCCTTGAGCTCCATTTTTGATAGGTTGGAAAAGTATAAGGTCTACCTCAATCCAAAGAAATGTGTCTTTGGTGTGCAATCAAGCAAGATATTTGGATATATAATGTCAATGAGAGGAATCAAGGTGGATCCCACCAAAGTCAAGGTGATCCTCGATATGGAAGCACCCAAGACACTAAAGCAGCTGAGAGGTCTACAAGGAAGGCTCCAATCCATCTACAGATTCATAGTGCAACTGGAAAATAAACAAATCCCATACTCTCATCTACTCCACAAGGTGGTAGCATACAAATGGGATGAAAAATGTGACCAAGAATTTAACAAAATCAAAGAATACTTACTCACACTAATAGTTTTGATGTCGCCAATCCTTGGAAAACCACTGATCCTATACATTTTAGCAACCATGGAAGCTCTCGGTGTTGTATTAGCTCAACATGATAAAAATGGAAGCGAGAGAACAATACACTATATCAACAGAACCATGGTGGGACACAAGCTAAACTATACACCTATTGAAAAATCTTGTCTGGCAATTGTACTTGCAGCTCAGAAATTTGGACACTACATGTTGGCTCATCAAATCAAGCTAATCATGAAGATAGATCCTCTCAAGTACCGACTTTCTAAAGCTACTCTCACAATACAGGTAACCAAGTGGGTCATGGTATTAACAAAATACAACATTGAATATGTGGAGTGTAAGGCCATCAAGGGAAAAGCAATTGCAAATCAACTAGTAGAGGCACCTATATAGACAAAAAACCCACTAATCTCATAATTCCCTAACTAATAAATTTTCAGCCTAAGTGTAGCAAACCATTGGAAGATGTATTTTGATGGATCTTACACGAAACATGGGTCAGGAGAAGGAATTTTTTTCATAATTCCCCAAGGAGACTGCATACCCAAATCTTACAAGCTATCATTTCCATGGATGAATAATAAATTAGAATATGAGACTCTTGTCATAGGCTTAAGGATTGCAGTATAGTGGAAAATTATGGATCTAAAGGTATATGGGGACTCTCAACTCATAATCAATCAGGTAAACAATGAATCAAATAAAGGATGATAAAATAAATCCATACAATAAGTTGGTTGAGAGCCTCAAAGATTCATTCATTGATATCACATTTGAACAACTACTTAGAGAAAACAATAGAGAAGCAAACGTAATGGCTACAATTGCATCACTCTTGGAAATCCCGCACATCCCAAAGAAAGAATTCCGTGTAGAGTAGCTTCTCATACTAGCATTCGAGGTACCAGAGTCTGAATTCATGTGTGCAATTATTGGTCCCAGTGATCCCTGGTATCATGACATTTACACATACTTAAGAATAGGATTCTTTCCCAACAATATAACCCCAAACATTAGAAGAGCCTTCATCAATAAGTCAACCTGATTTGTCATCCTAAGAGAAACCCTTTATCATAGGAGCATTGAAGGAACCTTGTTTCATTTCCTAAACATTGAGGAAGCCCTAACTACTTTAACCAAGGTACATAATGGAATTTGTGGATCACACTCAAGTGGTATGAATTTGGCCAAGAAGTTGTTGAGGACCATATACTACTCTCCCACAATGGAGAGAGACACACATGAATTCATCAGAAGATGTTTGCAGTGTCAGCAGCACAAGGACCTCATCCATGCACCAACTCAGGTGCTTCATCTCATTATTACACCTTGGCCCTTTTAACAATGGGGGTTCGATCTCATCGGAAAAATCACACCCACCTCATCTAATGGAAAAAAATTCATCATCACCACCACAAAGTACTTTACAAAGTGGGTTGAGGCCATTCCCATGACTTACATAACTAGAGAGAAGATATCTAAGTTCATCCTGAACTACCTCATTTTCCAATACAGTTTCCCTCAAGCCATTTTCTCAGATAATGAGACACCTTTCAAAAATTAGGACATTCATGACTTTGTGAAAAATTCAAAATCCAACATCGCTTTTCTACTTTGTATTACCCTCAAGGCAATGGCCAATTACAAGCCACCAATAAAACCATCTTGAAAATCCTTAAGAAAATAGTCAATGATGCTGGTTGTGATTGGCATTTGCAGCTAAATCCCACCTTATGGGACTATCACACCAGTATTCACACACCAACAAGTGCCACCCCATTCTCCCTAGTGTGTAGATCATAATCCATCCTCCCCATCAACATCAAGCTCCCATCCCTAAGAATATCACTGCAAAATCTCATCATAGATGAAGAAGATAGGATCTCACGACTAAATGAGCTAGAGTTACTTGATGAGCAGTGTATGGATCCCCTAAACCATCTACAAGTGTATCATAATCGACTTAAGGAAAGTTATAACAAGAATATCAAGAGGTGAACCTTCCAACTTGATGAACTTGTGCTAAAGGAGAACCAAAATAATTTACCAAACCTAAAAAAGAAAAGGAAAATTTGAGCCCAACTGGTTGGGACCTTTCATCATCACGACAAGCTATAAGTTAGGGGCATATTAGTTATCAACAATAGAAGGTGAACCTCTCTAGGAGCCCATGAACAAATCTCATCTCAAAAAGTTTTATTCCTAAAAGATTTCAAGGTATAGAACCAAAAATTACAAAAAAAATAGAAAATATCTTGAAAAAATGGTAACCCTAATGAAAACCTAGTAAAAAAGAATCTTGGTGACATAAAAAAAAAAATCTGAAAATATAAAAATTAGAAAAATCAGAAAAAAGAATTGAAAATAGTAAAGAGAAAAAAATCGTTCTCTAGTGAAAACCACTTTGGTGGCTCTTTAGACAAGTACCTTGGTGAAAACCTCGCAAACAGGTGCTAAGCATAAATAAAGAACTCTCCATCCAATAGGATCTTTTTGGCTTAATTTTCATATTCACTTATCTATTACATCTTACCATTCATCCATCATTAATCTTCCATCCATCCAGTTGTTGGAATCCATAGCTTGATCTTGTGTTCATATCAGAAAACCTTAGTACTACTTGGCATATTCCTAAGGTCACTTTTTCCTTCCTATATTGAAGTAGTCTATCACATCACATTGTTGGCATGTTCTTGTACCTACATCAGATCAGATTCATGTATATTCTTGTGATCTTCCTAAACATCAAAAATCCTAAAACATTTAGAAAATCCATCCAAAAACATCAAAAATCCCAAAACATTTAGAAAATCCATTAAAAAATCCAAAAACATCAAAAAATCAAAAGTCCAAAAACATCCAAATCATGTCAAAAGTCTAAAATTTTCAAACTAGAGTCATCCAACCGAACTACATTGTCTCTAAGCAAAGTCTATTGTCCATCAAACTACACGGTCTTTGTGTGTATAACGTAGGCAAGGCTAATATGTTGATTAGATCCTAAGACCCCTAGGATAGGTCTTTAAGTTAGTCTCTTGGTCATAAATCTCGAAAATACCAAAAACATTGAAAAATCTCAAAATCCCAAAAATAGCTTCAAAAACATTTCAAAACATCAAAAACAACCAAATATCTGAAAAAACCAAAATGGTGCATCCATCTCATCTCGCTTTCACCCACAATAATCATCATTCATAATAAATCAGTGCCATTTTCATCATTTGGTAAGTCAGTCAGAAGCAATTCTAGCAGGTTCAAAAGTGAACGCCTAATCATCAAAAGTCTTAAGTCTAGGTCAGTAGTTCAACAAGTTAATCAACTTGGAGTATCAATATCTTATCCTCCAAATCGATCTCATCATCTCCTAATTACAACATTTCCTAGTATGCATCCTTCCCACTATGGACATCAACATTAGGCATCACCATAGTTTAGTCTTGGCTAGCGGTATGAAGAACATTAGCTTGTTTGTTTACGTTATCTTGGTCTTTTTGACTTATCTTATTTTGTTCTCATTCCAAGGACCTCTTGATGATGCCTAATAAAAAAATTTAGAGAGAAAGGAACGGGGCAACGATTATTATATTTTTGTTTTTTGTGCTTGTTGGATGTTCTTGTAATATAACTTGGTCATGTGTGCTTTGTTTAGTTTTTTGGGAAGATGTTTTAGATGTCTTGTTGACCACATATGAAGGATTTTTTTTTTATGTTTTGGTCCAAGATGTTTAGAATATTTGATTGAAATTATGAATAAGATTTCATTTTTCAAGTGTAAATAAGTGTACTCCTATCTGATTGTCAAGTCAACGTCCATCACACTAGGTGCAATGCCATCCTAGTTCTTTATACCTCAACACATCGTACCTATGTGGTTTATCAAACATAAGGAAATTTATGCTCTTTATCTCTCCCATCCTTGGATAAGAAATACATCATCATCATTTATCATCATATCTAATAAAGTCTCAATGACTAATGGACTTGTTGGACTTCTGCATCTTCTTTGATTTAAGGGTTGATCGCTCTCATTCTTCTATCCTCTTTCACACTAGCATAGTATAATTTCATCAATGCATCCATCTTGCATCTACCCTCTCATCCTGCATAATCATGCCATATCATCATAGGACATCATCCATATCACATGCATTCAATAATCATTTAAGTTTTTTAGGATAATATAGATTTTTTATTCGAAGCATCTTAAAAACATCTCATTTGCATCATCATTATCATATAAGATTTGTTAGTATAACCATCCATACATCCATTTTGGACCTCTTTGTCATGATATTGACCCTCAAATTAAACTTTTCACTTGATCTCTCAATGGGGCAATGTACCAACATACTTCTTCCCGTTGGGGCATTCAAAAAAATTAGAATTTTTTTTAAATTTCGATCTCCGCGATATCATTCTTTGAACCAATTCAACAGGTACATTGCTTCAAAGAAGTAAAAAATTTAGAAATGCAAAATTGATATCATGCATTCCTCATATTTAATTATATCATATTCTCCCATCAATTAAATAAATCAATTTTATTTGATTAATCTCCTAAGGTTATCTCCTTAATTAAATAAATAAAATTATTTAATTAATCTCCTAAAGCTCCTCCATTTAATTAAATAAATCCAAATGTTTAATTAAATCTCTAAAAAATATTATCTTCTCATTCAATTTAAATAAATCCAAATGTTTAAGTTGAATTTCACAATCACCTAACATTAGCTTAATTAATCAAATCCATGATTAAAGCTAAGTCTAATCCATGTCACATCCTCTAGATAATCCCACTTGCACAATAAATCATTTATTTTGATTTATTAAATCTCTATTTTCTTCACAAGGAATATTCCCTCATTAACTCTATTTGTTTGACTTTTTTGTCCAAACAAAATTCCCCCCCAAAAATCTCAACCATATGCATTTAATGCTATTTTCAAATTTCAAATTTTAACTAATAGCATTCATGGGCACATTCATCAAAACTTGCAAATCCTTGGCCCATTCACATGATGACAAGAGGCTTCTTCCTATTGGTTGGGTTTTTATCTCACATTCATCCCTTTTTCCTCTTCTCTCATCAAGTTCTTCTATAAATAGAGAGGTTATCCTTCATTTTAATCATCCACAATTTGAACACTTTTACTATTGGAATTTTGGAGTTGATCATCACTTGCATCTCATTAACATTATTATCATCTAAGCTTATATAGGATTTGGAAAGGGCTCCTTTACATATCAAGGGTGTGCCAATCCACTATGGAATAGGTATGAATGTTCTTTCCTAATGCTTTCATTTAGTTCCTTTAATTGTTATATTGTTAGCATTATTAACAATGTTTAGATATTTCATAGGAGCATGTAGTTTGTTGTTATAGACATCCAAATTTGGGCAATTTCATTTGTCCAAAGTTATCCCGTTTCATCTAGCCATTCTTTCCTTCGTGTTAATTAGGTAATATTTCTATTATCTAATTAATACCCTTAATCCCTCTTTGATCCCTAAGGTATCTAGTTAATGATTAAATATTTTACCCCATTTACTCTCCTTTTTATCAAAATAATTAAATAAATATTTATTTAATTCCTCACATGTCACATCCTTTTCTTTAATCCCAATCCATTTCTTAATCCCATCATTAGGGATGTGGACATGGCTAATCCCTAATTAGGATGTGTCACATCCTCAAACTTTTGCAAGTTGGCTCTTAATCTTTGTTAGCTGCTAACTATCTTTTAATAAGTGATTAGTCAATCTAATCAAGCCCCCTTTGGTCAACTCTTTCATTCCCCAAGGAAATTCTAATTCCTTTTTGTCTTCCCCATGTGAATTTAAAATTCACTTTTATTCCTCCAAGGAATCTCCCTCTTCCCCATTAATTTAAAATTAATTTTTTATTCCTCCAAGGAATCTCCCTCTTCCCCATGAATTTAAAATTCACTTTTGATTCCTCCAAGAAATCTCCTTCTTTCCCATGAATTTCAAATTCACTTTTGACTCCTCCAAGTAATATCCTCTTCCCCATGTGATAATTGAAAGGTCACATCAAGTCACATGGAAGCCAAGAACCTTCCATTATAAGGGCCTCATTTTATCCACAAGGCACTTGTCAGCCTCCTCCATAAGAACATTGTCTTATCAACAAAGTGCTTATCATATGAATTTAAAATTCATATTTATTCTCTGAACCACCTTATCCACTTCAATCATGTGAATTAAATATTCACATTTATTTGTCTAACCAATTATCTATTCTCTATGGGGATTTTTTGAGAAATACTAAAATTCATCATATGTCACTTTCATTCTCACTTGGGGACAAGAGGTTCCTTTTTGAATAAATTCTCTGATCCCCCAAGGTACTTGCAAATTACATGTGCTTCCTCCACATCATTTTTACCTTGTCCATCTCACCTTTCTCCTTGGACAATTCACCCTCCACATGTCAAGATGTGAGGGCTTGTGAGTCCTCAACTCACCACAACCCTCCATCTTGGCCATGATGGCTCAATCCTGACCATTGAATTCTCTAGAGAATTCAATTTCCTCTATAAATACCCCCTCTTCCTTCATTAAAAGGATACTTCATGAATTTTAGTAGCCAATTTATGATTCTAAGCCATTCAAGCAGCCATTAAGAATTCTCTTTGCTTTCAAGAGCTCATATCTATTTTTTTAACTCATCATCTATCCACCCTTATCTTGCATTTGAATCATCCTTTATCAATTTTCCATCACATTTCCATCAAGGAGAAAATATTTCCATCTAAATCAAGGGCCAACCAGGGAGATCAACAAAAAAGGTATAATCATTTTCATTGTTTTTATCTCTCTTTTGTGCTTACTTAGGCTAATCATTTAGGTGGTCTTGTGTTCTTTTCCTTGCATTCTTGTTTGGTTTTTCATATTTAGGAGTAAGAAATGCATGCACACATTTTTGGGATGCCTGATGGGACACATAGATGGATCATTTTCTTTTAAAGGTTATTTTTGTTTCCATTTTTGCAGGTTCAGGTGATGCAGAAAGCCGCTTACGCCGTAATAGAGCCAGCCATGCCCCAACAGGGGTAGCCATGCCAGGGCATAGATGCCAATCGACAGAAAAATCTATATTTTTTTCTTTTGATTGTGATTTTTGTAGGTTTAGGTGATGCAAAAACCTAACCATGCCCTATCAAAGTCAACCACACCCTGGCAGGGGCGGCCACACGCAAGCATAGACACCCCTCAGTGGAAACATCTATATTTTTTTTTCTAACTATGTTTTTTGCAAGTTTAGGTGACGCAAAAATCCAACCACA
This sequence comes from Sequoiadendron giganteum, assembly GCA_007115665.2. Lineage (NCBI taxonomy): Eukaryota > Viridiplantae > Streptophyta > Pinopsida > Cupressales > Cupressaceae > Sequoiadendron > Sequoiadendron giganteum. The sequence continues at coordinate 173,666,248 of CM021103.1, read as the reverse complement.
CCCTAGCAGAGCCGACCACACCCTAAAAGGCATGGCCACACCTGGGCATAGATTCCCATCCATAAAAACATCTATATTTTTTTCTTTTTGATTGTTTTTTAAAGGTTTGGGTGACTTAGAAAGCTGACCACGCCCTAGTACGGGTGTTCATGCCTGGGAGTACATGCCCCTTGATGGCAAACTTATTATTTTAGCCCACTATTTGACCCAGGGGGGCGACCAAGTCCTAGAGAGATGCTTGTTTACGGAAAAATGGCTCCAAAAACTCTTTGTTTTCATCAGAGAGTCGACCACTCCCTAGCAAGGGTGGCCATGCCCGGGCATACACACCTCTCTACAGCAAAAAAAATGTTTCAACTCTCTATTTTCACCAACAAAGGTGGCTAAGTATGAACAGAAGGTAAAAAAAATGTTTTTGTGCATTCTTAGACTCTATTTTTTATGGCTTTATTAATACTAACCCCCTAACATGTCTTGTCGGTGATTGTGAAGGGTTTTATACTAAATTTTGTGTATAAATTTATGATTGACAAAGAATGGAGGAAAAAATACTAATATGTTTCTTGCAAGACAAAAGGACCTTTAGTTAGCTATTTTTTTTCATTCATTTTACACTAATTAGTCACATAGATTAAATAGGGGATCAAAGAATTTGTTTGCTTTGTCTGAAAAGTAAGCTACTGATGTATCCAATCCCTTTACACCATTTGGCAATCCTGGGTGCAGAGAAATTGTAGCTTACTTTGTTCTTTGTGTTAGCCAAGGAGGTGGAAATCGTTCAAGCTTTCCCATTGCACTTCATGTGAGCCTTGGGAGTAGCCAAAAATGATTAAAACTTTCTTTTTAGTGGGACCTACTTGGGGATTTCACCACCCCAAGGGACAATCCTAACCATGTGTATCAGTGGGGTATAAAAAGGGGGGAGAATGAAAGTTGTACCCCAATCTAGTTGCGTCATAATTGGTGGAGCATCGAAGCTAGGGTGATACCTAGATAAACGTGAAGTATTTGTTTGAGCCTTTCAATATCTTGTTGGAGTTCCCAACTCATGCTTGTGATGGACTAGTGTTCATAGTTTGGGCCTCACGTACCGTGCATATATCGAGGACTTCCTAGATCGATTTTTTTCATCATAATTATAGAACCATGTTGGTCATACCCTTCTTACAAATCTTAGGATTGTGCTACTTGAATTTTACTTTCTATGTAAAACCAATATATATCTTACAAGTAAAGTCAGTCTTTCCACTTTTTTTGTTTGTTTTAAGTGTTTTCAATCCTTTTCCATAGCATTTTTTCACTTAAGTTATGTTTAGGTTTGTCGGTAGGGACGACCATGCCCTTGCAAAGCTGGCCACACCCCAGCAGAGCCAACCATGCCCTAGTAGGGGCATCCACACATGGGTATACTCACCCCTCTACACGAAAATACCCATTTTTGACCATTGTTTTCACCCGAAGGGTGGCCACACCCTAGCAGGGGAGGCCATAGCCAAAACAAGTCATTTTACAACATCCCCATGTCATTCTATTAGTCCATTCCCCTATTTTGAACATCCATTTTTCCATTTCATTAACTCGTTCATCCATTTAGAGGATTTATTCTCCAGTTCCATCAACCTATTCGTCCACTTAGAAAGATCATTTGGCCATTTGGGGAATCTATTTTGTCAATCAGGGACTTGTTCCATCATTTAGGAAGTCTGTTTCACCATACGTTAGGCTTGTTCTTGATTTGAACAAGTTCAGAAACCTTGTAGAGCTAGCCATGCCTTAGCAAAACTGGCCATGCCCTAGTAGGGGTGGTCACACCCGAGCATACGTACCCCTCTGCATGAAAATAGCCATTTTTTACCCCTTTTCACTTGAACGATGACCACACCCAAAATAATCATTTCGTCATTCCTTTCTGCCATTCTGACCATCTGTCTGTCCATTCGGGATATCCATTTGCTCATTTTGAGCATCATTTCCCCTTTCCGATCAGCTTCTCACCCGTTCTAGGAGGTCGTTCACCCATTTCGGCAAACTATTTTCCTGTTCTAAGTATTGTTCCCTCATTCAAGGTATCTTTTTATCCATTCCGACCATCTATCCATTGATTCTGGATATCCATTCGCCTGTTTCAAGCATCATTTCCCCTTTCCGACTAGTTGTTCACCTGTTCTAGCAAACTATTTTCTCATTCAAAGTATTGTTCCCTCATCTAGGGTACCCATTTAACCATCTTGTCCATCCTTCCATATATTTCACATATCCTTTTTCCTATTCTAAGCATCCTTCCCCTTTTCCGACCAGCTGTTCATGCGTTTCAGCTAACTATTTTCCCATTTTGAGTGTTGTTCCATCGTTCAAAGTATCTAATTACCCATTTTGATCATCCGTCAATCCATTCTGGATATTCATTCTCCCATTTCATCAACATGTTCACCCACTTAGAAAGCTCATTTTGTCATTTAGGGAACCCATTTCATCACTTAGCAAGTCTGTCTCACCATCTACCAGGCTTGTTTGGTCTCATTCTTGGTTTGGACAGGTTCAAAAACTAGTTGGATGACCTTGCCCTAGTAGAAACATCATCATTTTTAGTCCTTTTTCTGAGGAGGGGCAACCATGCTCTAGTGGAGGGGCGACCACACCCTAGCAGAGGAGCAACCACACCCTAGCAGGGGTGGCCACACCCAGGCACATGTGCCCCTCGGCACCAGAATCATCATTTTTCACTCGAGGGGCAACCATGCCCTAGCAGGGGTGGAAACGCCCAAAACAGGTTATTTTATCAACCAAATCATATAGGCGCTTCTTATAAAATCACTAGAGTCCATATATATAATCAAATCATCCATCCCAATCATGTAGACTTCATTTTGAGGGTTTTGATTTTTATGTAGAAACTTTTGGAAGCCATAACTTTTGACTCGGGTGTTCGCTTGGGCTGAAATTTTATGGGTGGTTGTGTTATGAGGTGGCATGTGTTTTCCCAATTGGCCTTTTTCACAATTTTTTTGAGGCCTCAAACTTTCATCTTGATCCTCAAAATCGCAATTTAGTATTTTTTTTCCAGTTTATGAAAAATTGTTTTCGTTAATAACTCAGAATGCATGCCTAAATTTTGGGATGTTAGTTGGAAATTCATCCTACCTTAGTTTTGGGTAATTTTTGGGAAAAAAATTGACTCTCAAAGGTATGCCTATGACGTTTCCTAAAATGAAGAAATTTGATAATTTTTTAAAACTACCAAATTTGGCAAAAACCTGATTGTCAACACTTTACGTCCTCTAGTTAAAACCCCTGAACTTGGTTTTAGAATTAATCCTATCATATCATTTGATCATGTCCCCCGAATCTAAGCTTTCATCCAATCCCCATCTGAGCTTCCAATCCATCCTTTTTTTTATCCATCATCTATTCTTTCTCACTAATCATGAATCCTTATCCCCCTCTCGCACAACCAATAATAGTAGTCAAGAGGAATCCTAACTACGTTAATGATGATAAAAAAATTATTTTTGATCATGAATAATGTAATATAGATCCTCTTGATGATGTCATTGCTAGCAAGATTTCTCCAATTGTCTCCCAAAATCCAACTACTTCCCCAAAATATCCCCCCATACCTTCACCTACATCTCATAACAGTCCTTATGCTACCCTTGACAAGGGATATCCAACATCCTCACCATCTACATTTTCATCATGTCCTCCCTCTCAACCTCTATCCTATCCAACATCCCCATACTCCTATCCTTATCACCATCAACAATCCTAATATCTCTACCTTAATCACCCATCCCAATCTTCCCAACCTAGTCCAACACCCATGCCTTCCTATCATAATCCACCATCCCAATATTCCTCTTATTCTAATCCACCATCTCAATCTTCTTATCATAATCCATCATCCATATCCTTCTATGCCAAACCACCATACATGTCTTCATATGGTAGTCCACCACTTCAATCTTCCTATTATAATCCAACATCCACACCTTCTTATCACAATCCCCCATCCCAATATCCTTACATTAATTCCACATCTTTCCATCCTAATCCTCCATCCATGTCCTCCTACATGAATCCTCCACCAATTTCCTCTCATCCTAATCTATCGTCCACATCTTCCTACTATTACCCACTATCCCAATCTTCCCAGCCTAATCCAGCATCTGTATCCTCTTACTTTACTCCCCATTTTACCGCATTATATCTTAGTCCTCCATCTAATCATAACCCACCTAGTCCTCCATATAATCCCATTCACTCCTCTAATCCTAATCCTATTCCATCCATCCGCTCATCTAATCCTCCAATCCCTAACCCTAATCCTCCATCTCTTCCTAGTTCTACATCCACCTCCATTCCCTCATAAAATCCTAATCCACCAATGTCTAATCATCCATCCATTCCCATCCCTCATCTAATCCTAATCCTACATCCCTTGCAAATGTTGTCTAAGGACTCATGATAGAAGAGACATCCCCATATCCACATCTTGATGTTTTTGAAACAATGCCCTCCCACGCTATCATGTATAGTTACTAGTGATGAGGCCATCCTCCATAATACACCTATCACTCCCATTACCATTCCTGACACTATCCAAACGATTGAGCTTGTCAAACCCATCGAATCCATTAAATCCCCATCTTCTACTACTAGATCCACCCAATCCATTTGAGACATCCAATCCACTCCTCCTAGTCCTCATATTAACAAATCTCAATCCCATGATATTCATGAACCCTCCATCCTCCCATCTCCCCCACCTAAGGATTCCCTCCAACAATCCTCTATCATTGTGCCTCCCGTACATGATGAGCCATGTCCAGGGCTTGATCCAAATCATACAAGCATGCCCGCTCCTCCAAATCGATATCCTACCATCCCATCCACTCCATCCATCCCATCTCATGCTTACTTTCCTCAACCAAATCTTGATCCTACCATCCTAGCTAATCCATCTCAAGATCACACTAGCTCTCCCACTTCTTCCCATGATCCCCTTTGCACTCAAGATCCAATCACCCCATCTCCTACACCCTTATCACCCATGACCATAAATCGAGATCCTATCAACCCATATAATCCCTGTCTTGATTCCATATCACTCATTACTCTTGATTCTTCTATCCTGTCATCACCATCACCGCCTAGTCTTGACACCCCAACACCACTTTTATATCACCTTGGAAACATTATACTCATCCATGGTGGTCTTCTTATAGAATTAAAAAAAATTATATCCACCACCCTTCCTGCTCCACTTGCTAATAGAATCACATCATGCTTCCAAAATAATATGCATCCTAGCATAGATCACATGCTCAAGAACATGAACTATAAAGGAAAATGTTAAGGCCTTCATGGGCAAGGTACTTTAGAGCCCATCCAAGTACAAAAGGTCTTGGATATATCTCCCACAAATCCAAATCCAAAAATTTTGGTACAACCTCCATACATCCTAAGCAAGCCTCTTCCAAAGGGATGAAAAGCACTTTGCATCACTCTACTAGATCATTTATCACCATCCCCCCTCCTCCATCATATTCCCTCAAAACAACTATCCATTTTGGGTCCTTATGTCCCTTCAGCCACCATCACTCATCCTCTATCTCCTAACTCTATATTGGGTCCTTATATCCCAAAATCACCTCCTCCATCTTATCCTATTTATCCTCTTATCCATCCGTCACCTATCCCTAGTACATAGCATAAAAAATTCTATCTTCATAACTCCTAATTAGGATCAACAAAGGCACCCCTCCATGCATTCCATCTTGCATCCTCCATCCACACATCCTTGTCAAATGCCTACTAATATCACTCCATCCACATCCTATCTACATCATCCATCTCCCCATGCCCATCCCATTTCTACTAAAATAACTTTGGATTCCAAACAAAAAATTTATAAATCCAAACATCCACATGAATCTAAAGCTCCTCATGTCCCCTTCAAAAGACATGTTGAAGAAAAGAGAAATCAAGTCCAAAATCCAAATAAATATAAATGGCCACAAAGGCCCTCTAAAGAAAAAATCAAAACCATGTGGATTCCCAAGAAAAAATATGCCATGCCTTCAAATGAAAAATCCCTAAAAACATCCAAATTTGCTAATCCCAAAACTAATCATTCACATCCTCCATCTCCTAAATTTGTTTTGGGTCCTTATGTCCCAAAATTAACTATCCCAATGCCTTCGTTATTGCCACATTCTCCGTCCATCAACCCTCTTATAATTTCACATCCACCAAATGTGTCAATTTTGGTCCTAAACACCGTCCCCTATCAAACATCCACTCCACCATTCCATCCATACACTTTCTAACACCCCATCTACTATCCCCCATATCTCCCCCATCTAATCCCTTTGATCCATTCCCTTGCCTAACCAATCCATTGAAATAAGGTTGTACCAACATCGAATGGTCACTTTACACATGGGCTCTTATTACCTCATATGGAACTTGATACTTGAATCCTTCATTAATATACTTTATCATATGTCTTCTAAATCCATATCCTCCTCCATCTCCATCCATATTTATGTCCGAAAAATCCTAAAAGTCAGAAAATCCAAAAAAAAAAAAGACCAAAGAAAAGAAAAAAAAAAATATTAAAGAGAAAATAATTCGTCCAATAGTGAAAACTTGGCAAACAAGCACCTTGGATAAGTAACATGATGAAAACCTAGAAAACAAGCATCACATGTAAATCCCTCATCCAGTCTTCTTCCATGATTGGGGGCAACATCCACTTATGTAATCCTTTCCTACATCCCCTACATCTCCTTATCTTCCACATCCTGCCTATCATATCCTATTTGTATCTAGTCCATCCATCTTCCTTATTATCTTGACCTAGATAGGGCCACCCATATATATTATTTGGACACCTCTTGGCATAGATTCCCCTCATCCATATGCTATCATATTCCTTGACCTCCCCATCTACTTTTTTGATCCATGCATATTATTTACACCCATCTACCTCCAACATTCCTCCATCTTGCCTACCTTATCTACCCATCTTTCTATCCCTCTTTCCTCATCATGCATGACACATTTATAGTGGGGGAATCTCCTTATTTATGATAGAGTCCTCAAAGAAATAATCCACCCATCCCTCCAAGTAATCATTTTCATCTCTCCATCCTTCCCATCCTTATCTCCCCATCCCTGTATCCATCCAGTAATCCCTTCCATCTACCAAATCCGTATCTTCCTATACTCTCATCCACTAGTGATTTTTCATCCTTTCATCCTTATCTACCCATTCCTCTATCTAAAAATCTCACCCATATCCCTATTCTTATCTTCCTATCCATCTTCCCAAATCCTTCTCCCTCTATCCACCTATCCTAGCATCTTTCTATCTCCCCATCTTTATCAATCCATCCATTTATCTTTATTTTCCTTCCATATCATCATCCCTTGTCATTGGTATCTAGCTAAAGGCTACCCCCATGGAATCCAATGCCATACATTTCACTATCATCACTCCTATATATTCCTTACATCTATCCCATATCCTATCACTCTTCCTCATTCATTTATCCATCGTTTCCTCCTCACAATTAATCTTAACTATCCCATCCCTGAGCTTCACATAACCCACATCCAACATATCGACCATCCTATTTGCATAGCCTATCCTAGCTCATCATATCAGCTCTATCATCGTATCTCCTTATCATGTTCATCTCATCAACACTTATTTGTTGTTTGTCATTGGTCTTGTGTCAAAATATGTTGCCCCAACACTTTCACGTAGGCATGGTCGATCATTTGATATGCCCTTGGGGTTCTATATTTTTTATATTATCTTCCATCATTTTTCTTTGTTCTTGTGTCAAACTACATTTCCCCTGCACTTTCACGTATGTAAAGTTGATCATTTGACCAACCCCTGGGGTTCTTTACTTTATCTAGTATGTCATCTTCCTTCATCTATCTTTTTCCTTGTGTTGAACTATGTGACCTCTGTGCTTTCAAATAGGAAAGGTAGATCCTTTGATCCACCTATGGGCATTTTTCTATGTAATCTACACCATCCATCGAGATCTCCATTTTCCTCTTTTTTCTTTTATCCATGGGTCTTTATTGAACTACAAGGGCTCTGTGCTTTCACATAGGCAAGGTTGATCTTTGATCAACCCTCGAGCCCCTAGGTCTTTAGGGTTTTGTTGCCTTGTATCTTGTCATCTTTTGTGTCATCAAGTACTTCCAAAATAATGGTCATTAGTATCATGAGGTTCAATAAGTTTCAAATATCCTGTGTCATAATTGATCTTTTAGCTTAATATCATAATCGGTCTTTTAGCTTAGTATCCATCTTTGGTCTCATTAGGATGTATCCTTCCTAATAGACCTCCTCAACCCCATCCATCCTCTCTATCCCATGGCAAAGGAAGTTTCAAAATTGATTGTGGTCTTTTGATGATTTTGGTTCTTATTTATCATTTGAGCTCCCTATCATCACTTGTCAAGGCTACAAGGATCTCTCAAATTATGGTGTTTTTTGACTAGTTAACATAGGGGCATATCTTGATTTCTTTATTTATTTTTGTCTTCTTGGTTGTCCCATGTAGTATCCACCAAGATCCTTGTGGCCTTGTGTTATACTAGGGCATACTTTTGTGCTTGTGGTTATCCCAATACCTAGCCCGACCAAAGTCATCATGACTTGGGGTGTTGGGATAGCCTTGTTGTTTTTTGTGTTTGTGTATGTCTTAGACACTAATATGCCTTTGTTCCACATACAATGGTATCTGGTGTCTTATGCTATAGCAAAAATCAATGCTCCAAAAATAAAATATTGCATTTTCTCATCCATTGCATTGCACATTTCCCTCCACCATCTCCCATCTCCATCCAATCCTAATCAATTCAATATAGCACATATCATTTCATCACATCTTTGGTCTTGTTCCTAGCCTTTCTACAAGGCTTGTCTTGATCATCATCATCATCAGGATGTATCTTTCCCTATCCTTTTATTTTTTTTTGTGATGTATCCTTCTATCATTGACAACACTATCATCATCATCATTAGTGGGATGTATCCTTCCCTATCCTTGTGTTGTTTTGGGATGTATCCTTCCCTCATCAACAACACTCTCAGCAGGATGTATCCTTCCCTCATTGAGATGTACCCTTCCCTATCCTTGTGTTGTTTTGGGATGTCTCCTTCCCTTATCAATAATACTCCATCAACCATCCGTCCATCTTGGCTTGTAGCTTGACTAGGGCAACATCATATTTGTCCTGGAATCCATTTGTGCTTTCCTTTATCTCTCCATTCCATCATCCTCTCCCATCCATCCCTTTGCATCACATTCACCATCTACCCTTGCATCATATCATCTATTTCAAGAGCACACCCATGTTCACTTAAACCTGTCTGTCCTCTCGAGGGGGCATCCTCAATCCCTAATATTCATCATCACCCCCATCATCTTTATTCTCAGTCACTGCTTTGATGACTAGGGCATCTTTCCCAATCTAACCATATTCTTTTGGGTTCTATGTTTTAACATTCTTTGAAATGATGCTACTTTGTAACACCATCTCAAAGAGGGGAAAAATGTAGACATCCAAATTTGGACACTTACATTTTTCCAAATTTATCCCTTTTCATCTACACATCCTCTTATTCACATGAATTAAGTAATATTTCTATTATTTAATTAATACAATTAATCTCTCTTTAATCCCTAAGGTATTTAGTTAATTATTAAATACCATACCCCCTTTACTCTCCTTTTCATCAAAATAATTAAATAAATATTTATTTAATTTCTCACATGTCACATCCTTTTCCTTAATCCTAATCCATATCCTAATCCCATTATTACAGATGTGCACATGGATAATTCCTAATTAGGATGTGTCACATCCTCCAATTTTTGCAAGTTGGATCTCAATCTTTGTTAGCCACTAAGTGTCTTATAATCAGTGATTAGCCAGTCTAATCAAGCCCCTCTGGTCAACTCTCTCATTCCCCAATGAATTTTTAATTCCTTTTTTTCTTCCCCATGTGAATTTAAAATTTAATTTTATTCCTCCAAGGAATCTCCCTCTTCCCCATGAATTTAAAATTCACTTTTGATTCCTCCAAGGAATCTCCCTCTTACCCATGAATTTAAAATTCACTTTTGATTCCTCCAAGGAATATTTCTCTTTCCCATGAATTTAAAATACACTTTTGATTCCTCCAAGGAATCTCCTCTTCCCCATGTAATCATTCAAAGCTCACATCAAGTCACATGGAAGCCAAGAACCTTACATTATAATGATGTTTTTTCATCCAGAAGGCACTTTTCAACCTCCTCCATAAGAACCTTGTCTTATCCACAAGGTGCTTATTATATGAATTTAAAATTCTTATTTATTCTCCCGAACACCTTATCCATTTCAATCATGTGAATTAAATATTCAAATTTATTTCTCCAACCAATTCTCTATTCTCTATGGGGATTTTCTGAGAAATACTAAAATTGCTCATATGTCAATTTAATTCTCACTTGGGGACAAGAGGTTATTTTTTGAGGAAATCCTCTTATCCCCCAAGGTACTTGAAAATTACTTGTCCTTCCTCCACATCATTTGTACCTTGTCCATCTCACATTAATCCTTGCTCAACTCACCCTCCACATGTTAAGATGTGAGGGCTTGTGAGTCCTCAACTCACCACAACCCTCCATCTTGGCCATGATGGCTCAATCCTGGCTATTGAATTCTCTAGAGAATTAAATTTCCTCTATAAATATCCCACCTCTTCATTCATTAAAAGGATCTAGACTTCATGGATTTTAGTAGCCATTAAGCATTCTCTTTGCATTCAAGAGCTCATATCCATATTTTTTTACTCATCACCTATCCACCATCATCTTTCATTTGAATCAGGCTCCATCCATTTTCCATCACATTGTCATCAAGGAGAAAATATTTCCATCTAAATCAAGGGCCAACCAAGGAGATCAACACAAAAGGTATAATAATTTTCATTATTTTTATCTCTTTTTTATGTTTTACTTAGGCTAATCATTGAGGTGGTCTTGTGTTCTTCTCCTTGCATTCTTGTTCTATTTTTCATATTTAGGAGTAAGAAACACATGCACATAGCTACATTTGATTTAGCATATATGATAATATTTGTAAAAGTTTTAACATGTGCAGATTATGAGCTAACACATAAAATACATCATCAGGCATATAACCTAAGATCCAAAGCAAAAAAGATAATTTTCATTCTTTTTCATTGTTATATTTTCCATTAATTGATTTCTCAATAATTCACATAAGTCAAAATCCTCCTTATTCTAAACCATTTGATGTGCAACATAAACGACAATCACTGAGGTAGAACCTTCCCTATTCCTAAAATAAATCTTGTATGAGATGCCATATGCCACATACCTTATTATTGGGTTGATTATGGTGTGAATTATAAGTGCCCTTTGATCTCCTATTACCCCAGTTAGGGATCCAACCTCTTTGTTCTTCATAGATTTCTCGACTGGAATGGGTCCATTATTGCATAATCATGTTATTGCTGCAATTGCTTCTTTCATGATTTCATAGGGCTTTTCAAGGATCATTTTTACACCTTGAATTCTTCTTAGAATAGCCCAAAGAATGTCCACATTCAAAAAGTATGGAAATTCACTCCAAATGTCTAATCCCTTGTGCCCTAGATTCTTGACCATTTGCATTTTCTCAACTAAAAGAGAAGTCTCAAGATTCCTAATATTTTCTTGATCAAATTCATCAATTTTTAACGTAGTCAGTTTTTGTAATTCCTTGCATTGCATATTGAATATCACCATTGCCTTTGACTCCATTTCTTCTAAACTCGTTCACTTTAAATTTGAAAATGACTACTCAATCTCCTTTGTTATCACCTTTTAGGGTTTCATCATAAAGGATAATTTATTTCTTGTGACATCATCATTTGTACTTCAGTCTATCAAATCTTTCTTTTGCCGAAGTTGTCAACAATATTGTGAAATGCACTACAAGAAAAAATGGTTATGCAAATCCTTTTTATTGCTCGTTTTCTACCAAAAATTTCTTCATTTCATTCAGATTGAGAATTTTCATCACATATCCTTGTGTCATCACATGACACCTCTTATACCGATGGCTAGATAGAGTTTATGTGACTGCTCCTCCTGAAGCCATTACCAGATTTAGCTCATAGAAGGGGCATCTACACCAGATATAGGATTCTCTTATTTATCCTTGTTCCCAAGTTCTTCTTTATTTATCCAAATATTTTACATTTCTCTTCTCATTTCTTCTAGATTTCACTTGTCCTTTTGTTCTAGAGCTGGTTTCTTCCTAACTTTGTTCTTACAAAATTTTGAAAAATGTCCTTGTTTGTTGCAAGAGTGGCACACAAAAAATATTTGATCATGAGAGTTTTTATTCATCTCTTTCCTACACTGGTTAGCCTTGTGTCAAAAAATATTGTACATGTAATAATAACCTTGGAATGAATGAAATATTCCACCAGTATTATATCTTTTCATCATTATCTAACTTCTACATTCAGTAGATTTATCTCTATACTTGTTGCACACATAACATTGTCTAGTAAAGAGTTTATCATTTTGACTTAATCTATTATGATTCATCATACTTCTACATTATATTGGTTTATGTCTGAATTTATTACATTATTAACACAAGCCATTAAAACATGGGTACCTTTGAATATTAGGTTGTCAACTAGGTATCCTTTTGGTATTGATCCTTCTATTCTTGCCTTGATAGGTACTACCTCTCCTTTGACTATTCATTTTTTTGAAACTTGGGTTAATTTTTGAACTTTTTTCTTCTTGAAGTCCTAGACCACCATTATCCTTTCTAAGCTTCTAGGATGAAATCAATTCACCAAGCAATCCTAAAGTTATCTTTAATTTGTCTTCAAAACCTTTTGTCTTTTCCAAATCAGATTTAAGAGTTGGGTATGTGCAACATCATCATAGAAAAAATAAGCCCTTAAGTGGTGATGAAAATTTAGAAAATTGAATAAGGTATCTATATTATTTCAAAAATATGTAACAATAGAATCTGTAGCAAATTGAATGTAGTTTATAAAGTACTAGGCTTATTTTTAAAAAAATAAAAAATATTTTTGGTGAAAATTTAAAATTTCAATGTAGTACTACTTAAATTTCAGGGAAGAAATAAGAAGTAGGTGTTTGTCTAACCACCCTAACCACAATAAAATGATAATATTTTTTTATAAGATTTTAGATATAAGTAGAGGACTCATGTGTCGATGTGATGCATATTTTTTTGTAATTTTTTTCAAGTAAATAATTAATTATGCATTTTTTATTACAACTCATAAAAAATATAAAAAACCCATATGTCTGGCCAGCTTAACTTGGTGAAAAATTCATGAAATTCATTTTTTCTTTTTTTAATCCTATAGCATGCAAAGCATAGAATGTGACACATATTTTAGATTAAAAAAAAATGATACCATTTGAAATATATAGATGTTTCTCAATCAACCTATCAATCAGGACTTTAGACATAATTCAAATAGAAAATGAATAATAATTATTTATTAAATTCAAATTAAAACATAATTTATATTTATGGAAATCTAAGAATCTCTTCTAAAAACCCTTTTCATTTCATCAATTTTTTGGTATAAAAAATGTCGTCAGCCACATGGACCATCATATCACTTACATATCGCCACTTTTTGGCCCATCATGATCCTACACATACCCAGTTACTACCTCTTGTTCAATCTTTTCACATTTTTCTATTTTTTGATTGATAACTTCTTTGCTTTGCTCAATTTCCAATTTCAAATTCTCTTCCACCTTTTTTCTTTCTTCAAGTTTCATCCTTATATTTTCAACAACCTCCTTTGCTTCCTTTAGTTCCCAATAAACTTCTTTGTGCTTCAACTTAAATTTTTAGATCTAATTTCATAGTTTTTGAACACATTCAACATCTTGCTTGAAATTTTCTTTCAGATCTTCATTTTTAGACTCTATGGTCTCTATTCTCAATTTTTTATCTAAGTTAGATCCCTTCACCATTTGTTCAACCTGCCAAGATCTCCTTCAATCTGTTAGACTTACTCCAAGGGGCCTTTGCTCTGATAGCAAATATTGAACAAAATAACTAAGAGGGTGGGTGAATCACTTGTCACCAAATCAATTGCCTTATCTTTTTATCAAGACTAAATCCAAATATTGTATAAATGATTTATCTATAAATGAAGAAGCTGAAAGTTATCACATTAACATAGTAACACTAGATTTACATGGAAAACCCAATGAGGGAAAAACCACATTGAGGATTAATTCACACTATAGAGAATATCAAAATTGATTACAAAAAAGCTCACTACCTAGAATAAGTCTCACTACTTGGATTAAGGATCACTAGTTGGAATAAGGTGCATTACTTGGAATAAGGCTCACTACCTACAATGAGGACTCATTGTCTAGACTCACTATGCACAGGGCTATAGCCTGGATGGCTTGCTGCCACAAAGATACAAAGAAGATGGCTCACTACTAGAGTACAAAAGTTATGGCTTACCACCAAAAGTGAACTGACGAATTAAACCTTTCTTCTGATGAATTCAATTAAAAATGAAGCTCGCTAAAGGTAGTATTGTATATTAGTAATTGCTCAATAGTTATGCTTTGATCACACACTTGTTTCCTTTGCTTGCTTTAATTAATATGATTTACTATATTCATAATATTTTCTATATATGTATCCTTCTTACATAACTGTGTTGATATGAATGACAACCTCCTAACACTAATGACAACCATTTGATGCAATCTTCAATCTTCAACAAATCTAAGATATCACAAACAAGTTTAGACTTCATAAATGGAATGAGCAAGACATTGTGAACATGTTATTTGAATTTGAGCCTAATTTTATGAAACATTTCCTTCAAAGGCACCACTACCCTTGTTGACCAATTTCATATATGTTTTTGTGTCCTTGGGAGCCAAATCAGAGCTTCTATTTCTCACTTGTTGCATTATCGAATAATTCTATAATTGCATTTTCTTGAGTTTTCTAGATGTAGGGTTTGATTTCAATAATGAATAATAGATATTCAAACATCTTCCACTCCCCTTCAAACCTAAAACCTACACATTCAAATCAAGAAGAAAGGTTCTGCTTTTTAGGAGTTTTCCTTAGTCAAAACTCCATGTTAGTGCTTCCACTTCCACAATGGTAATGACAATGATATAAAACCTATCCTTTTGAGGGATAGGGATAAAAGATAAAAATTAATGATGAATCAAAAATGGATTGCAACTCACCATGCTTCAATGGCTTCTTTGAATAAGTGAATATTAGAGATGAGATATAGCTCATAGAACATGTTTGAGTCACTCAAAATATTCACACCTCTAGGATCATCTACAAAATTCAGCAAGAACCTTTAACAAGAGGGTAAAGAAATAACATGAAATTACAATAATGGATGCAAAATATTGCAATATGAAATACTCAATATTGCAATAATATATTGGAATTACACAATTAAAAAATACCTCATTTGAGCTGCTTGGATTGATACAATGTACATATGGAGCCTTGCTTATATAGGCAAAGAGTGAAATAGGCCTAGACAAGATAACGACAAGTTTCTTAGTCCTATCACATGAGACAATTAAGTCATAACAATCTAGGACACATGCATTAAATTCTCAATGAAAATATTAAATGCATGAGAGAATTATTAAATTCCTTGATAACTAAAAGTAAATAATGAGACATGGTCATGGCCCCATTATAACTAACTTTTAAAAATGAAAAATAAGAAAATTAACTCCTAAGTAAACTTATAATCATATGAATAGGTCCTCACTAATAACTAGTTAGTAAATAACCACATTCACACCAACACCCCTCATAAGTGCAACATAGGGAGTAGATTATCATGCAAATGACACAAAAATGGGTCTCAACTATAATGTCATGTTAGGTTCCCATGTACAAATGAAAATTAAATCTCTCACAAATGGAGAAAAGGAGAAAACTCAGTGGGAGAAAAATCCTCCCCAAAAGAGATATGAAATACAATAATGCTCTCCATGCAAGATGAGAGGAAAAAACCTCATTCAAGAAAAAATACCCCCATAAGATAGAAAAATAAGAAGAGACCATTTAGTAGCCTCTCAATGAATCCATCACAAATCCAATCAATATCCATCCACACAAAGGATGATAAGAGAGACCATATAGCCCCCCATAATGAGATATCCTGCTGCAAAGAAACATTGGAAGCACACTCTGAAGTAACATAGGAATCCTTAATTCAACAAGAAAAGGAAAGATAGTTCTATATGCTAGAGATCATATTAGAGTCACTCAAGGAATCAATTTGGAATCATGATAATACAACAATAGACTTGATGCCAGGAAGATTAGAACACCTACTATATAATGAAACCCTCGAATCTATGAAGCAATAATCAATTGAAAAATGATCTGGAATGGAAATTAGGTGCAAAGAAAATTTAAACCTAATGCACATAAAAAGGGAAATAGTGCATGCACCAATGAATTTCCACATCTTCCTCCATGAATAAAAAATAATTTTTATAGAGGATTTTTAAAAAAAAAATAGCATATACCACTATGAAGTGCTCAAAACTAGCTTTCCATCGATATCTTGTTTTCCAAAAATGGACATCCTGGAAAAAGTTATATTTTTTTTTAAAAAGGGTAAGTTTTGCTAGTCGACAATGCAAAAAAGACACTTCTAATTTGATTTCTGAATTTTTTTTTGGATGTATGAAAAAACTAATGGATACCCAAATAATATTTTGATGCTACCAACAACACCCAAAAAGTGTTTTTGAATCTAAAGACCTAAACATGCAATTTAGTAAGGAAAAGTAAACTTCACCTATACGAAAAATAGTTGCACTGCATTATTTTGATATCCATTTCTATAAAATCTACTCACTATCTACAAAATATAGCAAATAATCATATGGTATTTTGTGGTTTTTGATAAAACCCAGAATTATTTTTTCTTGAAAATACACAAGGCAAAATATATATGCAATTTGTTATCCAATATATACCCTATAAAAGCTAAAGCTCAAATCACCCTCTGATCTGAGAAGGGGTTTTGCAACTCTCAAGCTATGATGCCATGTAAGAGCTGAGATATAGCACATAGAACCTTTTTGAGTCACTCAAGGATTCACACCTCTTGGATCATCTAAAAAAGCCAACAACAACCTTCTACAAGAGGGTAAAGAAAGAACATGAAATTGTAACAATGGATGCAAGGATATGCCAATATGCAATACTCAAGATTGCAATCATATATTGAACTTACACAACTAGAATTTATCTCAATTGAGATGTTTGGATTGATGCAATCTACATATGAAGCCTTTTTTATATAGGCAAGGAGTGAGATAGGATTTGAAAAGATCATGACAAATGTCTTAATCCTATCACATGAGCCAATTAAGTCATAACAATCTAGGACACACGTGTATTAAATTATCAATGCAAATATTAAGTGCATGAGAGAATTGTTAAATGCCTACATAACTAAAAGTAAATAATGAGCCATGACCTCATTATAACTAACTTCTAAAAATGACAACTAAGAAACTTAACTCCTACATAAAATTATAATAATGTGAATAGGTCCTCATTAATAAGTAGTTAGGAAATAAACCCATTCACACCAACACTGAAGTCATATACATCTCCTCAAGGCTTGGACCATACTTGCTTGAATTTCTTAGAGACCTACAAGGGTTAGACCTCACATACAATATGAAAACATAAACATGAATAAACTCATACATACTTTGACATGATTCTTTGATCTTGAATTGCTACAAATAATCATTGAAATGTTGCTCTTGACTTACTTTATAATGATTTTTAAAAATTCTTGATCATAAATTGTTCAATTCTCCTTGTTCTTACTAGATAGCTCTTGTTCTATTTCACTTAGTTTTTAAATGATGCAATAAATAGGTATTTATACAAAATTATTCTAATTTCCCAAAAAATAAATCTTGACAACCAATTTTAGATATTTAATTTCAAATAATAAAATTTTGATGCCAACATATTTGAATTTGGATAAAAAATAGGGTGACATATGTACCCTAAGCACCAATTTTCTAGACATATTTTTCATAGATTAAGGAGTTAGAGGGAAAGCATTAAATGAAGGCATTTGTTTTATGCTTGCAATTTGTTAGAAAATAATAAAATGGACCACAAAATGTATAATTTAGGAAATTATGTGTTCAATTAGGTTCAACTACTTAGGGGGAAGAAAAATTTTGTGTCAATGTTTCATGGGTGACAATTAGTGATAGTATATTTATCCTCCACCATAGTGAGAGTATTAACTTACACTTATACTCACATTAAACTTGAAAATCTATTTCAAGAGGGGTACAATTGTCTAAATGTTGAAGACATAAGATGGTAAAGGATCAAGGGGGAGTGCACAAGCCCCAAAGATCCAAGATCCAGTGGAAAACCAACATGAGAACAAAGGAACACATATATATGTAATGTAGCAAGATACCATACATAAAACATAAATACAAACAAAATAAACACAAACATGATGCAAACACAAAAAACACATACAACATAAGACACGATTAGTACTAAGGATTCATTCTAGTTGGTATTGCAAAGAGAACTTAGTCATAAATTGTCTCAAATACCAAAAATCATTGATCAAATGAATGTTAGATAAAAGAATGCTCTCATGAGGACTAGCAAGATGTGTTATGCCAAATCACTCATGAGCCACATGGATCCACTGGCTAGAAAGATATGTTATTCTAGGTATCCATACAATATGATGGGTTCCATAAGGATAGGAAGATGCATTATGCTAGACACTCATGAAACACATAGCTCTACTATCAATAAATTTGTGTTATGCTCGATGGCAATGTCAAAAGGGTGCTAAATTTCACGACCAAACAAGATACATTATGTTTAATCCATGCACTATCTTTCCCAAACCTCACCTAAGAATGTGCATAAACTCACCTAATAAGGCACATAATACAAGGCCAAAACCTCAAGGGATGTTATAATCAACACCACCAAAAAAGGGGCTTTATAAAATGTCAAAGGGGAGTTGCTCAATACATGAAGAGTCACACCTTAGACAATATTGTGTATGACATCACTACAAAGAGATGACAAGTCATGAAATAAAATATCACACCTTAGGAAATACTAGACATAGCATTACCACAAAGGGGAACATCATATTCAAAGAAAAGGCACACTTAAAGTATATCAAGTCGAATATGACCACAAAGGAGACACAACATAGATTGAGAAAGCCACACTACCATTGATAAGGTCACAATTTCTAGGATATGCATGTTTTTATCACTATAAAGTGACCATCTCCTATGTAAACAAAGAGTAGGGGCCATATGCCCCTGCTAAAAATGTTAGTGTAATTGGCTACACTAAAATTTTAAGGTGATACAATGGGAAACCTTACTAGAAGGAATCCACCTAAAACAAGGCTACCCAACCCCTTTCCCCCAAGTGTAGGGACAAAGATGAGATAATATGGATGATGATGCTCTACTCAATGCAAGATGAAATATGATTGCATAAAGCCTATTTTATACCCTGATTCATGGTAGTGATTATGTTGTGAGACTACAACTACCACATGGAAAGGAACAACAATTAATATATAATCAAACATATAATTTTCAAGATTTTATAAATATAGAGATGTCTTAGGAGAATCTTGCATGATGATATTGACATTAACTAAAGTTTTTTTTTATGTTTCCATTATTTTTGAAGGGTAATAAGCAAGAAATCTTGTTGTTTCTTGTGTTGAGCTCTATGGAGACATAAATACCTTATTCTTTCACACCACATCATTTTCCATTATACCCAAATTATTTCAAAAGTGGATAACCTCTTCCATAAATGGTTTTCATTTCTTTCAAGGAAGGTGCCTTCTCATAATCAGTTTCATCATAAATGGATGTGTGATTTATTTTTTTCTCCTTTCTAGAGGTTATAAAATCAGATGCTTTTTATTATTCAATAACAGATTGTGTTGATAACATTGTAACTTCTTTCTATTTTTGTGATTTTGGCTATGTAATCTTGTATTCTCCCATGAATTCAAGTACAATTAAAGGAGTTTTAAGGGATCAAATAGTTAATTGTATGTTCATAATATCAATGGACTTGACTAACTATTGATTATTTTGTGTTGATGGAGGATCTAATATCACCTTATCATATTCATCTATATCATCGATCTCATTGTCTTTTGAAGTAAATGTATCAATGATTTCATTATCTTTTACAACAATATATTACCAAGTAGGAGAGGTAAGGGGAGAGAAATAAACAAGATTATCATGATGATTAATGATTAGATCTTCTAACACCAAGACAACTTCCTCCCAAGTAGGTGAGATATTGATAGAAGAACAAACATAATTGTCATTATTGTCAATGAATTAATTCTATTGCACAAAGATAACCTCACACATAGGAGAGAGTGGGAGAGGGATCATTGAAAAATAACAAGAGGAGAAATAAACTCATTTTCACATGATTGTATCTAAATTTATTTGAAATTCTTAATAAGATCTAACAATAGAACATGAATTATGTTAACATGAGATTTTTGTAATGAGAGCATGTTGTTAAGTCCTATAGATCAGACTAAAAATGTTTTTAGAAAACAAATACTTATAATATTTGTATTCAGAGACTAATTCCAAATATGGGTAGAGATCAAAGATAAGATTTTGCCTAGTAAACTTGGGCTCATTTTTTCTAGACAAGGGCACCCAGGGCACCTATGTCCTACATAGGCTTCTACAAAATTTAAAATTTTACTATGTACAATACTATTTAAGTATCTCATGTATATGTGCAGGAAAATCTGATAGTGAATATCTTTCCAAAAATTTCTGAATTTATAATTTCATTACTCAAAATATAAGTGCACAACAACTTGAATTTTTTTCTAGCAACAAAAGATAATTGTAAATGCAATTTATAGATTTAAGATGCAAGAATTTATTAGATTCATGAATAACATGAGACAAAGGACTAAACAACAAAAAAAACCTTCCACACAAGATCTTTGCAAAAATAAAGATTTTATATTCCTCAAAAAGAAAATACTTACAAAATGAATAATACAAAGAGAGAGAGAGAGAGAATACTTTATAAAAGTGACCCTAAATGATAAAGGGATTAAATCATGAAAATATTTGGCATCCTCTGTGATGAGGTAGAATGATTTATAATAGCTCTTTAGTTAACATAATAAAAAAACTTAGTTAATATAAAATAAATCCTAAGTTTATCTTAAGTGCATGAAATGAATTATACTAATAATAAATTGAGTATTAAATAATTATTAACTAATCCATGATTGATCTAACACCCCCCTTAAGATTAACTTAGGGAGTAGCTAAAAACTATAAAATAAATGCATAAAAAAGAAAGGAAGCATGAATAGGTCCCATAACCTAGGCCTGATGAGGTACCTAATATAATCAAACATATCTCTAGTAAATGGAGAAAAGAAAAAAAACTAATGAGAAAAAATCCTCTCCTAAAGAGATATGAAAGTAGGTATTAAATGTAAGAGCCTCAAATTTATTTGATACCATATAAGAGTTGGAGATATTAGCTCGACACTCATGAACACCTACAAAAACAATGAAAAACCTTCTACAAGAGGATATGCAAGAATGAGCTTGCTTGATATTAAGACCTCTCAAATGATGAGGTATGAAGTATGATACAAATGATACAATAACCCTCCTTATATAGGAAAGGGTGAGATACAAGATGCATTATGATGTTGCCATGTTTCATGATCTAACATGTGAAAACATGAGAACCCTAACTAACTACCTAGGGAATGATGATAAGATAGAGATAAGTTCTAGAAAAGACAACTCATCTTCTAGAAGGAATCTTATCTCCTACAAACATGGAAAGGGTAATGACTCCATTTTTAAATGATTTACTTAATAATGCAACCTGGGACTAAATTATTAAATAAAGACCTAAGTTAACTTATTCTAGTGTAAGAAATAATTATTTACACTAACACCCCCTCCCCATAAGTGCAACTTAGGGAGAAAATGAAAAATGCAATGATTATACAATGATGATGATGGATGATGGGTCCCTGCTACATGATGGCCATTTTACATACCCATTTAAAAATTATATGAAAAAACAACTAATCTCCCATAAATGGAGAAAATGTGAAAACCTAGTGGGAAGAAAACCCCTCTCCAAAAAAGAGATAAAATGTAGAAAAGTAAGGGTGGGGACTCCCAAATACCCCCCAAGTACACAATATGTCACATGGATACGATATAATCAATGGACCCCCCCCCATAGGGAGGAAATAGAGAGACTATATATCCCCCCCAGAACATGTGACCACCTGCAAAAATGGTAAGTGCACGTAGACAAAACATGATCCAATGGCGACAAAAAACTTGGCTCCCTTACAGAAGAAACAAAATGAAGTGCAAGCATAGGGATGCTTCCCATTCCACATAGGAATTGAGGGAAGGTAGGATGAAAATGAATCTTGATCATGTCTCTATTTTTTTCTCATGTGTATCCTTTCTTGGTGAAGATGAAGATGCCACAATCAAATCATGTACATGCCCAATCAATGAAGATGGTGACAAATTAGGATGATGTGGAAACTAATGTTGAAAAATATCCAAAGACCATGATGATTTGACAAAAGGTGTGCAATGGCTATCATCAAATATGAGAGATATCCCCTCAAATTTGTCCTCCAAATCTGACATGTGAGACTCCACAAACAAGGATGCAATGGGATATTGATTGTAATGAGTCACTAGACGTGCTCAATGAATCACTACCATGAGAAGGTTCTTGTTGAATGGGAATTATAGGAGTCTTAATCAATAACTCTTCAAAATTAATCACTAAAGGTGAAGGTACATCAACTATATTTGATGGAGAAGCAAGAGCATTTGAAGAATCCTCTTCATCCTCAGCTAAAGATTCAAAGTATTCCAAATATTCAAACTCTTGCATAGTATCTGCATCATAGGGTATCATGTCTGAAAGATGAGGATACACAAGACAATCTGAAATAGGATCATCTGGGAATGGCTAAGTATCATGATCTCCATGTATCTCCCACATTTTAGTCCAAAGAGTATGAAGGAAATGACAAAGATCAACACTTTTCAAAGTGGAAACATCAATATGAATTGCAATGACTCCTAAGACATGGGAGGGGGAACAAAAGTTTACAAATGTGACAATAAATGAAGCCATTAAAGACAGGTGATGATACCATTTCTCTATTGTGTATAACTTCCCCATTTCAACACAATCAAAGTAGGATGAAATGAAAATCCCATTACTAACTATGATATATCTCCAAGATTACAAATAAAATATACTTTAAAATGAAATAGAAACTCTCAAATATGATATATACTGACAATGGAGTCTTCTCAAATTCATAGAACCTCTCTAGGACTTAGGATGTCCAAGTAATTAGTCAAAATCCCAAATGTGAAAAATATTGAATAAATAATACTTGGTATTAAATATATAAAATGTTCATAGACATAGTGATATAGATCATAAATACCTTCCAAACACAACTTGAATCACCAAAATTGAAGAAATTGGCTAAAAGTTATGAGCTTGGAGGTCTAAATGGGAGATCTGACTTCAAACATAAATTAAATATTATTGGAATAAAACATGATAATAATTCCTACATCACTGGATATAGCTCGGAACCATCTTTCCAATGATAGCTTGTTTGCAAAAATTCGATACCCGAGTCAAAAGTTATGGCGATTTTATGAAAATTGCCTAATTAAGACATGATGGGGCTTCCATGACAGTCATTTGGCTGTCAAATTTAAGATTTTTGCCCCATTTTTTTAGAAAGCACCAAAAAATAAATTTACCTTAGAATATGAAGTGTTTTGTATGAAAATGGGGGTTTTGAGACTTTCGTACGCAATGGAAGGGTCATATTTCACCCAATTTGCTCCAAAAATTCTCTCGAGATACAAACCCTCCAACCATACAAAAAATCACCAAGATCTTGTAGCCATAGCTCAATCCTCAAATTTGAGAAGGGTCTTACAAAATAGACTCTAATACCATGTAAGAGCCTCAAATTTCTCTAATACCATGTAAAAAATGGAGATATTAGCTCGACACGTAGGAACACCTACAAAATAATGAAAAACCTTCTAGAAGAGGAAGTTTCAATTCACTATAAAAGCATACTAATTTTTTTTTTTACTAAAGAGAATTAAACATACATGTTCACCTATAATTGACAACCTCCCCTAAGAATACGTAACTAAGATTACTTAATTCCCCACTAACATACATCATCTAAATTACATTGCATTAAATAACTCAAGTAACAACATTCATTCAACATAAGTAAATACAAGATAAGAATAGATTATCCATCAAATAAATCCATTACATAAACCATTACAAGATTACAATCCTCATTTCCAGAATGAGTCAAAATACAAATTATAATAATTACATGATCCACATGATAACAACAAGAGGGGTAAATACAACTCATAACAAGTAGAATTACAACTGTGCTAGGAAAGAATAACAAGATCCGCAAGCTGTCCAACTAGATGTATTGCTTCCACAAACTTAAGAACAAGGGGGACCCAATGGTTTTGGTGCATGTTCCACCCAACCTAGTGGTATCCGAAGGCCCACCCCCCATGCTAGGAGATAGTAAAAATGCAACAAGGACAAGAAATCTACTACCTCTAACCAAAGGCAGACTCATACTAACACATACTGACTCAACCAAACATATGCACAATATAAATCTAACACTAACATGGTTACATTGCTTCCAGACATAATGAAATCAAATGTGCTAAAGAATCCATACACACAACATAACTCAAGGTTATCCTAAATAGAGTTTCATCGCAAGGTGTGTCATGAGATCTCCTCTGGGCATTCTTCATAGGCTCTAGTAATCCTTGTGACCTCAACCGAATCTCAGCCCTCATACTCAATCATGCGGAATCAACTACCTTTCATATGGACAAGCTAGTTGACCTTGCCATTCTAGGCCTTCTCACTCACCCCAAGTCTAAACAAGCCCTAGTGTCTGTGATTGAGGTTAATTTTATCCTGGTTAATGTGAATGCATCCTAGTCATCTAAGTACTTTACTTTAATTATCATTTATTAAAAACAATTCTGAAGGTTACTCGGTTTACCTCTTTGGGCTCCGGCCCCTAACAAAAGCCACTCCTCTAATGGATAACTCGCTACTCAAATATAGACTCCAAGGGTGACTCAAGTGTTATAGAACTGAACAACACAATCTCTCCTAATCTAGTAGACAGCAATCAAGAATCCTACTCCAACACTTGGAGGAAAGCAAACTCACAAAGAACTACCCAAGGAAAATGAACATTAACTAACATGGGAATGACCCACATTCACTGGAAGACTTCTCAATGCATAGAAAGATTACCCGTTCCCAAAGGATTCACTAAAAGGAAAATAATATAATATGCATTGATAAAGAAAACACTATCTTTGGATACCTTAAATCCATATTTCTACTTAATGCTTCTCATAGAAATAAAATACTATAATTCTAACTTCCATTAGAAACAATAAATATCTTCATTAAAATTAACAATATTCTCAACGTTATCTAATCATGCACATTAGTCATACTAGTTTAAATTGCTCTCAAAGAACCTTACATGCATTCCTATGCTTTAAACAAAATGTTAAATATATAAATATTCTTAAAATATACTTCGTATGATTCATATATATTTAAATACAAATATCATATTTATTCTCAAAACTACATTTAAAAATAAAATCTACATTATACAATGGTTTTAACTTTCTATTTTAATTAAAATACCAGTCTGATAAATAATTTATCTAAATTTCAGCAGTCTGTACTTATTTCCTAAAACACAATATAATAATATTCATTATTATTCCTATTAACAATTAAAATAAGTAAAAAAAAATCTTTCTTTTCAAAACAAATAAAAAATATTTCAAAAGAAATGATCTAATGAAACTCTAGATTTAAAAAAAAAAACTAAATTTAATAACATAAATTAAATAAAAATAATACATAAAATAATAATAATAACTTGGAGGTTCGAACGATATACGTCTGGCAGACGGTACCGCCGGCACCTACGGCCTGCCTGCACTGACTATACATACGTACAGCGGTCGGCGCCTAGGGAGTCCACACCTCCCATGGTGGGTGCATCCCCCAAGGGTGCCACACTTCCCATGGGAGGTACACCTCCTTGGGAAGTATGGCAGTGGGGGTTTGACCTCCCCACTTGCCATTAACACATGTTTTTTATTTTTTTTTATAAATAATTTTTTATTTATAATATTCTAAAAATAGAAACCCCAATTCAAAAATGGTATATCCGCCATTATTATAGACACGTTTTTCAAGACAAAAAATTTCAACATCATAATTTTGACAGTTATTTGATTTAATATAAATGTAGATTTATATTTTATATACAATATACAAACCCATATCATATATAAATATATTTATATATTTACCAAAATTTCTAAAATTGGTCAAATTGAGAAATATATTAATCAAAAAACCAGTAAAAAGAAAATTAATTAATTTTTCCAGAATTTCTTTCAAAATACTAAGGATGTAAATATAATTTCCTTCAATCTATTATTTCTGATTTATCAATAATTTAAACAAAAGAACTTTGAATAGATCTAAATTTTGTTTGATTTTCAATGTAGGTTTTCTATAGGGTTTGAGTTTCAAACACAGATCTGATTGATTTCAAAGGTAGAATTTCCTTAATAAATTCTAAATGTTTGAAGCCCAACAATTATTGAATTTCAACAATGGATCTACGGGTTTTGTATACTAAATAATTTCCTACAGTAAATTTATCAAATTTTCACAAACCATTAAATTGAAAATTGAAATAAACCACAAGTACAAAACCTAGAATATGAAGCTACAAAAGAAGATGAAATTTCTTTGATAGAAGCCTCCTCCAAGATTTTTCTCAAATGTGCAACGAATCCAATTCCAAAATCCAGAAATTGATTCAAACCCTTCTTGTGCAAATTCTTCAAAAATTCCCCAATCCTCTGAAAAATATGAATCCTTCCAAAACTTCTCTCCCTCAAAATTGAAAACATGCATTCACATAAAACCCCAAAATATCTAATCCAACCCTAATTTCCTTTTGCATGCAAGTAGAGAATTAATATTTATTTTATTTTCTCCTTTTCGAAAACCCAAATTGAAATTAAAATACAATTTCAATTTCCTTTCAATTTTCTCATGATTAATTTAATTTAATTTAATCCAATAAACTTAATTAATCAATTTTAATTATTTAATAACTGAATTTAACCCTTTTGAGATTAAAATTTAATTAATTAAATAAATTAAAATTTAATTTAATTAAATTTCATTATAAACTTTTAAACAAACATCAAAGCATAATTTTAATTTAATATTAAAATAATCACTACTCTTTCCAATGCAATTATTCTAAACATTAATCAAATAATAATGCATCTAATAAAATCATTTAACATTAAATCAAGTAAATATGACTCACAAATCAGGACTACCGACACACTAAGGTTAGGGCGTAGACCTAACACATGTTACCTAGCTACTATATCCCTTTCAACTTAACCGTTGCATCGACACGCTCAAACCTATGAGACCAAGTGGAGTCGATGTCATGTACCTACAACTTGAAATCAAGTAAACAACATTATACAGTATATCCAGTATATAATACACATCGTGAAGAAGAAATCACAGATTCACAGGGCGCTCACAAGCGAGTGATGCGAAACCGTCCTCTTCACCAATCCACTCATCAAAGACTGACATTACATCATAATCAATAATCACATAATACAATATCTCAAGCTAACTCTACTAACATCAATAATCCATAATGCATGTGAAACGATAACCAGATAAACACATCACACAATCATCATTGTCGCTCAATAGTAGCAATCAAAACACTAACAACAAGGTGTGTCCAGTATAATAGTAGTTGCATCCCAAACATATCATAAAACAAAACAACATGAAGAAAAATAGAGGGGTATTACATGTAGTCCAAGCTGAGAAAACCGTCCTAAACCAGCTTCCATATGAAGTGCATATCGATCTCTATGTGCTTAGTATGTTGATTCTCCACTTAATTATGACAAATGTAAATGACACTCTAGCTATCACACTAAAGAATAATGGGACTATCAGGGGGAAAACTGAACTTAGTCAATGACTAATGAAGGCACAAAACCTCTTAGATGGCCAAAAATACTGCACGATACTCAACATCTATAGATGATAATGAAATAGCAAATTGCTTCTTGAAAGCCTGTGTAATCGGGCCTAAGCCAAGGTAATAAATAAAGATAGAATTGGACTTCCTATTATTAACATAACCAACCCAGCCTAAGTCAATGAAGCCAATTATCTAAGGATCTCAAGTGATGTATATTGAATACCATAATGTGAGGTGCTTTGAATATATCTCAAAATTTATTTGGAAGATTTTTAATGACTCTCTTGTGGATCATTTGATAATCAAGGGATATGACCAACCAAAAATGAATGATCAATATGTAATGTTCTAGGTACAAAATATTTCCAAATAAATTCTTGTATGATGTAGCATCTACTGAAAGAGTAGAACAAGTCAAAGATAATGCAACACCAGATTGGAATGGTGCAAGGGTAGGATTTTAGTTAAGCATACATAAAACATCTAAATCATGTCAAGGTCATACTTTTGATAAAATGTGGAACTCCCATTTGAAGATTGAATTACCTATAAAACAAAAATGTAGTGTAGAAGACCAAGATCTATCATCTCAAACTTTTCCATCAAAGCTTGTTGAAAATTTTGGATCATAGAGGATGAACCACCTATAAGGATCAAACAATCAACATATAGCATAAGGATCAAAAGATCACCATTCGATCTCTGAATTTAGACTATATGTGATTAGAATGACATTGTGTAAAGACAATTTGTAAGAAAGTAGAAAGGTTTCCATCATCTCATACCAATCCCAAGGGGCTTGTTTGAGACCATATAGTGAATAAAAACATTTGTAAACTAGTGAAGATTCCTCAATAACACCATGTGGTTGCCCCATATAAATATCCTCATGAAGATCTCCATGAAGGAAGGCACTCTTCACATCCATTTGAAATATTGACCATCCTTGTGAAGTGGCAAGGGAAAGTACAAGGTGAATATAATTCATTTTGGAAACAAGAGAAAAGGTCTTAGAATAATCAATTATCTCAATGTGAGAGAAACCCTTTGCAATAAGACAAGCCTTATATTTATCAATAGAAACATCTACCACATATTTGGTATGGTACATCCACTTGCACTAAACAAAATTTCTTCCCTTAGGAAGGGAAATAAGATCACAATTATGGTTCTTCATTAGAGAAGAATACTCATTTTCCATAACACTATTCCACTAAGGAATACCAAACACCTCTAAAAACTTCTAAGGATCATCTAAAATGGTATGACTCAAAATATGAAAAACCTGATGTTTATGTAAATAAGTGTGACAAGATTATGAAGGATCACTTACCAAAGGTCCAGTTGCATCAATAGTATTACAGGCCCATTTGGGCAAGGGATGGATATCTGAAGGTGGACAGATAGCTATAGAATCATCTGCATCCTCAAGAGATGAGTAATCCTCATGATATGATGACTGAGGAGTAGGTGATGAGGGAGAATATATGGATGGAGAATCTAGTAGAGGAAAACCCTCATTAAACTAGATATCTCATTGAAAAAAGACATCTCTAGAATCAAGATCAAACAACTTGTATGCCTTAACATCCTCAATGTAGCTAACTAAACACTAAAGAAAAGGGGGATGATGTGCTTTATGGCCTAGGTCATAGAACACCACTCTATTCCTATTTTCATTCCATAATTCCCTAGGATCCCAAATTGGATTGACTATCAACCCAAAGGTGGGTCAATTCACAAAAAAAGGACCTAGGGGGGTCTTTAGGTTTTGAAGGGTTCACCACCAAGTCAAATATTTGAAAAGACAATTTATCATTCAACTCAGAAAACCTAGTAATGCAAGCCAAATAATGAATGTAAATGACAAAATTAAGTAACAAAAAGTATGGATGTATGTACTTGGGAAGTCTAGAAATGTGATGAGAATTCTGAAAATTCTAAAATGATGTCAAAATAGGCTAGGAAGGACTAAGAAGCTCTTACTGTTGTCTTAGTTTCAATTTGAATCTTTGGATATCAGAACAAAATCTGAAAGAATCTCTAAGAAAAGGGGGATGATGTAGCTAACATCCTCATATGCTATCACTCTACCCTCCTGCATCAAGACTGCTCCTAAGCCCTCTAAGGATGCATCTGTACAAACCATGAAGTCTCCTGCGGGATCAGGTATTGCTAAAATCAGTGCACTAGTCAACTTATCTTTCAGAACCTGAAAAGCTGACTCACACTTCACTGACCAATCAAACCTCTTCCTTTCCTCTGAAGAGAAGTGATAGGGTGCCCTACTCTGGAAAAGTTCTGAACAAACCTCTTGTAGTATCCTGCAAGTCCCATAAAACTATGAATCTCTGCCACATTCGTGGGCGCAGGCCAATCCAGAATAGCTTGGATCTTGGAAGGATCCACTGACACTCCCTGTCCTGAGATCACATGACCAAGATACATGATCTCAGTCTTGAAGAATTCACATTTCGACAAGTTGGCAAAGAGTTGGTTCTCTCGCAAACATTGAAGCACCTGTCATAAATGCTCTAGATGTTCCTCTACTATCCTGGAATATATCAGTATGTCATCAAGAAACACAAGGAAAAAACTATCAAGGTAGGTGCAGAATACTCCATTCATCAAACTCATGAATACAGATGGCGCATTCGTCAACCCGAATGGTACCACAGTAAACTCGTAGTGACCATACCGCGTTTGAAACACTGTCTTATGGATATCTGCGTCAAATATACGGAGCTGATGGTATCCTGATTTAAGATCAATCTTCGAAAAGATTGTGGCACCTTTGACTTGGTCAAACAAGTCATCAATCCTGGGAAGAGGATAACGATTCTTAATCATTACCTTGTTCAGCTGTCGGTAATCAATGCACAACCGAAGTGAACCGTCCTTCTTCTTCACAAAAATGACAGGTGCTCCCCATGGAGAAACACTAGGACAAATGAACCCCTTCTCCAACAATTCCTCTAACTGCAAGCGAAGCTCTTTCAGCTCCTGAGTGGTCATACGGTAAGGAGCTCGTGAAATAGGCTCCGATCCAGGTAATAAGTCAACCTTAAAATCAATATCTCTCTTCGGTGGCATTCCTGGAATGTCATCTGGAAAGACATCTGAGAACTCCTGAAGTAAGGAATGACTATCTAGAGATACCCTCTCCTCTCCATCTCCTAAACTCAAGTCGTCAACTAAAACAGCAAACAACTGACATCCCTGTCTAACACATCTCCTCAATTGCATAGCTGAGATCATCCTCAAGGATATCGGCCTCTGAACTCCTATAATCTCAATCTCACTCCCATATGCATCAACGCATTGAATCGACTTCCGTCGACAATCAATCACTGCTCAGTGAGTCTCAAGCCAATCCATACCTATGACAACATCATAGGATCCCAAAGGTATAACTCGAAGATCTAAAGTGGTATGAAGTGGCCCACTCTCCAATCTACAATTCGGCACTATGGAATGCGATGCAACCTTCACACCTGACGCTAACTCAACCTGCCACCTATCGTCTTGCCTTACGGCTCCCAGTCTGCAACGTGACACTATAGATGAAGAAATAAAGGAGTCGGAAGCTCCTGAATCAAAAAGGATAGTAACCGGGTTACCAAATATCATACCCTGAGTCTCAACAACAGTACCCTGATGCTCTACCTGGCGGTTATCAACTGCTGCGAATACACGGTGCCCTCTGCCTGCATCACCCACTGTCGGCTCTGACGCTACTGGTCTCTGAGTGAATCTTGATGTGCTCTTATTGGGGCACATCCTAGCAATATGGCCCTGCTGACCACAAGAGAAACAACCTGTTCCTCTACTCTGACCTCTGTCTCCTAGTGGTGCACTTGACTGCTGAGCATTGCCTCTATAAGTAGACAGAAAACTCTGAGCGGGTTGCTCAAAATTGAAACACTTCATGTGCCTCCAGTTCCTATTACTCTGTCCTTGCTGAAAACCCTTCCGCTTCCCTTGGGAAGACTACTGATGACTACCCTTTGCTGATGCCTGCTGAGTCTTAGGAGGCGCTGCCCCCTGTGATTGACCACCTCGAACACTAGACCTAGATCCTGCATTACTGCCAATAACAACTCCCGCCTGACCTCCTAATGCCAAAGCCAGGTTCTCCTCCACAAGCCGTTCCTTCTCCACAGCTACCTCCATAGACTTGGGTTCGAAAACCCGCATTCCTCCACTGATACGGGCGTTTAAGCCCCTGACGAAATGTTGTACAAGCATCCCCTCATCCTCACCAATCCCAGTGAACTGCTTAAGTTCATAAAACCGCCTCTCGTACTGGTCTACAGTCAAGGCCTACTATCATAAGGCATGGAACTCATCGCCCCTATGCTGACGCCAGTGATCTGAGAGAAAACGGGCTCTGAACCGCTCTAAGAAGATCTCCCAAGATACAATACTCATATCAATGTGGAGCTTCTGCTCCTCTATCTTCCACCAAGTGGCTGCAAAACCACGGAGGTGAATAATAGCGCACCACGCTTTGGTATTACTGTCATAAGGCTACATGGAAAAGCATCGATCCAATCCTATCAACCAAATCTTAGCCTCTAGTCCTGTACCTACTCCATCAAACAGTGGGGGTTGTGACCGAATAAGGTCTCTCATATGAGAAGATGCTACCCTCTCTGACTGCGCTGGAGCTACTCTTGCCCCAGGGTTAACCTCTGTATCTACCCGCTTCGGACCTAGAAGTGTCAAAGCGTCTTCCAAAGCTTTTTGGGCAGCTTCGACCTCTGGAGGGTCATGATGCCCACTGCCTCCTGGACCATTCTGTGAGGCCTGATGTTCCTCCTGATCTGGTATGAGTGTAACATGCGGTGGAGAGTCATGTTGACTCCCTGCAGGTACCTCTACTCGAACACATCCACGTCCTCTCCCTCGTCCGCGTTTAGGAGGCATACTCCTACACAGACACAAAAAGGGATATTAGACAAGGTGCACTTGAAAACCTACGCAACTAAGCTTAATGGGTACAACATAATCCTAGAGTGCCTAGTGTTTAAACCTAGGCTCTGATACCATGTGTAATGCCCCGCCACGCAACCCTAGAGGAAGTTTCAATTCACTAACCAAGCGTACTAATATTTTTTTTTTTTTAAAAGTAAAAGAAGTGAATTAAACCCACATGTTCAACTAAAATGACAACCTCCCCTAGGGTTACATAACTGAGATTACTTAAACCCCATTAACAAACAATATTTAGAATTACAATGAAAGCAAATACACAAGTAATAACATTTTACATCAAAGAAAAGTACAAGATAAAGATAAGCATTCATTTCTATACATCAGTTACAAAGGTCTATTACAATCCCGGTACCACCGGAATGAGTACAAATACATAAGTTTGAATATTACAAGATTCACTTCATACACAAGAGGGGTAAAATTAACATTATTACATAATGAGATACAAAGTACAAGAATCCTAAAGAAAGCAAAGAGAGATGTTCGTCAAGAAGTCTCGCCACCAAGTGCTGAAGATCAAGGGGGACCCAACGGTTATGGTGCATGTTCCACCCAACCATGTGGTACCCGAAGGACCAACCCCCATGCTAGGAGATAGTAACCAAGTAACATGGATGAGAAACCTACCACCTCAAACCAAAGGCAGACTCATACTGATATAAACTGACTCAACCACACATATGCACAATAAAGTCAAAACTCTAATCATGGTTACATTGCTTCCAGACATAATATGATCAAGTGTGCTAAAATAAACATACGCACAACATAAACACGGTGTTATCCTAGACAGAGTGTCATCACAAGGTTTGTCATGAGATATCCTCTGGGCATTCTTCATAGGCTCCGGAAATCCTGGTGGCCTCAACCGAATCCCGGCACTCATACAAACTCAAGCGGAATCATCTATCTCTCATAGGGACGAGATAGTGATCTTGCCATTCCAGGCCTTCTCACCCACCCCAAGTCTAAACAAACCCTTGTGCCTGTGAGTGAGGTTAACTTATCTTGGTTAATGTGAACTACATCCTAATATGCTAAGTATATTTACTTTAGTTTTCAGTTGTTAAAAAATCACTTCTGAAGGTTTCCCGGTTTACCTCTTTGGGCTCCGGCCCCTCACAAAAGCCACTCTTCTAATTGGATAACACACTACGAAACTAACTCCAAGGGTTACTCAAGTGCTACAGAATTGAACCAATAAAACTCTCTCCAATCCTAGGAGGCAACACAAAGAATTCTACTCCAATACTAGGAGGACAAGATGAATGTAACACAACCCAAGGGAAATCAAACAATATTATAACAAGGGAATGACCCACGTGTAACTGGAAGACTTTTACAATTCCACTTCACAATAATCATTCACAAAATAAAACATTAACGAATACAATCAATGAACTCATGCATTGGCAATATAATTTCTATATTTGGTTATTCTAAAACCATGTTCCTATCTAATGCATTTTCGCAGCAATTAGAATAATGTCATTCAAAGTTTACAATTGTAACAATAGATTCCCATAACATAACTATTTTCGCAACATATGCTAATCATGGTTAATACTAGACCTAACCAAAATTGATTATCCATGTCATTACATAACCTTATTTTAACAAAATATTAAAACCATACTGGTCAAGAAAATCTTCTCATATTTAAATTTACTAAGCACTTATTAAAATCAAAACGTATTTCGTAATCCAAACAAAATTAATTATACAACAAAATCTTTAAATAAAATTAAATCTACCATATATATAATATTAATTAAATTCTATATATATATATATATATATATATATATTAAAATATTATATATATATATATATTCATATATAATAATAAAAAAATACATACAATATATATATATATACAAATTAAAAATTATATATATATAAAGTAAATTAAATTGAAATAAAAATAACCTTAAAAACGAAATAAAATAAAACAAAATTAAAAAAAATTGAAAACAAATAATAAAAGGCTTAATTCATAAAACTAAATTTAATAAACGAAAATTTTAAAACCGACCGCAAGTATTAATGGCGAAACCAGACGGTACCTCGTCCGACGGACGGTACCACCGGTACCACAATCCCATCAAGTGCAAATGCTGACTGTACACTATGTACAGTCGGTCGGTAGGCGACGTAGGGGCCGCAGTCCCCAGTGGATAGTGTGCCCCCCGTATGGGTGGCACACTGTGCAGTGGGTACTGTGTACCCACTGTACATAAATAAAAACCGGTGGGGGCCGAGCCCCCCACCAAACATTACAAATTTTTTTTTAATAAAAATTTCGAATGACAAAAGTTTCAGACGAAACAAAAGAATTTCGGACGAATAAAAAAATTCAGATGAAATTAATTTCATACACAGGTACGATATGCTAGGCCGTACGCGGCCAAAATAAAAATGGCATAATAAAATTTTAACATACAAAAAAAATTTATATATATAATACTATAGGTTGCATATATCATTTCCAGAAAATGGTATATGCAATGTATATTATTATATATGTAATTTTTTTTTCCAGAACTTTCAATACTAGGGTAATTGAAGAAAAAATGTATAAACAACCAGAAAATGATTTTCTTTTGCAACCATAGCAAACTTTCCAACAAAGATTAAATTCAGAAAACAATAAAACCATTCCCTTTCCTTTGTGTTTTCAAAATTTCAATGACACAAGAATAATGATTCAAAGATCTGGTTTTCTCTTCCACCATTTTTCTAATAGGGTTTGCATTTCCAAAATAAATAAATCTGAATATCAAAATAATGGAGTTTAACCTAGGGTTTCAAGAAAATTCCCCATTTGCAAATTTCTTCAAATTTAAACAAACTAGGTTAAACTAGAAATATTAAAACAAGAAATAAAAAGGAAAACCTGGTTATTTGCAGCCACCAAGATTATTGATGCAGACTTTCCTTTGAGCTCTTCACAATTCTTTTTCCACAATGCCAAGAAATTTCCAGCAAGCTTCAATCTACTAATTCCACCTTCTTTATAGAATTTCTCTCCCTTTTCAATTTAATTCTTCAACCAGAAATAATTTCTTAAACTTTCATCAAAAATTTCTCCAACAATTTTCCTGCCTGTCCAAAAAATGAAGCAAGAAGAATCCCCAAATTTTCTGCCCTAAACTTATAAAATAACAATTCCAAAATAACCTAATGTAACCCTAATTCACTTTCAAATGCAAAAGTTGAATTTACAAGTTAATTTCATTTCCCTCTTTTTCAAAAGCCCTAACTTTTGACTTTTAATTAAAATTCTAATTTCTCAATATTCCCTTTTTGATTTAATTTAAACTTTACAATCAAATACTATTACATAATTATTATAAATTATCTAATAACTAAATTCAAACACAAGAGATTTAAATTTAATTAAATAAACAATTTAACTTTAATTAACTTACTCACAATTATTTATTAATTAAATTTAATCCTTTGAGATTTAAATCTAATTAAATAAATATTTTAACAAAACTAACCCACTTTCAATTATTTACTAATTTAATCCAACTCCATGAGATCTAAATTTAATAAATTAAATAATTCAACTTTAGTAAGCCTACTTACAATTATTTAATAATTAAATTTAATCCCTTGAGATTTAAATTTAATTAAATAAATAATTTAAGTTTAATTTCGAAAAATCTATTTAAATATAACCAAAGAGCATAATATTAAATACTATAAAATCACCATTTCTTCCAGCCAATGCAATATTCAAAAGATCAATTTAAAGGGTTAGCACATTTCGAGATATTACAAAAACATCCAATAAGATATAACATGACTCAATCATCAGAACTGACGACACACTAAGACTAGGGTGTAGACCTGACACATGTTACCAAGTTACTATCTCCCATTCAACTTAACCGTTGGATCGACACACTCAGACCTGTGGAACCAGGTGGAGTCGATGTCATGTACCTACAACCTGTAATCAAATAATCAACATAATATATGCAGTATATAATTCACACCGTGAAGAAGAAATCTCGGAATCGCAGGGCGCTCGCAAGCGAGTGATGCAAATCCGTCTCCTTCACCAATACACTCATCCAAGACTGACACTAACGTCATAACAATAGTTTCATAACTAACCACATGATAATTCTACTGTCAGCATTCATTCATCAAAGCATGTAAAATCAAATCAGATAATCACATCACATAGTAATAGTTTGTCGCTCAAGAGTAGCGATCAAAATATCATAATAAATATGTCCAGTATCTCAGTAGCTATAATCCAAACAAAGCATAAACAACATGAAAATAGAAGCAAAACGGAGGGGTATTACATCTAAGGTCTTGAAACCTCTAGATCTAGCATGTAGGTGAATTACCCTGAAAATGAAAACCTTACTATGCAACGTCACAACTTTTCACTTCAAATGATCTTCAAGTCTTCAACCTAAATCTAAAAACATAAAAACACAAGGGAGGAAAAAAAAAACTAATTGTTAGTAAATGAGGGTTTTCCTTGGTCAAACCCATTGTTGGTAATTAAACCTCAGAATGAAATGAAATAATGAAGGGAAATTTTGAATGAATAAAGTTCCATGTTGCAACTCACCAAACCCTTGTAATGAAATTTGCAAACTTTTATGAAGTGGCTAGCTTGAATACAAATATTGAATCAAATGAATGCTTGATATATCTTGACTTCAATTGCTTGCTTGAATCAAAATCCTACATCACAAATGTTAGCTCAAGAACACACATGATGTAATAATATCTTTGAAATGATGCTTGAAAAGATGATGGCTCTAAATTCTTGATGAATTTATCTTGAGTTCTATTGTGAACTCCAATTTTCTATTATGAATGCTCTCAAAAAATTCGTAGATGAAAATGAGTGAAAGAACCTTGAATTTATACTTATCCATGCCTAATATCTAGAAATTACACTACAACAAGCTGACATATGAAATAATTGATTAAAGGAGGCTAAATCCTACCAAGATTTAAAATTAAATCCCAAAAATAATTTGAGGGGGACTAAGATGCCCTAGGTGTCTTCTTAGTCCTGAGGCTTGAAACTCGAGGCATAGACTCCAAAAAGGGGCCTATTTAAGGTGCCTTTAAAAAGAGGGTCCCAAGACCTTTGGGGGAAAAATATTCTCTAGGTGGCATCTTAGTCCCGAATCAAAAATACAGAACACACAACTAGAATTATTAAATTATCATTTATCCTTTGATATTTGTCATGATTAGCCATAAAAAGATATAGTTTATTAGGCTTGTTGATGTAAAATTAGAACAATTAATATATAAATAAGGATAAATAAATTTTTTGGAAGCTTTTCAATATAAGAATGAAGTATAAATGATTGTGTTGGTCGTTCCTATGTTTTCATTGATGTCAACATGGTAATAACTACATGGTGATAATAGTATGGGAAGTTTGCTTGGTTTACCAGAATTTGTTCTATGCCACTAATACTCCTTTGTGATGGATTAGTATGTTGGTATTTGACTCTGGAACTCATTGCAAGATGTGATATGACTTTGATATCCTAACCATGTTTTATTGACTCATTCAAATAGATATATCTTAGAACTTAAGACGTCTTTTGCTATGAACAAAAAATTATCTTTGCAAGAGTTTAACTATGTATCTTAATATGTTCTTTGTGAGGTATAATGTATGGGATATTCCACATTCTACAAAGGTAAACATTCTTATATGGTAGTTTTGTTGATAATCTCTAAACTACAAATTTAAGGAGTAAAAGGAGGGTTCCCCAAGGCTTTCTAGGGTTTTCACCTAGAAGAAAGGGGGTCTCTTTTATGCACCTAAAACTTTGCATTTCATTCAATATTAGGGGTTAAATGTGATTGAATTTCCTATATGTAGTATTATAAATGCAATAATCTGATGAACGAAACTAACTATTGAATACAAGCTAATGAAATCTACATTATTTGAAAGAACATGATGATATGCAAAAATAGTAAAATAAAGACGATTAAAGGAAAAATAACAGAACAACTAAAACAAGTGCACCTGGAAAATGATGAGGACTAAAGCAGAGATTGCAAAAGCCTCTAAAAATATGGAAAATCTTATTTTTTTGCCAATTGGGACACTTACGCCAGATTGGGTGACTTAGTCCCAATCCTGGCAAACTACTTTGGGCTCCATTCCAGCCAACTAGGTACCCAAATCTCTAGAAATCCTTGATAGAATCATGTAGTGGGACTAAGTTGCCACTATTGGAAACTTAGTCCATTTTAAATTTTCAAGAAATCTGAAAGTGGAATCGGAAGCCTGCAGTCTGCAATTTGTTTTTCCATTGAAGTTTGGGTCCAAATCTGCAAAATCACCTGCAAACTGGAATATATTCTAGTTTTTGATGTGGGGTTTTCCTTGACCAAAACCCTAGTTGGTATTTAGATTTTGAAAGAGATAATAAATCTACATAAACCCTAGCCCTAAATGTGTCCAAAACTAGGAAAATCCAAAGTAAGGAAAAACCCTATTCTAATGTGCTAGAATAAAATGCATAAATGAGACTTGAATTATGCAAGACTTCAATCCAAGAAGCTCTAAAACATTAAAAATGAATGAAAATGTAATGCAAACCTTAAATCTAAAGATAGAGAGAAAATGGAAGATGGAATCACTTTGAAAACAAGTCTTTAGGTGTGATTTGATGGCTAGTTGCATCTCCTCAACCTAGATTTCTCCATGATTCTCCATAGACATACATGATCAATCCTTTGCAATGTGAGATCTTGAGGAGAAGTGAGCTTGAAGACCTACAAAAACCCTAGTTTGTTACCCTACTCTTCAGATTTATTTTAGAAAGAGAATTGAATCTTCTTTTTGAAGATGTTCAACACTTGATTCTTGAGTTTTCTTATGAAAAATGACTAAACGGTCTTGAAAAATGACCTAAAAACATGTATTTATAAGCAACAATACCTAATTGTCGGTCATTTTTACCTAAGAGGCCGACACCCATCGAGAATTTTTAGCAAGTCAGATATTTTCCTACTAAAAAATGCAAATAACCCTAAAATGGACTAAGTCGTCACATGGGTGACTTAGTCCCACTAGGGGTTTTTGAGATTGGATTTATGATATTTGAGTAATTTTGATGCTTGAAAACATCAAGTTTCCATAGTCTATGATCATGAATTGTTTTGTTTTTTGGATTGAAACTATGTGCATTTTTGTGAATCAACATTTTAGATCAAACTCCATGATCCATCCTCCGGATAATCCATGCAACCAGAGAGGAGAAAAATAGAATGAGATAGCAGACTTAGAAGGTTAAATAGGTGAGGGGGTGAGAGGGTTAGAAGACACTAAAAAAATTAGACCCAAAACATAAATACCTAAATAATAAAATAAGAACTAACCCAAATAATAAAGTAAGAAGAGAGACCACAAAGAAAAATGAGGAATACATAAAGTAAGACAAAAAAAGGAGAGAAAATTAAAAATTAAATTAAGACCAAAAAATAAATGGGAAAAAACTAATGAATAGAAGAATGCAAAAAGTGATAAAATAAGAAACCAAGTAAAATAATTTGAAACAAAGAGGAAAGGACATAGTTTATACATATGAATAAATAAATGGGAAAAAACTAATGAAGAGAAGAATGAAAAAAGAGATAAAATAAGAAACCAAGTAAAATAATTTGATCTGAAATGTTGATTCACAAAAAAGCACACAGCTTCAATCCAGAAAACTAAATAATTTTGATGCTATTTGCAGGACTTGTATGGTTTCTTAGGTGAAATAGGCCTCAAATTCAAATATAATGAGTCTTAGGGGCCTATAAATGTTGTTTTGAGAGGGTGATTGATGCAAGATTGTCTAAAGTAGGACCAAATTAGCAACAAATCTATCCTTTTCTTCAAAGGTATACAATTTTTTGCGACACAGTCTCTTTACTAGAAGTATGATGGGAAATTAATTTCTTAGATCTGAAAGGTGCTTGCTTTGAGGATTATTTTTTTGTTTGAAGAATTGTGGTTTATTCTTGGTTGACTCAATTACTATAATATATAATGAAGTCTAATAGTTGACTTGGTATAATGCACTACATAGATGAAATGATTAATCTTATATGGTGTCGACAAAGAAATGTTTTTATTATTTTTTGTTCATCCAATTAGGTTGACCTAATTGATGAATAATATATACCTATATAATTATGAGATAGAAGCAAGCGAAAATTTTGTGTAAGTTTGTGCAAGAAAAAGTGTCGAAAAAGAGATATATGTGGGTGTATGAACAAGCAAGAAAGGAGTGAATGTCAATGAAGGAGAAGATCAGTGCCTAATTTTTTTATTAGTAATATAAATTTGCTGAGTGAGGTAGTAGTCTATATTCTGAGCTTTAGTGGAACTGAACCCTATACATTGAAGGTGTATTCCATCAGTTCATCATTTTGACAGTGAGCCACCATCATTGTATTTTGGCAGTGAGCCATTTTTTGTACCCGAGCTATGAGATTTTTAAGGAAAGCGAGTCTTGGTAGTGAGCCTTGTAATATTTTATATATGTATATAATATGTTGTGAGTTAACCCTCACTATGTGTTTTCCCATTCTAGGTTTTCCATGTAAAACTATTGGTGTTCATGTGCATTGTCTTGCTTTTATGTTCTCTCTTGTTGAATTAGTCAAAATTGTGATAATGGTTAAGTGAATTTTATTATCAGTTTGTGGAATATTGATTAAACCACCCTCTCAATAGTCCAGATGTTCAAAAAAAGAAAGGTGGGCCCAAACATGTGTTAAAATACAATAGAATGCATTTTTCTACACTACATTTAGCCCCCACTTTAGTGAGAGGATGAACTTGCTTCAAACTCACACTAAAGTAGCCAGCCACATAATCAAGAAGGGTTTAAACATACAAATGTTATTAATATAGGATTACAATAACCAAGAGTGTGGCCAAGGCCCTAGGATCAAGATTATATGGTGGACCAACATAGGCAGAAAGGAACACACTTGCAGAT
Source organism: Sequoiadendron giganteum (assembly GCA_007115665.2). Lineage (NCBI taxonomy): Eukaryota > Viridiplantae > Streptophyta > Pinopsida > Cupressales > Cupressaceae > Sequoiadendron > Sequoiadendron giganteum. The sequence continues at coordinate 173,623,834 of CM021103.1, read as the reverse complement.
AATATATGAAGCCATAACCAGATCACAAACATACACCATCAAAGATAGAAAAAGGAAAAAGGAAGAACAAATATGTAATGGATCAAGCTTCGACTAGTTTTCCAATGAGTTGTGGACCAGGTCTAGGTTGTTTATCTAATAAGGCTTACAAGTGGAACACATTGTCCACTACGCAAATAAAATACATGCTCACAAGGGATAGTGAAGCTAGTTGTCCACTAGGTGAGCCCCAAGTGGTCCATATCAAAGTCATGTCCCCATGACTATGATAAGGAAAAAAATAAAAATGCATGCTCAGAAGGGCTAGTGAATCTATTTGTTCACTATATGAACCCCAAGGAACCATATCAAAGCCATATCTCCATGAATTTAATAAGGTACAAAGAGAAAATGCAAGCTCACAAGGGCTAGTGAAGCTAGTTGTACACTAGGTGAGCCCCAGGAAACCATATCAAAGCCATACCTTCATGACTTTAATAATGTACAAAGATGAAACACAATACGAAAGAGGGATGTTCAAATGGTTTTTTATTAGTTCATGTGAGGTCTTAATGTCTCCAAGAGAGGACCAATCAAAGGATAAATGATTCAAAACTTAGGGGATGGTGTGTTGCATCACCACTAAGAGGAATGTAATATGATAAGATAGATCAAGATATTGAAGGACATTACTCCTAATGTCACCACAAAGAGAAAAACACATCGCATGAAATAAGAAAGAAACATCAAGGAACATGGAAAAAAGTAAATGAAATCATGCCAAAATAATGCCAATGTATGCCCCCAGTTTAAAGAAATTTCTAAACACCAAGCTATGATAAATTAATTTAAAGTAGAAAAACATGAAAAATAATATGGAAAATAGGGTTGCCTCCCATAAACACATAGGGGATCTATTGATTCAAGGTCAGTATTTTTCTTTTCTGCAATGATATTAGGGAGCTTGAAATTGTCATCATTCCCCAAATACACATAGAACTGAAAGAATGACACAAAGAGAGTGAAAAAAAGAAAAACCTTTTGAGTCAACATGGAAGATACATAGGGTATCTCAACACCTTGCATCATCCCTAAAAGGAAAACACAAGAAAAAAATGCAAATGAAAGGTAAAAACCAATGAAAATGCAAAGACTTATGGAATATAGAAGATTGTAGGTACAAATAGAGGAATGTACAAAGAGAGAAAAAATAAAAAAATGAGGGATCACATTACACACATGCAATCAACCAAAAGGAAAGAAAAAAAATGAAAGAAAAAATAATAGTAAAGCACATGTGAGTCAACCATCCAATAGGTCATCTGCATCCCATTCTTGTTTGTACTATATGCACAATATAGATCGCTAGTGAGAGGGACACCATCAATTGTTGTATTAGGAGAATCATTAGGTCCAAAACATGGTAAATCACTTAGTTTAGGAGGATCATCATGATTGTTATTGTCTAGGCTCATAGAAGAGGAAAATAGAAAATTCAACTCATTATGAACTTGCTCATCAATTTTAACGGTTTCTTCATCGTCATCCAAGTTAACCACAATAGGAGGCTGAATAATAATATCCATAGAAGGTGATGGTCCCGGTTGTGTTGGAGACATAGGATATATTTTTTTTGGTAATCGAGGAGGCTCATCATTTATTACTTCCATCAAGTTTGGATTTTTATTTTCTAGCACTTTGGTTTCTTTTATTACAGTTTTCAAGTTGTGTTTGTGTAGAAGCAGGTTTGCCAACCATATGTTTATTTTCTTACTATGAGGGAAGAATAGAAGAAACCATGGAAGGTTATTCAATCACTTTCATTTTGCATTTATAAATTTGTGGAATAGTGAAAAAGTTGTCTATGGAATGCTATCATATGGTTTTGGATGTAGAGCACACCCACTTTTCCAATTTCATTCAAGGATAAACAATGAGATATAAATGAAAGGTAGAAAGAGATCTTGCTAAGGGTTGTCATAGGGACTAAATATGATCTATTGAGGGGTTCCACACCATGTTTAGACTTGGAAAAGATAATGTAATGGAAAATGTAATGCAAAACCCTAGTTGAATGTAAGGACCTACAAGATTATATAGAAATGCTAATGAAACAAAACAAAAAAGTAATGGAATGAATTATGTGCACCTATAAATATGGAAGTGGTTGGAAGATACTTAGAAATATTGAAAATTTTGACTTTTTTACTGACTAGGAATCATTCGCCAACCTGGGTGAATCAGTCCCAGATCAAGGTTTTTGCATGGGAAACTATTTTGGGAAAATCGGTATCTAAATCTACAAACAGATCTGAAAAATACCTACAGAGGGAATCACTCACCACTTATGGTGAATCAGTCTTTTTTTTTCTTTTTTTGATAATCAAATACTCCAATCTACAATTCAACACCTACTCTTTCCTTCTAAGATCAGTCCTGAATCTGAATCTACTAAAATACCTGAAAAATAAAATATAATTTGATTTTCTTATGGGGGTTTGCCTTGGTCAAACCCCTAGTTTTTTAATTAAACCTTGATGGAAATAATGACATGTGCATGAAAATCCTAGCCTTAAGTATGTCTAAAACTAATAAATCTAAAACATAATGCAATCCTCTTCTAATGTGCAAGAACAAGATGCATGAATGAAACTTGAATGATGCAAGACTCACTTTAGGGGATCTATAATCACCTCAAATGAATCTCATTGATGCATAAAATTTCCTTAGGATGAGATTATATTGAAAATGGAAGATGGAATCACTTAGAAAACAAGTCCTTAAGCTTGTCTTGATGGCTAGTTGCATCTCCCCAACCTAGATTTATTCATGATTCACTATAGAGAACCATGATCAACCCTTGAAAATGCTAGATATTGAATGAAAGTGAGCTTGAAGACCTACAAAAATGCTTTAATGCTACTCCAAAGCTTCAAATTTACTTTCTCTTGAGACTTGAATACTCTTGTGAAATATTTATGACACTTGACTCTTTAATTTTCTCTTGAAAATGATTGCTCAAAAATGGATTAGATTGATAAAAATGACTTGAAAACTTTCTTGTGTAAGCATTAACACATAATTGAATGTAATTTAGATCTCAAAGGCTGACATCCACCAAAAATTTGAATTAAATTGGTGAATTTTCCACTCAAAATTTAAAAGTCCCCAAATGGGTCTCATTCGCCACCCTAGGTGAATGGGTTCCACCTAAGGGGAATCATTCACCCAAGGTGTTGAATGATTCTCACCTTAGTTTTTTGAGGTGGGTTTTAGGGAATTTTAGGGTTTTAAGTGATCTTATGGATTTTTAGGTGAAATGAGCCTTGAGATCCAAATTTATGGGTCTTAAGGTCCTATAAATGATGAATTAGAGGGGTAATTAATGCAAAGGTACTAAAATAGTTCCAGATTAAATGAGAAATTAGCCTATGTTTAAGAAGGGGGTTGATTTTCATGATTACAATTTTCTTAAGAGGTGGATTAGGACTTGTTTGGTTTTCTCTTTGTCTTTTGTAGGAAATAGGAAAGGAATTTTGTATGGATGAGTCATGGTTAGTCGAAAGGGATTTAATCTCAATATTTTTTTCTTTAAGGGAAGGAGGTTTAATCATGGGTGGGGGGGAATTTTCAAGGGATAGCTTGGCTACGCATTTTTCTTTGAAATTTTGGTAGGATAGGAAAAAAAGGTCCTCATAGGGTCTTATAGGTTCCATGGGCTCAGGCCAAAAATAGTCTAAGGAAAAATTTCCATAGGAAGATGGATGTCTAAAGCCACTATGGTTCATAGTGCATATTTCATTGTCGACTAGAAAATTTAAGCACTTGGGGACACCGAATGGGACCACATACATGGACTGAAGCCATTAATAGCCTAACTTCACACAAAATTTATTTGAATTATCAATGATAGAGAATGATACATTTAATTTCTTTGGTCCTACTTGTAAAGGGAGTGTGATCGAGCCCATCAGAGCACGAGGAACACCATCATGCATTTTAATGAATTTTGTCAATTTATCATAACTATCTTTAGTAAGTTCATGCACATATAAGAGTTATTTTGTGATCACATTCTTTCCATAGATGGGATCAACTAAAATATCAAGAGTGGTCTTGTCATTGATTATTTCGGCTATGTTAAGAGGACCATCAGGTGAATTTTTTATAGTTTATTCTAAAGATAAATTAATGTCAACGAGAATTATGGTTTATTTTTTATGAGGCTTGATGTTAATAACTACTATCATTATAATAATAGGAGTTTATTGTTCACAAGGCTCGATTTCAATCACTCCTATCATTGTATTAGTAGGACTCTGGTCATTAGTATCCATAGCTTTTTGTTCATTATTATTCATGGTATCATCATTTGTGTTGACACTCATCACATCAAGCTTAGTTTTGTTATCCTCAACAAATGACATATTGTGGTTAGGCATGGGATTGGAAAATATTTGCATGTTTTGGTTAGAAGGAGCTACACATTTATTACCTTTGTCATTTACAAATCCAATCTAAATATGAATAGAATCAATGAGGTCTTGCTCAAGATGTTTAAGAAACTTCCATTGTCATGTATCATGTCCTTTTTTTTGGTGATAAGAACAATAGGTGTTGTGTCTAAATCTCAAAGGTATCGACTTGCTAGGGTCAAGAGGTCGAATAGGAGGTAAGGTAAGCATTTTTTTGTTTATTAAAAGAGTCATGATATTTTAAAGTGTGTCGAGTAAGGGAGTAAATTGTCTTTGTGGATCCTCAAAGATATACGGATTATTCTTCTTTATAGAATATACTTGGGTATCAACTTGTTGGGTAGGTCGTGAGGTAGAATTTTGTTGAAGGAAAGTTTTTTTTTCTTTTGAAAGGCTAGTAGGTGTTTTGGTTTGAAGGTGTGAACTTTTCAGGATGGGTAGAGGTGGTTTTTGATTCACAACTACCTAAGATTTTTTTATAATCTCAAAGAGTAGTGCATAAGTGCATGAAGGAAGGGAATTTCATCATGCTAAGCTTGTCTCATACCTTACTTTGTAAATTTTCTATGAACATCTTCTAAAGGTTAGAATCGAGAATCTTCATAGTGATTTGGGACTGAAGTGATTGGTAGCGTGAAATAAATTCAGTGAAGTTTTAACCCTCAAATTTTTTACATCTCATCAAATCAGATAATTTCATTTCAAGAATCATATGCACTTGGAAATTTTTGATAAAGGCTTCAACAAGTTCACTAAGTGAAAGAATTGAGTTATTCGGTAATGCAGAACACTAGTCCAAGGAAATGTCTTTCAAGGATCAAGGAAAAATCTTAGCAAATTTTTTTCCCTCAAGGATAAAGTCACTACACAAAGTAGTAAAGGCATTAACATGATTAGTAAGATCTCATTTTCCTCCATATTTCTCAGATCTAGTGAGCTCTATACCTTGTGGCACTAGAGTTCTCAATATCTCCAAATATAGTGGAGTTCTTTTGACATACTATGAAGGTGGACCATTTTGAATTTGATTTATGGTGGAAAATTGGCATTGAATGGATGAAAGGATTTGTAAAAGGTGGTTAATGATAGGCTCATTTTTTTTTTTTGAGATGAAGGTGGATATAGCGGTGGTGTGTATGTGTTGGAAGGAAAAGTGAATGAATAGATTGTGGGAGGAGATATAAGGTTAGATGCCACATAGGTATAAGGAGCACTAGTGGAAATGTTTGAGGTGGGAAGGAAATTACTAGTTGGTTGAATCATTGTGGTCACTTGAGGATTTGTATAGGTGGGAATGGAGGTTATGGTTGAAGGGGAGGAATTTGAATTCCACCTTTGTTTTGTACATTGTTTGAAGTTTGAGCATCATTGGTGGTGGAAGGAAGATTTTTTACAAATATTTGAGCTATGTTTTGTGCAACTTCCATTCCTTCATCACTTTCCATCATGCAATGAATACTATATATGGTAGGTATAATAGTGTTTGAAATATTTTTAGTACTCACGCTATCTTGTAAATAGTCTAAGTCTTCATGAATTTTCATAGTTTTCTTAATGGATATGATCAACACTATTGGAACACTTGGAATATAATTTGTAGGTAAGGTAGGCATAGAAAAAGAGGTATCAGAGGTGCAATGTATACCTAGTGAACTAGTACCAACACTAGAAGTAAGAGAGCTTGATAACCCAAGATACACAATGAGTGTTTTATCGCATGATGCCATGAGTCTTGCACTTTATCTAGCCACAATATCAATAGTAGGACACCAAGTAATACATCGCATGCAAGTGATAAACCAAAGAAAGTGGAATGAACATAATATCCTATGCTTATAATTACACTTGAAATGAAAGAAATTGATATAACAGTAACTCTACAAAATTTAATAGAAAACTGAAAGCATCCAACAAAGGCACAAAAAAACACTTTAAAACCCTAGGGACTAAGACAACTGGAAAGCACTATCAAAGTTAATAGGGACTAAGACGCCAATAGGGTGTCTTGGTCCTATTGGAGAAATTTTGACGTTCCAAAAACTAGAACAGAATGCAAACAACTCAAACAAGGTTTTGAGCCAAAACCCCACAGAGGGACTTGTTGGCACTCTCAAATTTTGCAAATTTGAGATGCCTATTTTCAAAATTTTGCTTCTACACTTTCAAAAGTGCACTTGAAGAATCAATCCTGATTGACCCACTTTGGAGGCTTATAATTTAAAACCTGTTTATTGTCGTGCCAAACCTAGTTGTAGACATATTCAGTTGACATATGTGAGCAGGCATGTTAAATTTTAGCTTATCACGATGAGTTCTAATAGAGTTTCAAAAAGTGAAGCTGGAAGGTTTTTGCACTGTTCTGTTGTTTGCAGATTGTTAGTTTGCAAAACAACTTCCTATTTGAGCTTGGTTTTTGCAACCAATTCACTATCATGTCAAAATGAATGTTGTTCCATATTCCCCATGCCTAAATGATCTCGAGTGTCATTTTGCAGAGCTTCATGATCTGATTTTCTATTTTTAGCAGATTGAAACCAAATGTAGTTTGTTTTGTTTTGCAGCTGCATTCCTGACAGCCTTTATGAGAGGCCAACTCCGACCATCAATATCCTTTGATCGGTGATGTTTCAAAGAAATTCCTTTTGCACACATTCTAGGGGTACCTTAATGTTTCACTATTTCTGATGGCAAATCGCTAGGGGTTGATTGCTATGTTTACAAATTAGCAAGTTGGGTGTGCTCTAATTGGTGCAGAATAGTTGATGTTTTAGAAAAGTTTAAAAGGGCAACTTTGTCGGTTAATATCCGGTTCCTCGTGATCTATTTCTTTGATCCGTCTTTTGCACTATACTTTTGGGACAAATAAATGTGTACTTACAAGTTTTTAAGGTCTCATGAGGTCGTTTACCCAATTTTCAAGATCGACTCCTAAAGCAACTTGACCTGTTTTACCCATTTTGTAAAAGTGCTAGAAAGTCATTTTTAATGGCGACCTAGTTCATTTTTCAACTTCTAAGCTATTCAAAAGGCAGTGTCAAATCATTCGAACATGAATTTTGTTTGAAAATGAATTTTTTTTTAGTTGGGCCACTTGGGGCCTGACATGCTTTGCACGATCATAAAGTTGTGAGTGTAGCATTGTGGCCATCTTTTGATATGAATTGTTCTAATTAGTGAAGCAGGGTGATCATAAGGAATACAATGAAACTAAAGGGGGAGACATTTGGAATGTTTTGAATGTTACTAATTTCACATAAGCACTCTTCTTGAAACAATGAGGCCACAATTATTGCTATGTACAAACAAGATCAATCGGGAGCAATCAGGAGCAAGGTAAAATGCATCCATTAAGGCATTGAGCCTTGAGAAGGCTTGTGCGGCCAGCAATGGAATGCCATGAAGGCAGGGTGTGAATCACATTTTATGTTGAAAGGCTTAGTTGGAAGTGACAGTGTACAAAATGAAATTGATTTCTTTGAAGAGGCTTTTGAAAATTCTAAACAAAACCAACCAGCTATTGAGTGAGGAGTTGAGCCCAGTATTGTGCATGAATGCATAAAATTAAGGAATTTAAAATGGAGGTTTAGAGTATGATCAAGGGCTGCAAACAAGGAATGCCCGCGGGTGAGGAGGAGCCCACGAAGCAAGGAAATAAAGGGTGTGGCCTATTGTAGGGGTCGCACAGGTGTTGAGTCACAAGCAGTGAATAGGATCTCGAGGGCAATAAAGTGAATCGGTGGCACATGAAGCCTATAGCACCGTGGATGGTGCGTGAGCATGAGAAGGCATGCGGGTAGTGAGGGGAAGCCACCAGGAAAGTAGGTGCTCACAGCCAATAGAGGACATGCTACCAGGGAATGGTGAAGTCTGCCACCAGTGGAAGAGAGGCCTGTTCCATGAGAAGGGTGTGTGGCTAGTGGAAGAAGGAAGGCCCGCAATAGGTGGTAAGCCCGTACGCTAGAGGAGGGACCACATACAGCCCGCAAGAGTAGGTGAAGACCAGCGCAGGAAGTATAAGTCGCGGCCATGAGGAAGAATGAGCAATAGTGAAGAGGGTGTGGCCTATTGTAGTGGTCGCACCACTAGAGTGGAAGCCCGTAGTAGTGTGGAGGAGCTCAATGAAGGACGCGACCAAAAGTGTGAGGAAACGATAGATAGCAAAGAGCCGCACATAGCAACAGCTGGAATGGCCCAAACCAGTACCAAAGAGAGCCCATGGTAACCAAGTGCAAACGAAGATTTAGGGAATTCTCGTCGACCTCACGAGAATGCCGATGATGAGGCCAAAATAGTTGCGGGGTATGCGATCACGGGAGGAGCCCGAAATTAAAATTTAAAATTTTAGTTTTTACATAGTTTTAAAAATGGTGGTGGGGCCCAAGGGTAAAGTAAAGGCATAAGTAAAGTTTTCTAGGTTTATTTTAATTTTTTAATGCCTTCTTGGGAGAAAAATTAAAATTTTGAATTTAAATGAGTAAATTAAAATGGCATGAGTAAAATTTTAATAGTTTACACCATAGTGTAATAGGGTAAAAATAATATTTACAGGAAAATGATTTTATTAATCATTTTGTGTTGCATGAGGTGAATAAATTTATTCACTGTATAAATGGTGAATATTATTTTATTGAAAGGGGGTAAATTTTTTAAATCGAAAATTTAAAACATTGAGTGAATACAAGTAAGTTGAAATATTTGAAAGAAATATTATATTTACTGATGATTATAATGTGTAGTTCCAACATTGAAAAAGAGGAAATATTTCAAAGTATTGGTGCAACAAATAAAGAGGAGAAAGTAGAAATAGTTGTGCATGGGAAGAGATATTTTGAGCAGCTGGATAAAATTTGGAGAATCTCCACATGGGCAGATTTTCTATACAATTTCATGAATTCAAGAGTGAATACAACCAGTTTATGTAATTAACATCGTGAAGTGCTTTCACATTCATGAATGTCATCAGATTGTCTCCATATTTTTACGCTTTCAGTCATGTAAATTCAATAATACAAAGTTTCTTTGAATTTATCATCTCAAGTTTTATGAGATTGTTTTGTGTGTTCATTGTTCAATTTCAAAGAAATGGTTAAGAATACTTTGAGAAGGTGATTGTGATTTTTGGTGTGCAAATGGGATCTAATAATGAGAATCTGATTTATATCAAGAAAGGGATTGTTGGTGTAAGGCACTAATAGTTGATGCAAAGCATCAACAAGTTTAATCCACTGGTTCAAGACTGCTTGCTGGAGAGTTTATTTTATGTGTTTGACTCCATGGCCCAGAAGAGGCACTGATCTTTTTATGCAGTTTTGTGATTCTCAGAAACAATATTAATTGTAAAATCTTTTATAATCTTACTGTGTTATTGTGTGTCCTGCTTTCCAATGGCTGAGATAGGGTTGAATTGTTGAGAATTTAGCCAAATTTAAGGTAGTCAATGCTTCCCTTAGTGTATTTGAATTGGAAATTATCTGCTATAAAAATCAATGTCAATGTGTATGGTTGAATTAAGTTTTAAACATTGTATAGGTATACCCACCTTGGTCTTATAGAGCTAGAAGTGTAAGAGATGTTAGTCTTTGACTTAATCTTGTCAGTTGGCCACTAGCCTTTGTAGTTATCCTTGATAGGGGTTGGCTACCTCTTAGATAATTTCAAAGTCTAGCTAGGTTGCTATTTTAAACACCAAGAGAATGATGACTCTACTGGGGATGAACTCAAAAGTTTTAGTTATAGACGGTGCTGTTATAAAGTCATTAAAGTGTTGAATTATTTTTGTAACTAAAGTTTGCACATCATTGAATTATTTTCCCATCCGAGTCACCAACAGAATGGTGACTCTGCTGGGGAGGATTTGATAAAATTCTAATTGCATAATCTAGCCTTAAGAGTCATTGCATAGAGTCAAATGATTTACCATTCTGATTTAGTTCAAAGCTTGAAGGTATTCAACCCTGGAGAAGAAAGTTTTGCAATGAACCTGAACAGTGTTGTAATTTGTGGTGCTCTGCTAGTGGAAAGGAACTTAGAGAAATAATTTTAATTGTAAAAGAACTTCATACTACTTGAAGTTAGTCCTCTATGAAAAGAGGCGGCAACTCTATTGATAGAACCTACTACAAATTTGAAGAAAGTTCCAGATCTACAAATACAACCAGTCAGGAAGACAATTTGCAGCAGTTCAAAATTTTCCAGGTATTCTTCACTGTTGGTTTTCAAGAACTTGTGTATGAAAACCATATTTGAACTTCTTAGAAGAAAATTTGTTTCCCTATTGAGTGAGTTAGCACTGACAAAGGGAAAGAAGAGTAAAATTAAGTTTGCACACTTCCATTTGTTAGATCTGTTGAATGTAATTTCAGTTTCATTGAAAGATTATGTTTAGTGTTCAAATATCTGCTAGTTTGGATGGTTAGAATGCATTTGTGTATCTTAGGGGTTTCCATCCATTTGTGTTGTCATAATTTTCAAGCCCAGGTTGTCATTATATCAATAATTATCCCTGTTGTCCATCATGTGGTCAGGCTTGTAATTATGAACAATTAGTGAGCCTTAATTTGTAATATCCATGGATCACCAACGTAAAGTAGCTATACCAGTCAATAATTTGATGCAGCTTGTCAAGAAGTGTCAAAAGTACAATAATCTTCAAGCATCTAATACCCCAAAGTGTAAGAACCCAAGAGTTAATAAGCCTAGGTTTAGTCCTAAATGGAATGATGTATTTGAAAGAGGACTTAAAGAAATGGATGAAAGACACCAGTTGTTTCAACAAGCCTGATCAAGAGACCATCAAATGGTGTCTACTTGTGAAGTCATTTCACTTGATGTCAATTCTTTTGACCCATTGTATGGTCAGTTATATTTGTCATGGGTTGATTATGAAATTGAAAGTATGTTAGCTCAAGTTTATAAGGATATTCCTAGATTTGATGGGTATACCACATGTGAAGGAGAAATACATGTTCAAAGTTTTTCCACCTTCATGGAGAAATATTCATTCAGAGATCAGGATATGCAAATGATATTTTTTGTCAGATCTCTTGAAGCACAAGCTTGAGGTTGGTATCTAAGTTTTCCTGAGAAGTCATTTCCTTGTTGAGATGAATTAGTGGCCGCTTACATAGAAGAATTTGCAAGAGATCCCTCAGACCTTGTCATGAGGTTAAAGCAGATCAAGAAGCAAGATGAAGAGTCAAGTGTTGATTTTAGTCATAGATTTGTTGTTGCTCTTTCACTAATCCCAAAAAATTTCAGACCTAGTACTTTTGACTATATCCATATGTATTTTGAAGCTTATGAAGAAGGATCTAGTGCATTGTTAAAAGATTTTGAAATATTGATCATGCAAATTGCATACATAGTTCTGGATAATTTGGAGAAACAGAGGAATGAATATGTTCAAAGTTTGTTGTCTTCAATTATGGGAAAACTTGCTGATGAAAGCAGCAGTGGTGTGAATGAAAATGATCAGATGTTTTCAGACAAGTGCATACTTGAGAAGGTAGAAGATGAGAAGAATGCATCATCAAATGATGAGGAAGTTGTTAATGAACAACTTATAGAAGAAATGTACCCAACTACAAATCAGTAGTTGAGTCTCCCAAGCCGAGAACCTAAAGAAGAATATAAGTTGGATTTACTCTTTGAAGAAGAGATATGTGATCAGCAATGTTGTGATACAACTAATCAAATCAAGCCTAGATATGTTGAGTGTAGCAATGATGCAAGTCTGCATAGTGAGACAAGAGATTTTTCTGATTTAGGAAATACTCTTGAGAACATAAGTTTGTCAGGTGCTAGTGACAGAGTGTGTGATGAATTTCAGTTTGAAAAACAAGCCACAAGTAGATGCAATGAGGAAACCATTTCTAATTTTCAGTTTGATAGTGAAGATGTTTATGATTATCCTCAAGAGGATGCAAGTGACAAGTTCAGTGATGATACCCAATCTGATGTTGAAATGCAAAGTGATATGGATTGTTGTTTTGACAACCCAAAAGAAAGTAAGAAAGGAGAAGTGGACAGTTTATTTACTATGACTAGTTATGACTTTTCTTGTGATAATGTTGTCAGCAATTCTTCCTCCTATGATATGGGAGATCCAATTTATGATCAGCCTATTGAATTCTTAGAGTTTGAAGATGAGGATATTTTGATATGCTCTGATTTGCAATTTGATGTTGCATCCAATTCAAGTGAAGGTAAAGAAGAGGAAGTGGTTGAAACAATAGACCAAAACAATGATCTATTGACTTGTGAACAAATTTCAGATTTGTTGACCACAGGATATCAAAAATGTGCACATGAGGACAACTCTTAGTTGTTGTGTGCAACTCCTATTGACTTTGATATTGGTAATGACCTTCAAGATGCAAGGTATGATGCAAGCAAATCTGATTCTCTTTCCAATGATGATATGGATGAAGACAAACAACAAGCTGATTGTGATAATGCATTGTATGATGAGTATGAAGATATGGACACTGATGTAAGTTCAGAAATCTCTTTTGATGAGTTTGAAACAATAGATAACCATGAGGTTTATATATCCAATGAGTCAAATCTTGAAGATTTTAATGCAAATTTGAAAAATTCTTCGTTTGATGACTTGAATGAGCCTAGACATGAGTTTTTTCATATGGATGTTAATGCTGATTTCAATGAGAAATCAGATTATTCATCTGAACTAGAATTTCTTGTTGAGAAAGCTTGTGAAACTGAAGAGGTTGATACCTTATGTTCAGAGGATGACTATATGATTATAGATGATGATGAGTCAGAAATCCCTGATGACTCTCAATACCAAATGATGAAGAATAGTTACAAAGTGTGCTAATGCATGGGTGTATTTGTTTATGTACACTTGGAGATGGTTTCCATGATGAGCAAGATCTTTCGGTAAGTTCTTGTGATAATTTTAAGTCTGATATGCAAACTAGTAATCATTTTGAGTTTAATAGTTCCAGCCACAAGGCAAAATGTGAGTGCTATTTTTGTTAGCTAGAAGAGGTTTTCATAGAATGTGGTGATGTGAACAACACTGAGACAAGTTGTTCTCAGTTTGAGAATGATTTAGGTGATGGATATAATCAGTTGTTGCCACGTGATAATCATCATTTTGAAAGTATGCTTGACTTTCAAATGCAAAGTGATTGTGAACATGTTGATGATGTTGTGATTGATTGTTTGTTAGGAGATACCAACATGTTTTATCAGGTGGATGGTTGTGATCAAGCTATTCTTTTATATGGTCTTGATCCCCATTTTCAAATACTACCACTTAATACTAAATCAGTAGATGAAGAAAGTAGTAGTGATGTGATATATCTGATTTGGTTAACACTTGGTGACAGAGTTGAACAAAGAGAAAGTTCATATTTGCACAAGGGCGGTTTGGTATTGTTGTTTGCAAAGATGCGGTCACCAGTGTTGTGGTTTGATAGAGGCAAACATAAGTTGAGGGAGATCGACTCTTTTTGTAGAATTATGTTTGACAGAGGTAGATGTTGATTCCCGTTTTTCATTTGGTGACTTGGGGTCATCAAATGAAGTTGAAAAAATAAGGTTGAATAAAGGGGAGTAGTTTGAGGACATCTGATGGATTCAACTTTTGGTCTACTCTCCAGAGATCTAGGATCTTGCTATGCCCATAGGGGGCATACATCCCCAGTCGGAGCCACTGTTGGCACTCTCAAATTTTGCAAATTTGAGATGCCTATTATCAAAATTTTGCTTCTGCACTTTCAGAACTGCACTTTAAGAATCATTCCTCACTGACCCACTTTGCAGGCTTATAATTTAAAGCCTGTTGATTGTCATGCAAAACCCAGTTGTAGACATATTTAGTTGACATATGTGAGCACGCATGTCAAATTTTAGCTTCTCACGATGAGTTCTGACAGAGTTTTGAAAAGTGAAGCTGGAAGGTTTTTGCACTGTTCTACTATTTGCAGATTGTTAGTTTGCAAAATAGCTTCCTGTTTGAGCTTTTTTTTTGCAACCAGTTCACTATCATGTCAAAATGAATGTTGTTCCATATTCCCCATGCCTAAATGACCTCAAGTGTCAGTTTACAAAGCTTCATGATCTGATTTGCTATTTTTTAGCAAATCGAAACCAAATGGAGTTTGTTCTATTTTGCAGCTACATTCCTAACAGCCTTTACGAGAGGCCAACTCTGACCGTCAATATCTTTTGATCAGTGATGTTTCAAATCAATTTCTTTTGCACACGTCCTCGGGGTACCTTAATATTTCACTATGTCTGATGGCAGATCGCTAGGGGTTGATTTTCTATGTTTACAAATTAGCAAGTTGGGTGTGTTCTAATTGGTGCAGAACAGTCATTGTTTCAGAAAAGTTTAATCGGGTAACTTTGCCGATTAATATACAGTGCCTCGTGATCTGTTTCTCTGATCCATCTTTTGCATTATACTTTTGGGACAAGTTAATGTGTACTTTCAAGTTTTTAAGGTCTCATGAGGTCATTTGCCCAATTTTCAAGATCGACTCCTGAAGCAACTTGACCTGTTTTACCCATTTTGCAAAAGTGCCAGAAAACAATTTTTAATGGCAACCCAGTTCGTTTTTCAACTTCTAAGCTATTCAAAAGGTAGTGTCAAATCATTTGAACATGAATTTTGTTTGAAAACAATTTTTTTTTTAGTTGGGCCACTTGGGGCCCGACATGCTTTGCACAATCATAAAGTTGTGAGTGTAGCATTGTGGCCATCTTTTGATATGAATTGTTCTAATTAGTGAAGCAGGGTGATCATAAGGAATACAATGAAACTAAAGGGGGAGACATTTGGAATGTTTTGAATGTTACTAATTTCACATAAGCACACTTCTTGAAACAATGAGGCCACAATTATTGCTATGTACAAAAGAGATCAATCAGGAGCAATTGGGAGCAAGGTAAAATGCATCCATTAAGGCATTGAGCCTTGAGAAGGCTTGTGCGGCCAGAAATGGAATGCCATGATGGCAGGGTGTGAATCACATTTTATGGTGAAAGGCTTGGTTGGAAGTGACAGTGTACAGAATGAAATTGATTTGTTTTAAGAGGCTTTTGAAACTTCTAAACAAAACCAACCAGCTGTTGAGTGAGGAGTTGAGCCTAGTATTGTGCATGAATGCATAAAATTAAGGAATTGAAAATGGACATTCAAAGTATGATCAAAGGCTGCAAACAGGGAATGTCTGCGGGTGAGGAGGAGCCCGCATAGCAAGGAAATAAAGGGTGTGGCCTATTGTAGGGGTCACACCAGTGTTGAGTCACAAGCAGTGAACAGGAGCTCATGGGCAATAAAGTGAATGGGTGGCACATGAATCCTATAGCACCATGGATGGTGAGTGAGCATGAGAAGGCTCATGGATAGTGAGGGGAAGCCACTAGGAAAGTAGGTGCTCGCGGCCAATGGAGGACACGTTGCTAGGAAATGGTGAAGTCTACCGCCAGTGGAAGAGAGATTTGTGCCATGAGAAGGGTGTGTGGCCAGCGAAGGAAGGAAGGCCCATAGTAGGTGGTAAGCTCGTGCATTAGAGGAGGGACCACATATAGCCTGCAAGAGTATGTGAAGACCAGTGCAGGAAGTATAAGTCGCGGCCATGAGGAAAAACGACTAGCAGTGAAGAGGGTGCGGCCTATTGCAGTGGTCACACCAGTAGAGTGGAAGCCCATAGCAGTGTAGAGGAGCTCGATGAAGGACGCGACTAGTAGTGTGAGGAAACGACAGATAGAAAAGAGTCGCACATAGCAGCTGGTGGAAGGGCTCGAACCAGTACCAAAGAGAGCCCATGACAAGCAAGTGCAAATGAAGATTTAGGGCATTCTCTCGGACCTTGCGAGAATGCCGATGATGAGGCCAAAATAGTTATGGGGTATGTGATCACAGGAGGAGCCCGAAATTAAAATTTAAAATTTAAAATTTTACATAGTTTTAAAAATGGTGGTGGGGCACATGGGAAAAGTAAAGGCATAAGTAAAGTCTTCCAGGTTTATTTTAATTTTTGAATGCCTTCTTGGGAGAAAAATTAAAATTTTGAATTTAAATGAGTAAAGTAAAATGGCATGGGTAAAATTTTAATAGTTTACTCGATAGTGTAACCGGGTAAAAATAATATTCACAAGAAAATGATTTTATTAATCATTTTGTGCTGCATGAGGTGAATAAATTTATTCACTGTATAAATGGTGAATATTATTTTACTGAAAGGGGGTAAATGTTTTAAATGTGAAATTTAAAACATTGAGTGAATACAAGTAAGTTGAAATATTTGAAAGAAATATTATATTTGCTAAGAATTATAATGTGTAGTTCCAACATTGAAAAAGAGGAAATATTTCAAAGTATTGTTACATCAAATAAAGAGCAGAAAACATAAACAGTTGTGCATGGGAAGAGATATTTTGAGCAGCTAGATAAAATTTGGAGAATCTCCACATGGGCATATTTTCTGTTGTTGGGAAATCATGAGCAAATGTTGTTTGAGAGAATGTTTGTTGCTGGAAGGAAAAGGAGAAGATATTTGTTGATTTATTGATCAATGGTGAATGAAGATTCCAGATGGCAATTGTTGATCAAATTTGGGGCTTCTTCTATTTCCTTCATTCTTCTATATCTTCTCTCTTTCTCTCATTGATTAGAGGTTCTGAGATTAGAGTAACTGAGATTAGAATTTTGAAATTAGTTCTGAAAAGGTTCTAAGTTTTGTATTGGACTGTGTAGATAGAAATTTGTATTTTCTGAGTCACTATTTGAATCTGTAAGTTGCAATTTCATGAATTCAAGAGTGAATAAAACCAGTTTATGTAATTAACATCATGAAGTGCTTTCACATTCATGAATGTCATTAGATTGTCTCCATATTTGTACGCTTTTAGTCATGTAAATTCAATAATACAAATTTTCTTTGAATTTATCATCTCAAGTTTTATGAGATTGTTCTGTCTGTTCAATGTTTTGTTTCAAAGAAATGGTTAAGAATACTTTGAGCAGGTGATTGTGATTTTAGGTGTACAAATGGGATCTAATAATGAGAATCTGATTGATATCAAGAGAGGGATTATTGGTGTAAGGCACTAAAAGTTGATGCAAAGCATCAACAAGTTTAATCCACTAGTTGAAGACTATTTGCTGGAGAATTTATTTTATGTGTTTGACTCCATGGCCTAGAAGAGGCACTGATCTTTATATGCATTTTTGTGCATCTCAGAAACAATGTTAATTGCAAAATCTTTTACAATCTTACTGTTTTATTGTGTGTCCTGCTTTCCAATGGCTGAGAGAGGGTTGAATTGCTAAGAATTTAGCCAAATTTAAGGTAGTCAATGCTTCCCTTAGTGTATTTGAATTGGAAATTATCTGCTATAAAAAGAAATTTCAGTGTTTATGGTTGAATTAAGTTTTAAACATTGTATAGGTATACCCACCTTGGTCTTGTAGAGCCAGAAGTGTAGGAGATGTCAGTCTTTGACTGAATCTTGTCAGTTGGCCACTAGCCTTTGTAGTTATCCTTGATAGGGGTTGCCCACCTCTTAGATAATTTCAAAGTCTAGCTAGGTTGCTATTTTAAACACCAACAGGACTAAGACACTAGTAGGGGTGTTTTTATCCCAGTAGAGGATTTTTTGCAAAAAAACAACAAAGTTTGGATTGTTAAAAATGCTCCCAAGTTGCTTATTAAGGGACTTGACGTTTAGAAACAAAAAAGTATGCCAATGAATACAAGAAAAAGTAACTAATGGAAATCAATTGAATGCATTTTTTTTCAATTTTGAATGTAATAACAATGATCTTAAATGAAATTAAGATGATTAATAATGCACTTTTTTTAATTTTTAAATGAGATAAAATGATGCAAGAAAGAAAAAATGCAACTTATATACACTTTCACTAATGCAAATATGAGAAACCTTAGATGCACTTTCACTAATGTAAGATACAATGCAAGAATGAATGAAACCTAGATCTAGAACCTTAATGAACTCCAAATGAGAAAATGAATGTTCTAAACTGTCAGGTTCACTAAAATGAACACTAAGGAAAAGGGGGATGTTCTAGTTTATGGCCTAGGTTATAGAGCACCAATAGTTTCCTATTTTCATTCCATAATGCCCTAGGATCCCAAATTGGATTGAATATCAACGCAAAGGTGAGTCAATTGAAAACAAGGAAGACCTAGGGGTCTTTAAGCTTTAAAGGGTTCACCACCAAGTGAAATCTTGGAAAAGACAATTTATCTTTCACCTCACAAAACCTAGTAATTCAAGCCAAATAATGAATGAAAATGACAAAATTAAGTGACAAAAAGTTAGAATGTTTGTACTTGGGAAGTATGGAAATGTGATGAGGATTCAAAAAATGCAAAAATGCAATCAAAATATTGTAAGGAGGACTAAGATTCCCTTACTATTTTCTTAGTCTCATTGTTGTTTTCGAGCGAAATGTAGAATCATCAGATATCAAAACAAAATCTAAAATAATCTCTACAAACTACCCTTGGGAGGACTAAGACGCCCTTACAATCTTTTAGTCCTAATCTAAATTTCTGCAATCTCAAAATGTGATTTTGAGGCTCAATGTCTACACTTCCTTCTTCTTAGATCTCAGGTCCTAAAACCTCTAGATCTGTCTTGGAGGTGAATTTTCATGAAGATGACAACCTTTCTATGTGAAAAGGTGAAAATTTATTATTTGGGGTAGGGCTCTCTTTCACCTTTAGCATTTAGGACCTAAAAGGAGAGAAACAATCTTCACACTTTTCACTCAAGAACAAACCCTTGAGATTTCAATGCAAAGGATATTGAAATATTGCAAAGGGACTATCTTAAAGGCTAAATGAGATCTAATGAGGGGTTCACCACCAATTTTAGACTTGGAAAAGACAATGCAATACAATGTGAAATGCTAAACCTTGAATGACCTAGAAATATGAACAAAATGCAACAGAAAGTTATGAGAGAGAAAGTGTACACCTGGGAGAATAAATAAGGCGGAATGGAGGTCTGGGATTTTGGAAAATCTATTATCAGTGCTCAGTGGGACTCATTCACCAAGCTAGGTGAATTAGTCCTATTTCTAGGAAAATGTGCAGATGTAGGTTTCAACCAAAAGGGTACCTAGATCTATGAAAATATTCATCAGACCTGTACAGTGGGACTCACTTGGCACTTGTGGTGAATCAGTCCACTTCAAATTTTTTAGAAGTTTGAAACCTAATTTTTTTCCTCATGGTCTGTTTTGCTCTTTTTGACTAGTTTTCAAATCTGAAACAATAAATTTCCACTTGTAGACCTTCTCCAAGCTTCTCCAAGACTTGATGACAACTTTGACAACTTTATAGATTTGACAACTTTTCTCCAAAATTGTGCCTTGAAAAATCTATAACCTAGCTTTGTAAATCACACACAAGAAGAGGGAGAAATGTTGTGAGGTTAGTGAATAGGGGCTTGCCTTGGTCAAACCCCTTGTTGGTAATTAAACCTTGAAATGAAAGAAAATATAAATGGAGAATGATGAATGAAGAAATAGAAATGTTGCAACTCACCAAACCCTAGCAATAACGTGCTACAAATATACTTGAAATGGTTGCAATGGATTTGGTCCTTGACTCTTTCTTGAATCATGTTGATCTTTCTTGAAACACTTGCTTGAATCAGCAACTCTACATCACAATTATTAGCACAATAATAGATATGAAGAATGCTCTGAAATGCTTGATAATCTGCCCTTGAATTCCTTTGAATTCTCTTTTGAATGCTATATGACTTGTAAATTTTTTAGGTGATCTCTTAAAATTCTTAGCTAGAAATGAGTGAAAAACTTCATATTTATACCCAATTATGCAAGAATTCTTGAAATTACAACACTACAAGCCAACATCAAATCTAGGAGAATAAAATCCCACCAAAATTTTGAAATAAATTTGAAGTTGGACCACACATAGCTCATTCAACCAAGGTGGTGAATGATTCCACCCAGGCCTAATTTTTGGGAATATTTTAAAAAGTGCTTAGAAAGGTGTAAAACCTATTTCAGGACCAAAAGATATAGGTGGGACCCATTCACCCAAGGTGGAAAATGAGTCCCAAATCCCTAAATCTGGGCCACAAAACCAAGAAACACCTACATTATGATTGGTTAATGATTGGTGTCAAGATTATCCTCGAAAAGATGTAACAAATGAGGCTTGTAGATGCAAAATAAGGCCAATTAAAGCATAAGAAATCTCAATTATTAATGACAAGCCTAGAGAAGTGTGAAAGTGTGCTACAACATTTTAGAACACTCCAAATAAGGTAATATTAAGGTTTATTTTGATTAAAATTATGTTTATTATGCTTAGTTAATTGAAAAACCATAGAAAAGTGTGAAAGTGAGTTACAACACTTCAAAACACTTTAGCAAGGCACCATTAAATTACATTAGTTCACAAGGGCCCAAGATCTAATGTGAATGTGTTATCCACATTACAACACTAAATTAAGGAAACATTAAGCCAAAATCCACAAGGAGGACCCAAACGAGTGTGAAAATGTCAAGGTGTCCATTTTCCTATGCTACATTTAACCCCCACTTTAGTGAGAGGATGAAATTGCTCAAACACACACCAAGAAGTGTTCAAATGTAATAATAATAGCAAGATGAGATGAAAGAAATCAAGAGGGGTGATCAAGCCCTCAAGATCAAGATCCCAATGGAAAACAAACATAATCATTAAGGAACAAAAATGAGAATGATATAAAGAATAATGACAAGGAACAAGCATAAATTTCCAAACAAAAGAAAATAAAATGTGAAAATAAAAGAATCAGAAACAAGCCTTGATAGTTTTTCAATCACTATGTGGATCAAATCCAGGTTTTTTGTCTAAAAAATGCATACTTACTTTGAGGCAATGAAACTCTTGGTTGTCCGCTGGGTGAGAAGTCCTAAAATGTGAGACACATACACTCATGTATGGTATGCACTTAGACACATGCAAATGGATATGAGGATATTCATTCCTCGAATTAGGCTTCTCATTCAAACCATACCAAAGTTATACCTCCTGTTAACTTTAACAAGACACCACACGAAAAGAAACAATTTTTGTGCTACATGAGGTAAACAAAAATTCATATGCTTGGAGCTAATGAACAAAGAATATGGCTCCATAGGCATGCAAACTATGTTATGCAAGGTGGAAATATAACAATAAATGCAAAATAGAAAATGTTTAAAGGAATTTTGCTTAATTTATGTAAGGTCTTTACTTAGGGAACATTGTGCCTAATATCTCCAAGAGAGTACTAATCAAGGAATAGAAGATTCAAAAATTAGGGGATGTAGTGTGTCGCATCAAGCCACTAAGAGGAATATAAGATGCTAAGAGAGATCATGCTCTTGAAGGACATCATACCCAATATCATCAACAAGGTGACAAATGCATCATATGAAATAAAAGGACTTCATCAAGAACCATGAAAAGGAAAATGCAAAAGAATAATGTTAATGTGTGCTCCCACTTTAAACTAGAAAATGAGAAATGAAAACAAGAATACATGAGAGGTAGATTGGAAAGCCCTATGCCAAGTCATATGTTTCCAAGAAAAGTTGCATCATACGAGAGAAAAAGAAAACAAAGAGAGAGGGGGGTTGCCCCAAAAATTAAAACACCAAACACATAAGGGATCTATAGATTTAGGGTGTGTATTTTCTTTGCTACATTGTTTTTAGAGAGCTTGAAATTATCACCATCCCCCAAATATACATAGAATTGGAAGAATGGCACAAAGAGAGTGAAAAAAAGAAATACCATTTGGGTCAACATGGAAGAGACATAGGGTGTCTGGACACCTTGCATCATTCCTAGAAAGAAAACACAAGACAAATATAAATGAGAAAAGTCAAAGGAAAGGGAAAGCATTTTGGGTCAACATGGAAGATACATAAATGTCTTGATGCCTTATGTCATCCCCAAAAGAAAAACACAAGACAAATGAAAAAGAAAAATGTAAAGGAAAAATAAATATTATTGGGTCAACATGGAAGAGACATGAGTGTCTTGACACCTTGCATCATATCTAAAAGGAAAAAACAAGACAAAATAGAAAATATCCAAAGATAAAAAGCGAAAGAGATACACGACCTAGAGAAAAATGAAGGTACAAATAGAGGAATTTCATAAAGAGAGAGAGAGAGAAAATCAAACAAAACATCATGAGGGATCACATTATGCACATGAAATCACACAAAATAAAACGAAAAAGAAATAATGAAAAATCCTACTAAGGAAAATGTGAGTCAACCTATGAGCAAGCTATCCACCTCCAAATCTCAGTCTTTATAAGCAAGAGGTGAACAATGCAGCTAAGGGACAATGAAAAATGAATTAATAGGACAAGGCTATCAGCTTCTTGCCCTCATTGAGTGTGAACAAATAATGAGCCGAGGTGGGTGATGGGAAAGGGCATTTAATAGTGAGAACAAAATATTTTACAACTATTACATGAAAAGGGATCCTGCTTTAAGGGATTATTTCTATAATGTCAAATTGTTGAAGGATACTTATTATAGTTGGACACTCATCATTAATATTCCCAAGAGTCCTATGATATCCACAATAATTTGTATTATCTTTAGGGAATTTTCTTCTAGTGTGAGGTGGGAGTTTAAGTCGATCTGTGTCTATAAGATGTTTTAGTTGTCATTCAATTTATATTTGGGTCTGTGAGAGCTTGTAAGGTGATTTGTTTTTACTAAATTCACTCATTTCTTGAATTGAATGCAGAGGAGGGGGACCCAAGGTGATCCTCTCATCCCTGTCATTGTTGTGAGTGATTGGTTGTTATTTAGGAAGAAGGAAATTCATATCACAATGGGAATAAATGATCACCATACCATCACTTTGAAGCCTTAGATATTCTCTAGGAGGCTTTCTCTTATGAGAGGGATCTTGATATCCTAACCCCTTTGTATTTTCATTAGTTGGTAGTTGCTCTAGGAGCTGATAAATTTCATGTTCACTTGTTTTATCACATCCTTGTTTTCTCAAGATTGTAAATTATTTTCCATATGTTTCTTCAAGATTGATGGGAGTCTTTGTCGCTTTGTTATCATATGATGGTTGATTGTTTTCTTGTTTAGAAGAACTAGGTTCACCTATTATGGGGAAAATAGTTTCAGCTTTTGTTTCAAGATGTAAGTAACCAAACATCTTGAGAGGTGGTATTGTAGGGGGGTGTTTTTCTTTCATGGATGTGCAAAAGGATACATTAGCTTCAAGGTTGTTACTCCAATTGTTTAGGAACTTACTCATGCTCTAATCATCTTCTCCAATGATGTCAACATCACAAGGAGGACATGCATGAGGATTTGAGTAAGCATGAGTAAGGTCAATTCCATTAGGACCATTTTAAAAAGAATAACTTGACACATCCACTAAGGACTTTAATGACATACATATCTTGCTAAATCACATGTCTATGATGAAACTTTCAAATTCTAAACTATGAAACAACATTGTAAATGCAATTTTAATTTTAAGTAATGCACAAAATGAATGAATTTAGGCTAATGTAATGAATTAAATAAAATAGAAAGTTTGTATAGAATGAAATAGAAATTTAACAAGAGGAAACAATAACTAAAAATATAAAGTGTGAAATCTAGAAAATGCAGTGAAAAATATGCAAAGGGACTGATTCGTCCAAGGTGGTGAATGAGTCCTCATGATGATTTTTTTGAAAATTTTCAAATTTTTTGAATTAAAATTTATGCTTTTATGCTCTCTAATATATTTCTAAGATTAAAATGTAGAATTTGATTAATTCCCAATGAAATTAAATGCAAAAATGAATGTTGAATGAGCTTTTCACTAATGCAAAATTGGAAACCCTAGAATGTGAATTAACCAATGCAAAACCTAATAGAATGTTAATGCAAGATAAATGTAGGATCTAAATGCAATCCAAATCAAAATTATGATGCTAAATATGTATTTTCACCAAAATGAATAGTTTTATATTGGGTTTAGGCCTCTCTTTCACCTTTAGGTTTTAGGACCTAAATGGAGAGAAACAATCTTAACACTTTTCACTCAAGAACAAACCATTAAGATTTCAATACAAAGGAGATTGAAATGTTGCAAAGGGATTGACCTAAAGGATGAATGAGATCTAATGAGGGGTTCACCACCAAGTTTGGATTTGGAAAAAAAAATGCAATACAATGTGAAATGCCAAACCTTCAATGACCCAGAAATATGAACAAAATGCAACATAAAGTTATGAGACAAAAATTGTGCACTTGGGAAACCAAATAAGGTAGAATGAAGGTCTGGAATTTTGGGAAATCTAATCCCAATGCTAATTGGGACTCATTCACCAAGTTGGTTGAATTAGTCTTGCTTCTAGGAAAATGTGCAGATACGGGTTTCAACCAAAAGGGTACCCAAATATGTGAAAAATATCTATTGGGCCTATACAGTGGAACTCATTCACCACTTGTGGCGAATCAAACCACTTCTTCATTTTCAGAAGTTTAGGACCCAATTTTGTTTCTTTCAATCTACTCTACTCTTTTTGATTAGTTTTACAGAAATGTGAAAGTGTGTTACAAAAATTTACAACACTCCAAATAAGGAAAGATTAAGGTTGATTTTGATTAAAATTATGTTTATTATGCTTAGTTAATTAACAAAACCCTAGAAAAGTGTGAAAGTGAGTTACAACACTTCACTAAACTTCAACAAGGCATCATTAAATTTCATTGGTTCAAAAGGGCCCAAGACCTAATGTGAATGTGTTATCCACATGAAAACACTAAATAAAGGAAACATTAAGCCAAAATCCACAAGGAGAACCCAAACAAGTGTGAAAATGTCAAGGGATCCATTTTCCTACACTACACTATGCAACTTTGTAACTTTGCAACTTTGCACTTCAAGTGATCTTGAAGTCTTCAACCTAAATTTGTAAAAATAAAAACATAAGAAGTAAAAACTTGTTGAATGTTAGTAAATGGGGGTTTTCCTTGGTCAAACCCCTTGTTGGTAATTAAACCTCAGAATGAAATGAAATAATGAAGTGAAATGATGAATGAACAAAGCATTATGTTGCAACTCACCAAACCCTTGTTATTAAATCTACAAACTTGTATGAAGTGGCTAGCTTGAATGTAGATCTTGAATCAAATCAATGCCTGATAGAACTTGACTTGAATCACTTGCTTGAATCAAAATCCTACATCACAAATTTTATCTCAAGAACACACATGATGCAAGAATATCTTTGACATGATGCTTGAATCTTGATGATGGCTCTAAATTCTTAATGAATTTCTCTTGAATTCTCTTGTGAACTCCAATTTTCTATTATGAATTCTCTCACAAAAGTATTAGGTAAAAATGAGTGAAATAACCTTGTATTTATAGTTATCCATGCTTAATATCCCAAAACTACACCACAAAAAGATGACATATGAATTCATTAATTAAAGGAGGCTAAATCCTACCAAGATTTGAAATTAAATCCTAAAAATAATTTGAGGGGGACTAAGATGCCCGAATTGGCATCTTAGTCTCGAGGCTTGAAACTCGAAGCACAAACTCCAAAAAGAGGGCCATTTAAGGTGCATTTAAAAAAATGGTCCCAAGACCTTTGGGGGACAAATATTCCCTACGTGGCATCTTAGTACCAACCCAAAATTAGGGATACATAGCCAAAATTATTAAATTATCATTTATCCTTTGATGTTTTTTGGGATTAGCCATAAAAAGATATAATTTATTAGGCTTGTAGATGCAAAATAGGACCAATTAAGACATTAATAAGGATAAATTAAGCAAGATAGACCCAAACAAGTGTGAAATTGCAAGAGTATGGATTTTCCTACACTATACCAACAAATGTGAGTGGCACACTCTTCCTTTCCATGGCTTTCCATTGATCTTCAAGTATGAATGTCCAAGCCTCATTACCAAAGACTTTGAATGAAGACACATCAGGATTAAAATGGGACCAATCCTCCTCAAGAGTCATATGTTATAGCTTCATGTGAATCATAAAATTCATAATAAAATTGGCACAATTAACTATCTCATCCTAATATAAAGAATTCATCTCTCATGATTGAATCATACAGTTGGCCATCTCCTACAAATTTCTATTATTTTTCGCAACAATATAATTTTACTAAGTGGTGTATGGAAGTGTAAGTTGATGTTGAAAAGCATTCTTAGTCAAAAATTCCCTAAAATTTTGATTGGCATACTCTCTCCATTATTTGTGCATATTATCTTGATAGAATGACCATACTGCTTCTCCACAAATGCCTTAATTTTTTTGAAAGAATCAAATACATCAATCCTCTACTTAAGAAAGTACACCCATGTACGACTGGAGAAGTCATCAATGAATTTGAACACATATTTTTCCCTTGAAAATTAATTATTTAGAAATGACACAAGGTCACTATGTACCAACTCTAAGGGTGACTTAGCATGTGTGGCTCTACCCGTAGTAAAAGAATCTTGGTGAGAAAATAAAATGAAAACTAGGTCTTTATAAAGGTGAGTTATTAAATAAATTTAAACATAAGCTCTTAAAATCCTCCCTAAAAAGCATCCTCAATTTCTTTCTTTCTATTTTAAAAATTCCTAATTTCTCAATAGAAAAAACTGAGTAGATTCAAAAAAAAATCCCATGGTTGACTGAGTAAAAGAAGAGGTTGTCTATTGTTAATTGAGATATTATTTTTTACTCAAAATATATGTTTTCTTGGCTTGAGGAAAATTAGTCACATAAATAAAGCTTTGAAGCGAAATTTATTTGGCATTTGATGAAGGGATCCAATAATTAGTATAAAATAATAAGTTTGAAGTACTTATAGGATAGAGACAATGGATTATTTTGCATTTTATTATATCATTTGAAAGGGTTTTATATATGAAACAATATTCTCAAAGTATAAAATGTATTTGTTTGTGGAATTATATTAAGGATTTAGGATAGGACAAAAGTGACCTTTTGGGAAGAAAGATTCATAGATTTCTCTCACCTTTTGATGGATCAATAGTTTAAAATCAACAAAATAACACTCATAAATATATTTGGATCTAAATTTGAAGGTTACTTGATAAGAGGGAACAAAAATCTAAGGCACAACTCCCTTCAATAATTCTCCCCAAATCCCCCTCTTGTATCTATGATCTAGGAGTTATATGAGATTCTTTGATCATTTCAAATTATACACTTCCATAGTGAGATTTTTTTATTATAAGCCTGGAACCAAATTTGTATTTAATCTATTAAATTATAACATAGTACTATGTTGGAAAACACTCCTCCATATAAAATATGGAATCATATTCAGAGCCTAGAATTCATCCTAAATATAAAAAAATTATAGTTTACCATTACTCATTGCAAGAATCTCACTTCCTAGTAAATGAGTTATTTTATATTTTTAGGATGAGAGGATAGATTATTGGCTTTCAGTTGTGTCAATCTTTGTCCTTGATGTCAAATTCCCCATGTTAATCTATATTTTAGTTTAGCTATTCATGTTCAACTATCTATTTCAATCATTATTCATTTACAGATGTGCTTATGGTGATGGTTACTAATAGTGTGATAAAGCATGATTAAAAGTCACTCAATAGATTCAGGATATTTAGTTTGAAAGTTATATTCAACATGTTTACATGCCATTATGACATACTCTTTCTAGAAAATTTGTTTTCAGGTATATTTTTTCTGTACTCTTATCTTGGTCTAACAGATTTAATGAGATAGTTTCTCCAGTGAGATAAAATTTGGTTCATGGAATCATAAATCATACATTGTTGCAAGGTATTGGACAACATCATAGTTGTGATTATCAGCTTCATAAAGGTAATTCTTATGACAATATGGTTTTAGTTGATGTTTATCAGGTTGATCATTGGGATTTTTATGAATCTTGATTTATATCAAAAGAAATTTAGCAGTCACATTGCTTTGGCAAAGGAATTATGTTTCATTTTGTCTTGTTGTCATATTCGTCTCTTGGCATATCATAAAATAATGGCTCGTTTAAAAGTCACATGGAAGTGACTATTCTATTGGCCTAAAATGGTGATTTCTCTTTAGAATATTAAGGCTGACAAACTTCCTTGAGCATATATTTTATTTTTGGTCATTAATCTCATGGAAATCTATTATTAGGAAGTATTGTTTTGTTTTCTATTGGCCACTTTATCAAACACATGACTTTGACTATGTTGGTAAAAGACATTCAACCTTGTGAAGAGGGCATTTCTAATCAACATGGAAGCCATCATTTATCATTATCCTTATCGGTAAAGTCTTAGGTAATAATGTGTAATCAATATTCTAATGTGAAGCTAATGATATTGTCGGCATTTGGTGTAAATGTCTTTGACAGTGGATTTTAAAATTCATTATGATGTTCTTACTTATGTCTTAAGTCCTTTTGGACTTCAAACATGATTGTGTTTTGGTTTTGGCATCGATTGGCATGAAGAAAAATTAGGGCATTCATTTTGATTGTTTCTCAAGTTTATGGGTTTGAAACACTAGCTTCACCGCCGCCATAAAGGAAGTGTAACTACTGCTAAATTCTAATGATTCCACTCTACTAAAAATTTGTTCATTGCTCTCTTTGATATCATGAAAGACATTTCATTGTGCATGGAAGGTTGTTGTCAGGTGCATGGTGTTAAGTATTAAGAAAGGGAGTTAGAGACCTGGGTATATATCGAATTACATCGGTACTTACATGATTCCCTTGTACCTCGAACATGTATTATCATTCAGTATTTGAAGAAAGATTTCAGTTTAAAAAATGTAAATCAGTTATTGTGTGATGATTCAAAAGTGAAGATGCATAAGTGGATTCTTGCATGGCATGATAATATTTTGGTTACATTTATTTACTCCTTAATGGGAATTATGAAAAAGCTATTTATATTTGGTGATTGTGTTCATAATGAGAGGGGTTCAGTTACAAAACTTTTACAGGCTCTTGGAGTGATTTATTTGTTGTTTTCTAGCTACATGGAATATGTTTTTGAAGGATATAGTGTTTCTCTGATCTCCACATGTCATTATATTTTTAGGGTATTTGAAACTTGTTCCAGAAGGGTATTATTGTTTATTTTCTCTTTGAAAAAGATACATCTATTTTATTGTGCATACGTTATTAGGATCTTGTAATAGATACTATTATTGGTGTAGACATATTATTCTTTTAGGGTTATGTCTTCAAAAACAAAAAATGACACTTTATCTTTTCTGGAGAAAACCCCATGTATCATGACCTTTGAGGGTTTTAGATTCATTTTCTAAAAATGCATTTTCTATCACATTGTCAAAAGAATGATTTTCTTGCTACATACTTGATTGAACTCTATTATTCTAAGAAAATACCCGACATAATTTTTTTCTTATCTATTATACCTCTGTTGAAGGTTAAAGAGAGGGCATGTGCAGGATCATCATGGAAAACATACCCTTAAGTGGCAATAAAAATTAAAAAAATCAAAGTTAGGCAACTTGACGTAAAAATTTGAATAAGTTAACTATATTATTTCAAAAATATGTAACAATAGAATTCGTTGTAAATTGAATTTAGTTTCTAAACTACTAGGTTTTATTTTATTTTAAAAAAATCTATTTGGTGAAAATTTGAAATTTCAATGGAGTAGTACTTAAATGTTAGGGGAAAAAAAAGTAGGTGTCTGTCTGACCACCCTAACCACAATAAAATGATAATATTTTCTTATAAGATGTTAGATGTAAGTATAAGACTCATGTCCCAATGTGATGCATGTTTTTTTGTAATTTTTTCTAGTAAATAATTAATTATGATTTTTTATTACAACTTTTTAAAAATATAAAAACTTGTACGTCTGACCACCTTAACTTTGTCAGAACTTCATGAAATTCAATTATTTTTTAAAAATCCTATAGTATATGAAGCATAGAATGTGATGCATGTTTTAGATTCAAAAAATGTGATACCCTTTGAAAGCTATATATTTTTTTCAAGAAGCCTATCAATTGGGACTTTAGTCGTAATTCAAATAGAAAATGAATAATAATTATTTATTAAATTCAAAGTAAAGCATAATTTATATTATTAGAAAGCTAAGAATCGCCTTTAAAAACCCTTTTCGTTTCATCAATTTTGGGTAAACAAAAATTTGTCAACCACATGGGCCATCATATCACTTACATATCGCCACTTTTAGCCTATCATGATCTTGCACATACCCGAGAGTATATACATATATTATTGTAATGTGAGAGATAGTGTGATTTTTTTTTAACATAGTTTTGTACATGACTATTCTTGAGAAACATATGTGATATCTCTGTAATAGAAAATCCGAAGAAACAAAAATGCAACATGAGAAGTCTTGATATGTGAATATGTCTAGAATTTTGAAGGTTCAATTGAGAACCTTGAGGATTTTAGGGGTATTCATTTGAGAGGCTCTTGTGAGATAAAGAGAAACAAAGAGACCTTTTTTGTTATTGTAATTCTGTAATCTGAGAAGTGGTGGGTACTCCTTGAAATTGGTGTTTCAAAATGAGGGGTTGGTGCTCCTTGAGTTGATGCTCAAAAATTAGCCTATAAGGCATTGTTAACAATAGTTTTTAAATAAGAGCCTGAAAGGCATCAGTTTAGGAGTGGTTTTTCTGCCCCAGGAGGGTTTTCCAATCAATATATCTTGTGTCTCATTGATCGTTTGTGGTTTCACTACTTTATTGTGTGAATTATTTACCATACATGATTTTACTATCTTACTTCTCATTTTTGTTCTAAATGGTTGCATTCAATTTATGGATGATTTAATAATTGAAATAATGAGAGCATAATTCAGTTTTGTTTCATTTTCTGAATTTTTTTAAATTGGTTCATGACACATTTCACCCCCCTCCCCCCTCTCAATGTCTTTTTCACTCCAACAATTGGTATCAGAGCCTAGGGTCCTCTAATAGGTCTAACCACCTTGGATTGATTCTAGTCTTGGAGTTTGTTTAACATGTCTCAAGCTCAAGAAGGCACTTCAGTCACTAGAGATCCTCTGTTTGATGGAACAAATTATGTATTCTAGAAAATTGGAATGGAAGAATATCTGATTTCTATAGACCTTGATGTTTGGAGCATTGTTTTAAGTGGATATACTATTCCTCCTACAATACCCACAAATGTTGTTAAGAAAAAGAAATATGAAACTAATGCTAGAGCTAAGCTTTCCATCTTGTGTGGTCTAACTAAAGATGTGTTTGTAAAAGTCATGCATTGTAAATATACTTAGGAAATCTAGGAAAAAATTGAAACCATCTATCAAGGAAATGAAAAAGTCAAACTGTCAAAAATCCTTATTCTCAAACATTAGTTTGAGGAAATGAGAATGAGGGATGATGAAATTTTTTTTGAATACTTCCTAAGGATAGATGAAATTGTGAATTCTATGAAAGGTCTAGGGGAAAATGTAAAAGCATTTGATGTGGTTACCAGGGTCATTAGAACCTTACCAACTAAATTTTAATATAATGTTTCAGCCCTAGAAGAAAATAAACACTTTGATAAGCTTACTTTAGATAGTATTCAAGGGACTCTTACTACTTATGAAATGAGGACTAGAAAAAATAAATTAAATAGGAAAAGAAACTACCTTTAACATTGAAAAGAAAGAAAAAGGTGAGGATAGTGAGTCAGAATTTTCTAATTCTAAAGAGTCCCATTTTGTTAGAAATCTTAAAAAGGGATTTGGAAAATATAAGGGAAAAATTCCCTTTAAATTTTTTAACTACATAAAGATAGGTCACTTTGTTGCAAAGTGCCTCTATTGTGATCAAAACACTAACAATGAGAAATCTGAAAAATAGCCTAAGAAAAAGGCCTATAAACCTAAATAAAAAATCAACCTCAAAAAGAAGAAAAGTCTGTTTAGTAAAGATGAAACAAACATTGAATCTGAAGATTCATTAGCTAAAGAAGATGTAACTCTATTCATGGCTGAAATCATTCAACAAGAAGTTGCAAACAACACTGATAATGAAGATGGTGAAGTAGATCTAGAAGGTGAACTGAAATGTGCTTTAAAAGAAATTAGAAAACTCAAAAATCAAATTCTTGCTCAAGAACAAAAATTTTCTCAAGCTCTTTCTCAAGAACAATCTTGAAATCAAGAAATTGTCTCCTTGAAGACTCAACTTGAAGAAGCCAAGAGAGTTGAGGATTGTCTTCATGTTGGTATAAGTCATAAAGATCAAGAAATACAAAGACTTGAACATGCAATTGTTGATCTTAGGAAGACCACTAAAAATTATGAAAGTACTTTAAAACTAAATGACATGCTTAGCAAGTAGAAATTGAACAAGGATAAAACTGGCATTCAGTTTGAGAAGGGTGAATGTTCTAATGATAATGGAAATAAAAAAGATGCTACTAAAAACAAAATTTCTGAATCAAATCATCTTGATTCTGATAAGAATCATGTTCATCCTATTAGGAATAACAAAAAATCATACAAATTCAACCCTTTCTATTATGGATATTGTTTTTTCTACAACATTTTTTTCCACAAAGTGAGCTCCTGCAAGCTTATCAATTCTAGAGTACCTATGTTTGGTCACAAGAAATACCTTGGTTTTTCTAAACAAATCAAATGCTTTAAATGAAATACTTTGGGTCACTCTGTCAAGCACTGCAAAGCTGATCTGTAGAGTAAATAGTATAAAACCAAAAAGGTTTGGAAACCTAAGAATGTCAAAAGCATAGAGCAAACTATGCTAGTTCAAAATTCTTTTCATTCCAAGAAAAATGACTTATGGGTTCTAGACAATGGTTGTTCTAATCACGTGACTGGTAACAATGATAAATTCATAAAACTTGAAGATTATGTAGATGGATATGCGAAGTTTGGTGATAATTTTGGTAAACAAATTAAAGGTAGAGGTTCACTTCTTCTGAATGAGGACACTCATATCTACAATTTCTACTATGCGGAAGGTCTAAAATACAATCTTCTTAGTGTTAGTCAATTTTTTTATAGTGGGTATCATGTTATATTCACTTCACAGGGATGTGAGATTAGAAACAAGCTTGGAAAGGTTGTTGTTGCTAGAAGAAGTACTAAAGGAAATGTTTACAATATTCTTGACACATCAGGTAATGACATTAATCA
Organism: Sequoiadendron giganteum; assembly: GCA_007115665.2. Classification (NCBI taxonomy): domain Eukaryota; kingdom Viridiplantae; phylum Streptophyta; class Pinopsida; order Cupressales; family Cupressaceae; genus Sequoiadendron; species Sequoiadendron giganteum. The sequence goes on along the minus strand of CM021103.1, from coordinate 173,590,188 downwards.
AGGTATGTGTCTAATGGGTCAAGTTGAATAAATTTGGTTGTGGCATAAGAGAGTAGGACACATTAACTTTGACAATATGGTTAGGATCAACAAAAACCAGAATGTGAGAGGTTTTCCTACTCTAAGAAAACTAGAAAATATAGTCTACAAAGAATGTCTAAGAGGTAAGAAAACAAAGGTTAGTTTCAAATCCAAATAACATGCTTAAACTGAACCTTTGCAGCTTGTACACACTGATCTATGTGGTCCTACTAGGACAAGGTCAATAAATGGTGAGAAGTACTTCATGTTATTTGTAGATGACAACATAAGGGAGGTTTGGGTAACCTTTCTCAAATATAAATTAGAGGCTTTTGATAGATTTAAAATATTTCGTAAAATGATTGAGAACAAATCTGATATGAAACTCAAATGCTTGAGATCAGATAAAGGACGTGAGTTTACCTCTCAAGAATTCATTTATTATTTTGAGTAACATGGTATAAAAAGGAAATATGCTGCTTCAAGGACACGTCAATAGAATGGGGTTATGGAAAGGAAAAATAGAATAGTGAAAGAAAAGCCTAGAACAATGCTTGATGAAGCGAAATTGCCTGATATGTACTAGAAATAAGTTTTTCATGCAATTATCTATATTATAAACAGAGTACAAATAAGAGTGAAATCCAATTTCACTCCATATGAGGTATGGTATGGTAAATCTTCCTCTATAAAGTACTTCAAAATATTTGGTTGTAAATGATTTATCAAAAGAGATGATGAAAACTTAGGAAGATTTCAATACAAATCTAATGAAGGTATTATTTTAGGATATTCTACACATAGAAAAACTTATAAATGTTTTAATAATAGATTGAATAAGATTGTTGAATATGTTAATGTCAAGTTTGATGAAAAGCTTATTTTAGATGTTGAACCTATGCAGGCTTATGAGGAAGAAGAATTTTAACTTGAAATAAATTCACAAGGATTTGAAATAGCAAAGCCTGAAGTTGAATCAACAAGTCCTAAACATGATGAAACAAGTCCTGAAAAGTGTGTGTCAAAAACTCCTTCAAAATCTCTTGCTAGATACCATCCTAAAGATCAAATTATTGGAGATAAATATGCATGAGTTCAAACAAGAAGAAAAATTGCTAATGCTGATGAAAAATCTCACATAGCTGAACATACAAATTTCTATTTGGTTACATAGTTTGAGCCAAAAAATTATGATGAATCTCTCATTGATGAATGTTGGCTTAATGCTATGCAGGAAGAAATTTATCAAATTGAGAAAAATCAGACTTGGGAGTTAGTCCCAAGACTAGATCACAAGAATTTCATAGGTGGTAAATGGATTTTCAGAAATAAACGTAATGAAAATTACAATGGTGTTCACAAAAAGGCAAGGTATGTTTGCAAAGGGTATGCTCAACAAGAAGGTATTGATTTAGGTGAAACTTTTGCACTTGTTGCTACACTTGAATCTTTTAGAATTTTACTACCAAAAAAATATGTCTTACCAGGGAAAGAGGATTCTTTGGCTAGGCTCATAGGGTTTTGCACCCTAAGAGCACTTAGTTGGGAGAATGGCTCTCTTGCATAACTAGGTAGATATGTTTAAGGTGAGGTTCATTCAAAAGGAGGGAGGGATTTTGATGATGGTTGTTGAAGTGTGTGAAGTGTGGCTGGTACTAAGAGTAAAATCAAACTAATCTAAGAACATGTAAATGTAAATGAATAAAAACTAAACTAATGCAAACTAACTAACTATATGCCCTAAATGAGTGTTTTCTGGAAATTGACAGAATGGGACAAAAATTGTGTACCTAGAGAACTTATGTGATAGTTGAATTCTCCTAGAAGCTCCTAGAAAGTGTTGAAAAATGCCAAAAGGACACTTACACCAACTGGGGTGACCTACTCCAACTAAAAAAATTTCCCAAAACAAGTTTCAGGGAACTAGGTGCCTGGAAACACAAAAACCCTTTTTCGAGCTAGGCATAGGGACAAGGTCAACAATAGTGGCAACCTAGTCCTCTTCTGATTTTTTGAGGATTTAGGCCTTCGTCTTGTGCATCCTAGTTGATGTTCCCCTTTTCTACAACAATTCGTGATAGGAAGTCCTGAAAGTGACCTACATCTTGTCTTTTTTCCTTTCTAGGGTTCGATAGTTGAGGTTGACTTGAGAGGAGTGTTTGTACTTATTGCAACACCTTTTCCTTCACCTAACCTACAACAAAATATTTGAAAACACACACAAAGACAAGAAATAGTTAGGGTTAGGATATAGGGTTTGCCTAAGTCAACCCTTTGTAGGTGATTAAACCCAAATGAGAAAAAGCACAAACAAAAGCAAGGTTGAATGATAACACAATAGAGTAGCTTACCAAACCTTTGTTGATGGACTCCAACTTGCATGAAAAAATTAAATGGAGGAGTTCTAAAACCCTAATTCTTGTGTGCTTGATTACTTGACGATTGAGAGCAAGAGAATGAAAGTGAACTAAGAGAGAAAAACTAAACTAGGAGAGACTAAGAGAGGCAAAATGGAGGTGAAAACCCTTATTTGTACAAGTGAAACCCTAATTTTCTCCAAATATTACCTAATAGGTCAACCCTAGGGTTCACGAGAAAATATTCTTGTTGAACCTTATTTAAAATTTGAATTTTATGCTTAGAGGAACTAGGTCACCTAAAGTGGTGACCTAGGTAGATTTTGATGTTTGTCAGGAATTAATTTATGTTTAATGAAGTCTATTACATTTGCCTCCCAAAACACACTTAGGTCGGGACTAAAGATGCATTAAAGGGAAAAATTAGCATATGAAAAGTGTTGATTTAGAGGTGATAAGCCTATATAAGTATGAAAATGCAATACAACACTTTACAACACTCTGTCTTAAGGCTTAGGAAGGTGAAAGAATGTATTATTTAGGTGAATTATGTTGAAAGGGTCTTAGAAAAGTGAGGAAATGTGTTACAAAAATTCACAACACCTTAGTAAAACATTGTTAGATTAGTGTTGAAATGCAAGCTTACAAGGTTGAATCAGGGTAAACAAGGCCAAAATCTAGTGAAAAAGGCCAAAGTGAGTGAAAAGTGCCAAGGTATGCACTTTTTGGTGACACAAGAATATTCTTGGCTTATTCTGTTTTCAAGAAATTTACTATTTATCAAATGGATGTCAAAACTACTTTTCTGAATGTTTATTTAGATGAAGAAGTTTATATAGAACAACGTAAAAGGTTTATTTGCAAAAACAAGCCTAATCATTTTTACAAGATAAAAAAGGCCCTATATGGCTTAAAACAAGCACCTAGAGCATGTTACTCTAGGTTGGCTAATCATTTGATTTCTAATGGCTTTGTTAGAGGAGGTGTTGAAAACAATATGTTTGTTAAGATTGAAGGATCTGATATTCTGGTTGTTGAAATTTATGTAGATGATACTATCTTTGGCTGCAACAATGTTGCTTTGAGTAAAAAATTCTCTTAGATTATGGAATCTAAATTTGAAATGTCACTATTAGGAGAACTTACTTTCTTTTTGGGTCTTCAATTTTCTCAACTTGAAATTGGTATATTTATTTCTCAAACAAAGTATGCAAAAGAGATGCTTAAAAAATATCAAATGGATGAAATTCATCCAGTTAGAACTCCAATGGCTATAGGTTGAAAACTTACTAAGGTTGATGATTCTCTTGATGTAAATCCAACTAATTATAGGTTAATTATTAGCAGCTTGTTATATTTAATAGCTTCTAGATCTGATATAATGCAAGTAGTCTACATGGTTGCAAGATTTTAGTCATCTCCTAGGGAATCTCATGTTACTATTGTTAAAAGAATTCTTAAATATGTTCAAGGCACTCTTGACTATGGTCTTTGGTATCCTAGAAGCAATGATTTTTCATTAGTTGAATATATTGGTGTTGAATGGGCTGGTTTTCTTGATGATAGGAAAATCACCAGTGGTGTTGCATTATTTCTTGGTGATCGATTAATGGCATGGAACAACAAGAAATAAGAATCTATTTCACTCTCTACTGTTGAAGTAGAATATATTGTTGCCACCTCTTGTTGTACTCCAGTAATTTGGATGGCACAAACTCTCTCTGATATGGGTATTGAAGTTCCTAAACTTGTTTCTATTCTATGTGATAACACTAGTGCGGTTAATATCTCCAAAAGTCTTGTTATGCACTCTCACACTAAAAACATAGCTATATCAAGTTTCACTTTCTTCGAGAAAAAGTGCTTGCTAATGAGGTCTATTTACAATTTTTTGCCTCACAAGAACAATTTGTTGATAGTTTTACTAAGCCTTTAGCTAAAGAATTATTTGAAAGGTTGAGACTTCAATTGGGAGTTATCTCTCAATCTTTACTTCTCTGATTTAGCCAGTTTTGGTTTAGGGGGATCTTGTTACAACTTTTATGCATTCACAACTCTCTTGTAGTTTTAGTTTGCTACTCTTAATTTTTTACTTGTAGTTGGTTCATACAGTTATTCGTTGGCATTTCAATTGAGGGTTATGCCATTCTGGTACTTGGTTGGCATTTTATTTGTGCTTTATGGCATTGCACATTCTCTTGTTTTATCCTTTTTCATTGAGGCAAAAATGGGTAGAGACATTTTTGTGTTATGCAATCAAGGACAAAGGGGGAGTTTCTTGGCTTTCAGTTGTGTCAGTGTTTGTCCTTGATGTCAAAGTCCCCATGTTAATCTATATTTTAGTTCAGCTATTCATGTTCAGCTATCTATTTTAGTCATTATTCATTTACAAATGTGCTTATGGTGACAATTAATGACCGTGTTATAAAGCATGATTATAGTTCACTCAATAGCTTTAGAATATTCGGTTTGACAGGTATATTCAACATGTTTACATGTAATTGTGACATACTCTTTCTGGAAGATTTGTTTTCAGATATATTTATTTTGCACTCTTATCTTGGGCTGACAAATTTAATGAGGTATGTAGCACAATAGTTTCTTTAGTGAGATAACATTTGGTTCATGGAATCATAAATCATACATTATTGCAAGGTATTGGACAACATCATAGTTGTGATTATCAACTTCATAAAGGTAATGTTATAGCAATATGGTTTTAGTTGATGTTTACTAGGTTGATCATTGGGATTTTTATAAATCTTGATTTATATCAAAATAAATTTAGATGTCATATTGCATTGGAAAAGGAATTATGTTTCATTTTGGCTTGTTGTCATATTGGTCTCTTAGCATATCATGAAATAATGGCTCATTTAAAAGTCACATGGAAGTGACTATTCTATCGGCCTAAAATGGTGAATTCTCTTTAGAATATTAAGGGCGACACACTGCCTTGAGCATATAATTTAGTTTTGGTCATTAATCTCATGGAAATCGATTCTTAGGAAGTATTGTTTTGTTTTCTATCGACCACTTTATCAAACACATGACTTTAACTACGTTGGTAAAAGGAATTTGACCTTGTGAAGAGGGAATTTCTAATCGACATGGCAGCCATCATTTATCATTATCCTTATCAGAAAAGTCTTAGGTAATAATGTGTAATTGACATTTTAATGTGAAGCTAATGATATTGTTAGCATTTGGTGTAAATGGCTTTGACAATGGATTTTATAATTCATTATGATGTTTTTACTTATGTCTTAAGTCCGTTCGTACTTCAAACATGATTGTGTTGTGGCTTTGGCATTGATTGGTATGAAGAAATATTAGGGCATTCATTTTGATTGTTTCTCAATTTTACGGGTTTGAAACCCTAGCCTCACTGCTGTCATGAAGGAAGTGTAATTGTTGTTAAATTCTAATGATTCAACTCTACTGCAAATTTGTTCATTGCTCTCTTTGATATCATGAAAGTAATTTAATTGTGCATGGAAGGTTGTTGTTAGGTGTGTGGTGTCAAGGTTCAAGAAAGGCAATTAGAGACCTAGGCATTTATTGAATTGCACTGGTATTTGCATGATTCTCTTGCAGCTTGAACAAGTATTATCATTCTTTATTTGAAGAAATATTTTAGTTTAAAAAATTTAAATCAGTTACTGTCTGATGATTCAAAAGTGAAGATGCATAAGTGGATTCTTGCAATGGTATGATAATATTTCAGTTACATTTCTTTACTCCTAGATGGGCATTCTGTAAAATCTATTTATATTTGGTGATTGTGTTCATAATGAGAGGGGTTTGGTTACAAAACTATTACAAGCTCTTGTAGTGATTTATTTGTTATTTTCTAGCAACATGGAAATTTTTTTTGAAGGATATAGTGTTTCTCTGATCTCCACTTCTCATTAGTTTTTTGGGGTATTTGAAATCTATTCCAGAAGGGCATTATTGTTTATTTTCTCTGTGAAAAAGATACATGTATGTATTTGTGCATACATTATTGGGATCTTTTAACAAATGTTATTATTAGTGCAAATCCATTATTCTTTCAGGGTTTTGTCTTCAAAAACAAAAGAAATGACACTTTTTATTTTCTAGAGAAAACCCCACCTATCATGGCCTTTGAGTATTTTAGAGTCATTTTCTAAAAATACATTTTCTATCACACATTGTCAAAATAATGATTTTCTTGGTGAATACTTGACTGAACTTTGTTATTCTAAGCAAATACCCAACAATTTTTTTGTCTTATCTATTATACCTTTTATGAAAGTTAAAGAGAGTATATACATATATTATTGTAATGTAAGAGATAGTGTGATTTTTTTAACACAGTTTTGTACTTGACTATTCTTGAGAAACATATGTGATATCTCTGTAATAGAAAATATGGAGAAACAAAAATAGAGCATGAGAAGTCTTGATATGTGAATATGTCTAGAATTTTGAAGGTTCAATTGAGAACCTTGAGGATTTTAGGGGTATTCAATTGAGAGGCTCTTGTGAGATAAAGAGAAACAGAGAGACCCTCTGTGTTATTGTAATTCTATAAATTGAAAAGGGGTTGGTACTCCTTGAAATTGGTGTTTTAAAATGAGGGGTTGGTGCTCAAAAATTAGCCTATAAGGCATTGTTAACAATGGTTTTCAAATAAGAGCCTGAAAGGCAACAACTTAGGAGTGGCTTTTCTACCCCATGAGGTTTATCCACTCAACATATCTTGTGTCTCATTGTTCATTTGTGGTTTCATTGTTTTACTTTGCGAATTCTTTATTATACATTATTTTATTGTCATACTTCTCATTTCAATTCTAAATGGTTGCATTCAATTTATGGATGATTTAGTCATTGAAATAATGAGAGCATAATTCGATTTTGTTTCATTTTCTGAAATTTGATAAATTGGTTCATGACACGGATTCACCCCCCCTCTCATTGTATTTTTCACTCCAACATAGACCACTTATTCTTCAGTTATCCCTTTCCTTGGGATATCCAGACTAAAATAATATAAAATAAATTTAGCTAAGTTTTAGATCAAGAGCTAGAGAATAACATAGATTTATTGTGCTCCACCTTTGATATAACTCAATAAATAATATTCATAATTATAATTTATCTCATCTTTCTTCACAGATATGGAAAGCTAGAAGCAATAATTTTTTTAAAAATAAATTAAGAAGTAATATGGACATATTTCATATTATCTTATGAAACCTATTCTAGAATGTTGAGGTGGTCACTATTAAGAACATATCTACTCTCTTCTTTGTTTGAATATAGAGTGGTGAGAATTTGGAAGCTAAAATAGTAATTGAGTATAATGAATTCTTAAAAACAAATACTAACAAAAATTACCTATTGGATCTCTCTCCATTCAAGGTGGTTAAATTTGAATATTAATGGGGATTTGAAAGGCAATCCTAGAAATTATAGTGGTAGGGGAATCATAAAAAGTGAGGGGACTAATTTATATGTTTCTTATGCTAGAAATTTGGGTTTGAAGACAAATAGTGAATCTAAAGTTACTACTACAATTTTCAAAATCAAACTTCCCTCTATAATAGGAGTCAATTATTATTAGGTTGTTGGAGCTTCAAAATTACATACATGGAAATTTTCGTTGGTACCCCATGTCCTAATTGGAAATTTTGAGACTACATTAGTGATGCAAGGAGATTGCTTTAAATTTTCTCCAAGATCAACATCAAGCATACTCTCAAGGATGACAATAATACTGTGGATTTTGGAGCTAATCTAGGTATAAATCTATCTAGTTGGCAGGTGGAGAGACTATCCTCCAATCTCCCCAATACCATAAATAACTTAATTATAAATGATTAATAAAATGACCAAATTAGTTACCATACAACTAGAATTACATAAGAGAGTAATCCTAAGGTTTTCTCCTAGTTTCACTTCCCATCCCAAAATAATGATGAGGACCATTTTTATTCCTTTCATCTAGTTTGAAGTTGCTCTACCCTATTATGACTATGAGGCTATGATTGTCATCCTTAATTAGTCTATTTTTTAATGTGTAACCTCTCATAGAAGAGAGGTACTCATTTTTTAAGTGTACTTTTCGTAATTGTATTCACATTGATCTATATTTTTAGACATCGCAAGGGCTCAGTAAGGCCTATTACTTTATATCTATTCGATTGGATTTTTTTCTTAGGTATTTTATTTTTTATATTTGGTGTGTAGAATTATAGGAGATAGCCAAGTTCATGTGGATATTTCTTATCATGAGATACATAAAATAAAATAAGAATTATTATAGACTTTTTAATGGTATTATATATTGCTATTTTGATATTTTGAAGGATAATTACTTTCCCATATCATTATAGTTTTCTAAATCATGAAATAATAAGTATTTTTGAATTACAAATGTTAGACTATCCATGATAGAGGAATAAATTAAAAGTGATACTAGACTATGGATGGATGGAATAATGTTGAAGGGGGTTTAAAAATTCAAATGTTATGAACGATATGAACTCCTTCCTTTGTAATAAAAAGAAGGTGAAATCAAAATAGATATAGAACTTACCTATCTAAAATGTGAGCAGATCAAATATACAAAATTAGGGAGAAGGTATAGCTATATATTTTCTCAACACTTTATATGTAATAAATTAATTATGTTAGATCTTGTAAGGATTTTAAAACTTTTTTCTCAAATCCCCACAATAAGCCATTATAGAGGTCCTCCTCAAAACAAGTAAAATTGCCATCCACCAAGACTACACTTTTGACATAGGAAATTTCTAAGCCCTATGGTTAGTATCCCTAATACCCCCACTAATGAAGAAGACCCTTCTTCATCTCCTACTCAGTCAAACAATGCTAAATGAATTACTAACTATAGCGAGTCCTTGTGTAATTCCATTTGTATTAATTTTTCTAACTTTGACAATGACTACTATGAAGGTTTCTAGAGGCCATGAGAAATCCTTACAAAATACATCAAGAAAATATCATTTAATTTTTGGTACTACAAGAAAGTAAAAAATATCTAACATCTTAATGACACATATAGTGTTCTCAGTTTCAACCAATGGTATATGTTTTGTTTTGTTTCTTTTAATGTTAAGATACCTCCTTTAATTGAGAAAGGACAATAAGATCTTATTTAATTTGTATATAACCATCAAGTTGTTTCTTAGGAAAAATGAAGATTGTAAGGATTTTTTTAAAATATGGAAACCAATGAATTAACCCATGTAAATCCACTTATGCCAAATTTATCCTAAATATTTTTAGCTATGTAACTCTTTTTTTTTAAAACCCCAAAAGTGCTTAAATTATATTAATACATTTAAATTATATACTTAGATCATTAAGTTGTATTAATTGAAAAATAATTTAAAATCAAGGAATAAATTCTTAGATAAAAGTTTCCCATGAATTATTATACCATCTAGTTGTGTAGAAATAGGATGTCACTTGTATGAAGATTGTTAGGTGACCTTGAAACATGTAGTTGAACCCTCTACAAAGTATAAAATGTTGGCCCACCAAGAATGCCACCTCATATTCATGGTGATTTGTAAAAAATTTTATGGGAGTGAAACCCTTAAAATTACCATATATAGGTCTGATTAATATGTCATCTTTTGTGATTACATGTGTGTAACCATTCCTTCAAGCTATTTTACCATTTAGCTATAAGGCAATTAAAAATAAACATGTTAATGAATTTAACCTTAGTGGTGACATAAAATAGTTGTGATCCTTTATTAAAAGTATTGAGTGGATTCACATCCTATTTTTTGACAAAATCATGCTATAATTGATTTACACCTAAAATAGCCACCTAATATACACCTCAAAATCATGACCCAACGTATTGGTTGTTTGGTCAATACAAACCTAATTCCTTTAAATAAAACATTGTTGGTACACATATGACAAAACAAGGTCTCACAAAGAACCTACCATACCTTCTATCTAAGACCGTGTGTTAGTCCTCCATTAAGTCATGTAATGTGCTCCAAAATTAGCCATCCATGCATTATTTTTTGGAAAATGAGGTAGAGATATATCAAGAAAAATGTGCATTAAAGGAAACCACATTACTTATATTACTAGTTCCATTAAGGGGTTCACAAATGTGATAGTTTATACCAGTCTTGTCAAGATCAATCACTGTGAGTTAAATTCCATGACCAAATATGCATGACATAAGCATAAAAATTGGCAGTAAATTATATTGTATACTCCACTACAAGAAATCCCACAAATAAAATGGACCTACCAGATACTAATGAGGAATCACCACATGCTTAAAGAATCCATGAAACATACTCATATATCCATCCCACTTTGACTATATAAAGAATTTAAAATAAATCCACATAGACAAAAAGTCACTACTAAAAAGACAGTCAAAGCTTGACCATGCTACACAATTATAACAAGTATAAACACTATGATTCTTCACTTTTAGTACTAAATACTAGAGTAGCCCTGTCATAGTGTAATGCTTGGGCAATTCATTGTTGCAAACATGGACCATATCAAACATTAGGAATCTAGACATTATAACTAACCAAGGCCACCACTAGTGTCTCTGTAGCCAGTTCCTTGCAATTGTACAAGCATTAAAATTCTATCGAGTTTAATATAAACAAGTAACCACAAAAATAGAAATAAAACATGAATAAGATTGAGGATCATACATTTTGGACTAGACATGTATCCATGACTTTTTCTTGAAGATTGAAAAACATCAATAATGAGAAATTCTCATAAGGACAATGAATAAGATACATGGACACAAGTGATGGAGCTCAAAAAAAAAACTATATATATAGCCTTAGTTAAAAGTTCTTGTATAAACTATCAATATGAATGAAACCAAATTAATACAAAAATTTATAACTAGATATCTCAAATCAACACACCATTCTAATACTTGATCTATCAATCTAAGTTATGGAGAATTACTTAATAACTAACTAATATTTGTACAATTATTTTCCAAGGAAAAATACCTAGATTGATGTCAATTTTATAATATCATTGTATACAAATGTTGATGCAACCTCTATATTTCTATTTGATATAATAAAAATGAATTCCATTCATTCAATTTGTAAAATAATAACATGGGGTTTCTCCATATCAGATGATCTCAACACTCAATTTAAAAAATATTTTTGTTTGCAAGCAAGGGTAATAGTTAAATAATTGAAGGCTTAGGAAAGTGGAAAAGCTAGATCTATGCTCTCATTTAAGTCTAAGTTTGTAAAAGGAATCAGTCTAAACAATTTAAGCTTCAAAATTTAAAATTTGAAATGGGTGATCATCTAATTAGTTGTTGGAAATATTTAAGTTTTTTTGTCTTAGCCTTTCTCACATCAACTCACTTGTTCCACCTCCCTATTAGGAGGTTCCTTTCAATGAGTTTTTTTTTTGGGATCTTCATCCATGTTTTTCCCCCTGAATCTAGAATTTATTATGTTAGGGAAATTTAGATTTTGAGAGGGAATTTTTGGAAGAAGACAAGCCTAGAAAAAAAAAGGAATGTAATAGTTAGACAATAAGATGCAAGAAGAATAAGTTGCAGTAGAAACAATAGAGAATGTTTTAAGAGTGAAGTGCATAGTGTGTGTAGGGAGCAAAAGATAGCTCTAGAATTTTTTTTTGTGTGTAGGGAGTTGTAGATAGCTCCAAACGAATAGGTAGAAGAAGAGAGAGCTCTAAGAAGCTCTAGATTGTTGTAAGTGTGTGTGTGTGTAGCTCCAGATTACTATCAAAGTAGTTTGTAGTTTCAAGTTTAGAAATCATTTTGTAAATGTTATTTTTTGAATTAATGGAACAAACCAAAGTTTGCATGAACAACTATATGTCTCCAATTAATTTGTTTTGTTATTCCACATTTTATTTTGGTATTCCTAGAGCTAATTAGGAAATAGGGTAGCAGTTGTGTGCATTTTATGTGAGTTTAGGATATAGAAAATCCTTCAGATTGGTGTTAGAGCGAGAAGGCCCTAAGTCTTTCGAGAGTTGGGATTTTTTTTTTGGTTGTTTAAGGTTTGTTTTGTTGGAGACATGGTCGGGGAAGAGAATAAGAGTTGACAACAACCACCGCCATTCAATGGAAAAAACTATGATGTTTGGGCAAAGAAAATGAAGACTATAATGGTTGAAAATTATTTGTGAGAGTTTGTGATTAGTGAGTTTAAAGATGTGACCTATCCAGCAGTGTATGCAGCCCTCACAAAAATTCAAAAGACCCGGTTGAAGGAGACAAGGAGGAAAGATGCAAAAGAATTAAGTCTGATTGAAGTAGCCTTGACAAAGGCCATTTTTCCTAGAATAGCAGAAGCTAAATATGAAAAGGAAGCCTGTTAAATCCTCCAAACCAATTAGAAAGGGAATGGTAAAGTTGGATTGGTGAAGCTCTAGATGCTTCGAAGAGATTTTGAGACTCTCCAAATGAAGGATAGTGAGTCTATCTCAAACATTCACACAAGAATCTCTAGTTTGATAAAAAAATTGAGGATGAATTGATAATACATGGAAGATGAGAGGATTGTTCAAAAAATACTCAAAATTCTACCCTCAAATTTTGATGCATTCATGATTTCCATTGAAGAGACAAATGACCTCTCAAAATTGACCTTTGATGAGCTCCCTAAAAACCCATGAGAAACACCTAAACATGTATGCAAATTATTCCCATGAGCAAGCTTTCAAATCTCAATCCAGTACAAGAGGTAGGGGAGAGGTAGAAACAACTCTAGATTAAGATCAAGAGGTAGAGGTAGAGCAAAATCTAGACGTGGAAGAGTTGGAGAAGATAGCTTAGGATGAGCACACATCCAAGAGTGAGCAAGAAATTCTCAATCCAATACTGGACAAGTCAAGAAGAATAAAAAATTGAGTCATAGGTTTGAAAAGACAAATTTTGAATGTTATTATTGCCATAAGTTTGGTCATTATGCAAGTGAGTGTTAGAAAATAAAATTTGATTATGTGGTTGATGAAAAAGTAGTTGAAAGCAATCAACAAAAGGCCTTCATGATGTGCAAAATTTATGAGAAAGGCAATGATGAGGTATGGTTTTTAGATGGTGGATGTAGCAACCACATGAGTGGTAATGAGATTTTATTTTCTTTCATTGATAAAAATGTCAAGTCCATTCAAAATAAAAATGAAGATCAATGAAATAGTTCTAGTTGTGAGAAAACGGTCTATTATGTTTCACACCAAGAACGGTGAGAAGGAGATTGAAAATGTATATTTTTCTCTTGGTATAAAGAAAACTCTCATGAGTATTATACAACTAATCCAAAAAGGATACAAAGTGTTGATGGAAAAGGGTGAATACATTATTTATGACAAGGATGGAAGAAGTAAAATAATTGTAGGACTACCAATGCCAAGGAATAGAATGTTTCCCTTGAGGCTAGAGAGGTTTTTCCTAGGTCATTCAAGACCCTTCTAAACTTTGGCATCTTAGGTATGGACACTTAAGTTATACTGGTTTGAATATTTTGTCAAAAATGGATAAGGTTAGAGGCTTACCAACCATTGTACAACCTAATGGTAGATGTGAAGCATGCATTTTAGGCAAGAAACAAAGGAAACATTTTCAATCAGGAAATTCTAGAAGGGCAAGAGCACCATTGGATCTGGTGCACACTTATTTTTTTGGCCTTACATGCAAACATTTTTTTATTTCTAAGAGCCAATATTTTATGACCTTCATAGATGACTACAACCATAAGACATGGGTTTATTTCTTACAAAATAAATATGAAGCATTTGACAAGTTTAAAGTGTTTAAGTTCCAAGATGAAAAGGAGAGTGGACATTTCATCAAGGTCCTAAGGTTAGATAGAGGGGGAGAGTATGCCTCCAATCAGTTTGTGAATTTTTGCAAGCAATGTGGCATTAAAAAGGAGCTAATAACAACCTATACTTCGTAGCAAAATGGAGTGGCTGAGAGGGAAAAAAACCATTGTGGAGATGGTAAGAAGTATGCTTAAATCCAAGAGACTCCAAAATGAATTTTGGGGTGAAGTTGCAACAATAATAGTATATTTGATAAATAGAAGTCCTACAAAGGTAGTTTGTGACAAGATTCCACTAGAGGAATGGACAAAATGAAAGTGAATGATTGATAGCTTGAGAGTGTTAAGGTGTGTGGCATATGCACTTGTGCTAAAAGAGAAGAGGCAAAATTTGGATGACAAGGGTGAGAAGTGCATTTTTATGGGCTATAGTGAATAGTCCAAAGCCTACATGTTGTATAACCCAATCACCAAGAAAATAGTTATTAGTAGAGATGTGGATTTATTAGATGATGATTCATGGGATGGCTTGATAGATACTGGAAACTCTGGATAGCTCCCGAAAACTCTAGTTGATGAAGAAAAAGAGTATGAAATGCAGCAAGATGATGTTATGGAGCCCCCAATAGCTCCAAATAGCTCTGGATTGGTCTAGACCAATGCAAAAATAGGGTATTCTCAACAAAGTAGCAGTATTAGTGAAAGTTCAGACCCCACTAACACCTCCCTAATTCCAAGAAATACCAAGTGTCTAAGGTAGATCTACCAAAATGAAAGGTATGATGACAAGTTTGATGAAAGTATGAATTTTTCACTATTTTCTCATAGTAATCCAATTTATTTTGAGGATGTTGTGAAATAAAAAAAAATGGTGTGAAGATATGGATGATGAGATAGATGCAATAGAGAGGAATACAACATGGGAACTAATTGATTTTCCTCCCAAAAAGAGATTAATTGGAGTGAAATGGGTCTATAAGACCAAAAGCAATACCGATGGAAGAATAGATAGGCATACAATGAGGTTAGTTGTCAAGGGGTATAAACAACAACTTGGGAGAGATTATAATGAGACATATGCTCTAGTTGCAAGGATGGAAACTATGCGTGTAGTCATAGAAATTGTAGCTCAACATAAGTGGAAGGTGTATCAAATGGACATGAAGTCTTCCTTCTTGAATAGAATGTTGAAAGAGGAATTGTATGTGGAGAAATCACTTGGCAATGAAGTTATAGGACAAAAAAACAAGGTATACAGGCTAAAGAAATCTCATTATGGGTTGAAGCAAGCACCATGGGTGTGGTACAATAGGAATGACTCATATTTATTGAGTAATGGCTTTAGAAAAAGTGATGATGAGCCCACTCCTTACATCAAAGCATTTGATGGTAAGATTTTAATTGTTGTCTTGTGTGTTGATGATTTAGTTTTCATCGTGGATGATGATTTCCTCATTGCTGATTTTAAAGAGGCCATGAAAAGAGAATTTGAAATGATAGACTTAGGTCTCTTAAGGTATTTTATAGGCATAAAAGTAAAACAAATGAATGATGGTATATTTATCTCTCAATAAAAGTATGCAATAGATATTTTGAAGAGGTTTATGATGCAAGATAGCAAGCCTGCCCCAACACCAATAGCCATATGTTTGAAATTGAGCAAGGACGATTGTAAAAAAAATGTGAATCTGGCCATGTATAAGATTCTGGTTGGATGTTTGATGTATTTAACAAAAACTAGGCCGGATATAATGCATAGTGTAAGCCTGATTTCTATATTTATGGAGACTCCAAAAGAGTCACATTGGAAAATAGGTAAAAGAATCCAGAGGTATGTGAATGGAACCAAAGCATATGGTAGTTTGTATAATGTAGCAAATGTTTTTGGGATAGTTTTTACACTGATAGTGATTGGGAAGGGAGTGTGGATGATAGAAAGAGCACATCTAGATATTTGTTTTACCTAGGATTGGGAGTCAGTTCATGGGATTCCAAGAAACAACCCGTAGTTTCCCTATCTATAGATGAAATTAAGTATATAGTAGAAAATATAGTAGTATGTCAAGCTATTTAGCTAAGGACGACCTTAGCAGAGTTGAAGGAAGAACAAAAAGATGGAGCAAATATATTTTGTGACAATGCTTAAACTATTGCTTTGAAAAAGAATCTAATTTTTCAGGGAGGAAGAAAGCACATTGAAATCAGGTATCATTTCATAAGAGAATTAGCTGAGAAAGGGAAATCAAAATAAAATTTTGTAGGTCTAAGTAGCAGCATGGAATTTTTTTTACCAAACCATTAAGCAAAGATTGCTTTAAACACTTACGAAAATTTTAGGTGTTTTTGACTTGTATGAAGAATGATGTTGTTTGATGGATCATTCAAATTGGGAGTGTTGAAAATATTTAATTTTTTTGTTTGAGCCTTTCTCACATCAAATCCCCTGTTCCACCTACCTATCAAGAGATTCCTTTCAATGCGAATTTTATTTTGGGATCTTCATCCCTCTTCTGCCCTTGACTCTAGAATTTATTGTATTAGGTAAATTTGAATTTTGAGAGGGAATTTTTGGAAGAAGACAAGCATAGACAAAAAGAAGGAATGCAATAGGAAAATAATAAGTTCCAAGAAAAAGAAGTTGCAACAGCAACAACAGAGAAGTTTTTAAGAATTGTGTGTAGAGTGTGTGTAGGAAGTAATAGATAGCTCTAGATTCTTGTTTGTGCAAGGAACATCAGATAGCTCTAGACAAATATGAAGAAGAAGAGAAAGCTCTAAGAAGCTCCAGATTGTTGTCAGTGTAGTTTGTAGTTTCAAGTTTAGAAATCATTTTGTAAATGTTATTTTCCAATTTAATACAACAACAAAAAAGTTTGTATGAACATTTGTGTGTCTCCAATCAATTTATTTTGTTATTTTGCATTTTATTTTGGTATTCCTAGTTGATTGGGATATAGGGCTGGAGCTCTATGCATTTTATGCGAGTTTAATTAGGATTTAGAAAATCCTCGATGAGTTTCATTATTTAAGTCAACTTGTTCATAAGAAGAGAAAAGTAAATATTAGAACGATATGTTTATGATAGGAGAATTTTTTTATATAAAACAAAAAGTAAAATGACAAGTTGTGTTGTTCTCCCCCACTTTTTATGTAAATCATTTTCAAACTGAAAGTCTAATTCAGCTGTCAATAGAAAACATTAAACAAATAAAATAAATTTATTTATATTATCCACAAAGATTTCAAACTTGGATTCACCCGATGATTTAAATGAATAGTGGATAAAAAATAATTAATTAAAGCAAAAATCTTGTTTCTATCACTCCATGTCCATAATATATATAAAACAAAAAAAAAGACTAAATAACCTTATCACAATTATGAATTGATCCCTATGTTTATTTCTTAAATAAAATAAAATGTGTAATGGTATATACCATTGATACAAATATCTATACTCCACTTTTTCTATTGCTATGACTACCTATTTTTTTGTATGAGTTGAAAGGGGTTAGATTTCCATCCCAGATATACAAGTACGTAATAGTAGAGCTTGACATCCACCCTGGTGATGCCCAATAGATTAAGAAAATTGTCTTAAATCACTTACAAAATAAAGCTATAATGTTGTAAGTTTGCAAAGGCCCTTTCTAAAGCTTTCAATGTGTCTTTTCCACATAATTAGAGATGTGGGGTGATCTCACAATGTTGGTTTACAATTTTTGGGAGATTCTGATTTTTGCTAAAATCACATATTTTTAAAAAATATAATGATTTAAGCATTAAAAATTTCCATTTTAAAGATTCCAATTGAAGAGGATCTGATCAAACCACATTATATCAAAGCTCCTTGGATATAACCCTGCTAGTTTAAAACCATGCCTATAATGGAGTCTCCTTTAAACCTATCAAAATGTTATAAAAACCCACATTTGATTTACCTTTTGGGGGATCAAATGAATTCATTTAAAATTTATTTTTTGTAAGTATGTAATCTTTATTATAAGCTTCCCAAAAATTATAATTTTAAATAAATTTAGTGTTATTATTATAGTTATTTTTTATTTCTTGTGAACGTAGGTTTTTCACCGAAAATCAACCTCTCTGTTCTACACATGGAAAAGTAGTAGATTATCAATTATTTTTTTTGAAAAATATCAATGCACTAGATATTGAAATCCTTGATCCAACAACAACTAAAAAATTTAATTTTGATACATACAAAAAAAGTTATGTTGTATATAGTCCGCCTATGCCTAAATTGTAATTGGTTTGACTTCGAAACTTGATTAAGGAAAAAATGTTCAATAAAACACTATGAAACTAAATGAATGCATTAGATATCTTAGTTACAAATCTAAATTCGAAAAAATTATAATTTTATCCTTCATGGAAAAAAAATATGTTTTTTATGGTGAGCATCACTCCTTAAAAATGGAGTTTACTGAAAAAAACTAGTTTTCAAAGGAGATGGAAAAAGAAGTGCAATTTAATTTTCCAATTTTTTTGAAAAAAATATATTTAGAATCTATATATTTTTTTTTACAAATCACTAGTTTGCATCATCTTCAAATTCCTCATGGTTTAGTCGCTATAGGTGCCCAAAAGTGAAGATTTAGTTAGAAAAAATCAGTTTAGTGTCTAGTTTGGCAAAAAATTGTAAACCGGTATTTTGGGATCACCTTGTGTTAAAAATAGAAAATCAATTAAAATGAATATACTTTAACGAACTCAACTAGACAACCCATTATTCCAGCCTTTCCCAGCCCAACTATAAAGTCTCTCTCTTAAAATTTCCAAATTCAACTCAAATAGAGGGCCAATCTTTATCACAGGAAAAAGAATATTTAGGAAGATTACTACACTCAATTCATATAGAAAATAACTTTGGAAGTAAATGAACAATTTTTAACATATTTTGTTTTCCTACCTTCACCAGGACCAAATGGAACACTCTATCCTTAGTAGAGAATCCTTGGGCTTGTATAATGTCAAGGCCTTGCTCTTCTAGCATCTCAAAGAGTTCTGACTGAGTGTCGATGCAGTTTCTAATTGTATAGATTTTGATAAGTAGATTCAATTCATGTTCCTCCATTATCACCATGGGACAACTCTTCATACCACTTAATGAATATACTGAATTTATTGGTTCCATGCACATACTCCTTTGGATTTGTTTGTTGTCCTCCATATCCTTTTTGTAGACATCAGATTTCGTTCTTATCAAATCATTTGAGAATTCCTCTTGTTTCTACAAAAGACATAATGAGAAATGATCTCACAAAATATTTTGAACTCAAAAAAATAAGAACACAAAAATAACTCTTTATTTTATATCTTAGTCATGTCATTTTTAAATTTAACAATATAATATTTGTTTTAAATCAACATTTTGGATCATACTCTGCAATCCATCATTTGGATAATCGAAAGTTGAAGATTTTTACTCCAGTTATCTATTATCCTCAAAAGTCTTCCAACTTTCTATTATTATCTTCATGACGAATACTATAATATGATATAAAGTTGGATGAGTTTTACTTTAGCTATCTTTTATCCTCATAACAAATCACAAAAACTATTCAAATTTTCTATTATCTTAGTGATGAATAATAGAATATGATCAAAAAATTGATGCAAAACAAATTGTATTCAATTGAATCTAAATCTAAAAGAAACATACTCTAGACCCCAAAAATATGATGTCTTTAATTGAATACCTTGTCACATTGAGGTAGCGGAGAATGAAGCCTTGCATAAGTCAATTTTTTTAATATTTTCCTCACAAGAAATTGTGTTAGAATCTTTTTGTACATAACCAATTTTCCATTTCCTTATCGAAGATTATTCTACCAATTCCCATACTTTCTTGTTCCCAGTATTCTCTCTACCAATTGGGTATTTTTCTTGAGGGAATATTGTGTCCTACTCTTCAGTACCAACATAGAACTAGTCCAATATATATTTATTAAAGGTAATACGTGTCATTTTATGAAACCTAAACAAAAATGATATAAAAGGTGTTTCAAATATTTAATTTTTTGACTGAGCCTTTCTCATGTCAACCCCCTTGTTCCACCTACCTATCAGGAGGCTCCTTTTAATGACAATTTTTTTTGGTATATTCATCCTCGTTCTTCCCTGACTCAATAATTTATTGTGGTAGGTAAATTTGAATTTTGAGAGGGAATTTTTAGAAGAAGATTTTGAATAGACAAAAAGAAGGAATGAATGAAGTCATAAATGTAGTTGCAAGTTTTTGCAGGAATAAGAAGTTGTAGCAACAACAACAAATTATTTTTTGACAAGAACTGCAAAGTGTGCTGAAGGAGCAACACATAGCTACATACTGTTCTATGTGTTTGCAAGGAGAAGCAAATAGCTCAAGATGAATAGGAAGAAGAGAGAGCTCTAAGAAGCTCCAGATTTCTATCAAAGTAGTTTTTAATTTCGAGTTTAGAAATTATTTTCTAAATGGTATTTTATGAGTTAATAGAACAAACAAAAGTTTGCATGCCTAACTATGTGTCTCCAATCAATTTTTTTTTTTTTGTATTTTATTTTGGTATTCCCAGTTGATTGGGAAATAGAGAAACAACTCTATACATTTTATTTGTGTTTGGGATTTAGAAAATTCATATGGTTGGTATCAGAGCTAGAAGGCCCTAAGTCTTGAGAGAGTTGTGCATTTATTTTTTGGGTGTTTAAAGTTTGTTTTGTTGGAGACATGGCTAGAGATGAGAGTAAGATTTTGTAGCAACCACCACCATTCGATAGACAAAACTATGGTGTTTAGACAAATAAAATGAATACCATAATGGTTGCAAAGGATTTGTGGGAGTTTTTGATTATTGGATTCAATTATGTGACTAATCCAATAGTGTATGCAACCCTCACAATCAATTAGAGGACCCAGTTGAAGGAAACAAGGAGGAAATATGAAAAAGCATTGATTTTGATTGAAGCAACCTTGACAGAGGCCATTTTTGCTAGAATAGTAACATCTAACTATACAAAGGAAGCTTCGGAAATCCTCCAAACTAGTTACAAATGGATTGATAAAGTTATATTGGTGAAGCTCTAGATGCTTAGAAGAGATTTTGAGACTCTCCAAATAAAGGCTAGTAGTTCTATCTCAAACTTTCACACAAGAATCTCTTGTTTAATAAACCAGTTGAGGGTGAATGGAGAAGCTATGGAAGGACAAAGGATTGTGGAGAAAATACTAATAAGTTTACCTTCAAATTTTGATGTAGTAGTGATTGCCATTGAAGAGGAAAAGTATCTCTCAATGTTGACCATTGATGAGTTGATGGGTTCTTTCTAAACCCATGAACAATGCCTAAATAAGTCTACAAATTATTCCCATGAAAAATATTTAAAAGCTCAAGCCAACACAAGAGGCAGGGGGAAAGGTAGAAAAAAATCCACACAAAACTTAGGAGGCAGAGGTAGGGGCAGATTTGGACGTTGAAGTGCTAGAGAAGATAGCTTAGGACGAGAACACAACCAAGAGGGAGCAAGTAGTTCTTAGTATAACTTAAGATAAGCCAAGATGAACAATAACTCAAGTCAAAAGTGTGACACAAGAAATGTTGAATGTTATTATTTCCATAGGTTTTCTCATTATGCAAATGACTGCTGGAAAAGGCAACTTGATCAATCCAAGCAAAGTGCAAATGTGATTGATGAAAAAGTGGTTGAAAGCAATCAACAAAAGGCCTTCATCATCTGTAAATATTTTTAGCAAGGTAGTGATGAGGTATGGTTTTTAAATAGTGGATGTAGCAATGAAATGAGTGGTAATGAGATTTTATTTTCTTTCATTGATAAAAATGTCAAGTTTGAAATAAAAATGGGGAACAATGAAATAGTTCTAGTTGTGGGCAAAGGGTCTATTATGTTTTGCACCAAGGTGAGAAGAAGGAGATTG
Organism: Sequoiadendron giganteum; assembly: GCA_007115665.2. Lineage (NCBI taxonomy): Eukaryota > Viridiplantae > Streptophyta > Pinopsida > Cupressales > Cupressaceae > Sequoiadendron > Sequoiadendron giganteum. Next base: position 173,568,058 of record CM021103.1, on the reverse strand, counting down.
ATAATGCATATTTTTCCCCTGGTATAAAGAAAATCTCATGAGTATTATAAAATTGATCCAAAAAGGATACAAAGTGTTGATGGAAAAGGGTGAATTCATTATTTATGAGAAGGATAGAAGCAAGAAAATAATTACAGCAATGCCAATGACAAGGAATAAAATGTTTCTCTTGAGGCCAGAGTAGTGTTTCTCAGCTTAGTCCACAGTTGCAACCCCTAAGAATGGAAAATGTATAGTAGTACAACAAGAAGAAGCCTTCAAGATAGTCATTCAAGACCCCTCCAAACTTTGGCATCTTAGGTACGGACACTTAGGCTATGCTGGTATAAATATTATTTCAAAGAAGGGAATGGTTGGAGGTTTACCAACCATAGTAGAGCCTAGTGGTAGATGCGAATCTTGCATTTTAGGAAAGCAACATAGGAAGCATTTTCAATAAAGTAATTCTAGAGGAGTGAGAGCACCATTGGAGTTGGTGCACAATGATTTGTGTGGACCTATGCAAATAATTTATATTGGTAAAATACAATAATTTATGATCTTCATAGATGACTATAGCCATAAGTTATTCGTCTATGTTTTACAACATAAATTTGAAGAATTTGGCAAGTTTAAAGTGGGTATGTGCTAGATCATGATGGGCCAAAAAGTGGCAATGAGAAAAATCACGTTTTGAATCGGCTCAAAAATGCGGAAATGGCCTAGTTGACTTTTCTAGGTTTGGGTAAGAGTACTTCTACCTGAACCAAAAACCAAAGGTAGTTTCCACAAATCGGATATCCTATTTTTGGAAACTGTATAATAAAAAACAATCGACTCTTCAGTTTCATTTTTCACTGTTTGACGCGGGCGCAAGAGGTGAATCCCAAATCCAATATCCATTCTGACCCGATATCCGATTTGAAAGGTATGTATTTAGTTTTTTCGATCTTGTAATGAATTTTTCAATAGATTTTGTTAACTTTAATTAGGTTTTATTAAAAAAAATTCAAAAATACGGTTTTGTATTGATTTTTTTTTAAAACTACAGTTTACATTGATTTTTTATTAAAACTTAATGTTTTGAAATGGATCTTGATTAAAAATTAGTGTTGTTGATGTATTTTTATCAAAAATAAGAGTTTGTTATTGATTTTTGTGAAAAAGTATGTTTTTTTTTGGATTTTTACTAAAAACTAGGGTTTTTTTACAATAATTTCATTTATATTGTGTAATTTCAATTAGTTTAATTAGTTTTTAACTTTAATCAGGTATTATGGCTGCGAATGTAAATCCACGAATGCCAAATGCTCCACCACCTCCATATCCAAATGCTCCACCACCTCCGTAGCCACCAATTGAAGACTTAATTCGTGAAAATTTGGGGCAATTGAGGGGCATTTGTGAAATTTATCAGACAATGCCTCGATTGAGAGATATGACAAACACATTGAGAGAAATAATTAAAAATATAGAAACCCTCACCCAACATAATTTTTTTTATTTGTGGCAAGAAGACACGAGGGAGTATTATCGATGTGGATTGTCTTACGATGATGTGAAAGATCTTCAAATAACCAAATCCAAAATAGCCTCTTTATTCATTGACCCCAGCATTGATTTGCCAATGAATGTTAATAGAACAAAACTTTCCATAAAATGGTGCATGCATAGGGAGATTGTTGCTAAATTTTGGGATCGTTGGTGCATGGTTTTTGATAAACCACAGAACAATAATTCCAACATACCATTTTACTTTATTAAAAAATTATATGTTGAGTTTGTGTTAGGGCATCATGTCAATTACTTTGACATTAAACCCTTCCAGGGCATTGGTGGAGGTATGCCCCAGGATAGACTAGGGGCAGTTAGAGTAGTCCCGTGCCCAAATGTTCCCCTTCCTCCCCTTCCTCCGCCACCTCCAATATATCATCCAGAGATTATCAAGGATGCATCCACACAGACTATTCAGGCTATTCACTCTTTGAGTGGTCATTTGGTTTCACATTCTGCTACAATAGCTCAGCCACATTTTGGTTATGTTGGTGAAAGCTCTAGTGCTGCTACATCATCCTCCTTAGGTCCACATATTTGTGTGCCACATACTTGCACTATGTGCCACCAAATATGCTTGGGTCCTCTTGTATAGCCCACTGAGTATCCCTTGGACACTTCTGATTATGACCTCCATGGTGTGGAAATTATAGATTAGTCGCAAGTGAGTGGAGCGCACCCTACAGAGTCCTCTCCTGCTAGAGAGGGAGATGCTGGAATAGTGACATAGTTAAGATTTAAGTTGTAATTTCATAAATTTCATTTTTTTTTAAATGAATATTAATCAAAGATAGTATCAAGTACTAATATTTATTTACATGGTCTATTTAACAGTTGATGTCTGAGGAGGAGCTCGCATGGGTGATTGATAGCACCTTTAGGGCCATTTCATTTGGATTGGACACACACGCAGTATATATTTTCGCACTCACTCGTTTACATTTTATATTTTATACTTCCTTGTCATTTGAATTGTCATTAATGAAATTATATAATAGCTTATATGTTTATCTTGTTTTCCTCCTATAGGAAATACCCAATGTGAGTGAGGTGCAGCCTCATCAAGACTATGGAGGTGCAAATCTAGATAAGGGGAAGGTAATTGAACTCAAATTGGATTGAATTAAGATTTTTAAGATCTTATATTAATTATACATATGTCGACAAAGATTGGTAGTTTCATATGTACTTGTCAATTTTATTTATAGGCAATTATGAGCTTTATAGATATGTTGACAAGGGACACACTGCCTAGAGGAGTAGTTATTGGAGCACCTCAAAGAGTAGGTGTTGAAACCCATCAAAGAGGAGGTGTCAAAAAACTTGAAGGAGATAAAGAAAAAGATCAACCTAAAGAGGTACATGTGCTTATTTTATTTTTTGTTTGGTATTTAAGTTCTTATTACCAATAATCATATGCTAACTTGGATCAATTTTATGTTTTTGTTCACATATATAGATTGGCATTTCAAAAGTTGATTTGGTATATTCTAGGACTCCTGACCCTTAGAAGAGACGTATATTTTAGGTAATCAAAATTTCAATTTTAGAGTTCAATTAAAATTCAATGTATATTGATTTTGATGTTAATTATTCGATTTTAAATGATATATTATAACTAATCTCAATTGTGGTTTGAATTTTTCCTTGCAGCTACCTTCAGAGCCAACAAGTGCTTCAAAGAGGCTCCATTTTGATGATCCACCAGTAGTTTAGGATGAGATAGACATTTTGGCATGTTAATTTTGAATACATATTGAGATGGCATATGCCAAATTTTGTAAAACTTTGTTTGAGTTGGCGTTGATGCCATTTTTGTATATGGACATACACTTGATTATTGGATATAATTTGATATATAGAATTTGACAATCAAAATTTAATTTTTTCCTCATGTGCATGATTACACTCTTTGAAAATTTTATCTTGAGCAATGGTTAAATATCAATGTACAATAGCTTAAAACTGAATGGTTATATTATGTAGTTTATATTTATATCGCTGATTACATTGCATTACACATCTTTCAAACTCAAATCATTAATTCACATTGCATAACTAACAATTAGATGTTCATAGATGAAAAATTTTCAATTACAATATAGTTCTTATAAATTCAACCTAAGCAGTTATGCAGTTACTTCACATTGCATAACTAAAAACTATGAACAATTGTCAATTGCATTTGTTTGTCATTGAATTCTATGAGACCACATTTCTTTGAAGTTTTTTTTCAAATAGTCCACTGCCTTGTCTATGCTACCAAATTTTTCATACATGATAGCGATCACATTAAGTTGTAATAAATTAAATGATAGCCTATGGCTATTTAATTTATACTCATTTTATTTAAATGGATGCGGCTGACTGATAGGGTAGGGTTGGATGGAAAGATCATTGTTCCATGCTCTAGGTCTTTCTCACAAGACCTCCTTGGTGTCTTACTTCATCACCTTAACCTTTAGGACCTTCTTCATGTTTAAGTACCCCTGGTTCTCCTGGCCAACCCCACTACCATCACAAATCAACCTACCAATTCAATCTTGGTGCAATGTCTCTAACTCTTCCTTAGCCCTTAATCTACCCTTAATCAGTAAAATGAGCTCCAAAACTCATTAAGCCTTTCCACTCCTTATCCTCCTGATCACTCCTGATCAAGACATGTTCCTAAGCCTCTAACTCTATCTCAATGGTCAAAAGAAACAAACTAACTACAAAATAATGCTTGAACTGAAGAAACTAGCTACCTACTATTCCACACAATGCTTGGAATACAATTGCACTACATTCTACACAATTCATAGTGTCAGGATCACTCCATTAACACACAATTCAAAGCAAAAACCAAAAAAATTACACAAATTTATCACTGTCTTCTCTTTTAAACATAAATTTCCAACAATGCAAAAGCTTCCAACCTTCCTCTCAGGTCGAGGCACACCCTATATAGGTCAACAAAAGTAGTTATTCCTCCCCTTGGCTGGACATTGTAGTTACCTTATGGCAAATTTGCAAAAATGTACCATTTTGCACATTTTTCCAATGTCTAGTAAACTAAGTTTCTAATCTCATCAATAAAATGAGTTCCAAAACTCATTAAGCCTTTCCACTCCTTATCCTCCTGATCACTCTTGATCAAGACATGTTCCTAAGCCTCTAACTCTATCTCAATGGTCAACATGACCTTCAAGGTAACACATCAAAAACAAAAATTCATCCTAGACTTCCTAATTGCCTAGTGTTTTCTAGGTGCTCCTGCACCACCAATCTTCCTTGATATTATTTTTTAATTTATTATTTTCAAGAGAGGCCGACCTCCTTGAAGAGTCACCTTATTTTGTATAAATACGAGGTGATGTTTGTTCATTTCCTCAATCAAGTTCATTCAGCATAATTTGCAATCCAAGCAAACATTTGTACTTGAGCAGCAACGCTTCATCTTACAGCAGCAAGCCGATTTCAAGGAGAAACACCCAAATATGTTGAATCGCTCTGAGCTACATCAGAGCGACATTTTCCCTTAAGAGTCCAAAGTGCTAAAAGGCAACAAACTTGACGAACTATTTCTCGGAAACCATGATGCTTACAAACTCTTTGTCTAAGGATATGGGATCATGTTGAGACCATCTACAATAAACTCTCTCATTTTTTGCTATCTCGAAGGCATTTTCCTGTGGTGATGAATTTTCAGTTGAGGGAAAAGTTGCCAAATGCAAGTAGTGTAAAGTTGCAAAGTAGTGCAACTTTCATTCTCAAACTCATACAACCCAATGGACTATTCCAACACATCTAGATGGGTACGTTTATGGTAGGTATGGTTCTCTTTTGCACCCAAATACGTCAAATCACTCTGAGCTGCATCGGAGTGGCGTTTTCCCCTTAAGATTCCAAAGTACTAAAAGGCAAAAAACTTTGATAGACTATTTCTCAAAAACCATGATGCTTAAAGACTCTTCATGTGAGGATATGGGATTGTGTTGAGACCGTCTACAATAACCTCTCTCCTATTTTTCTATCACGAAGGCATTTTCCCGTGGTGATGAGTTTTCAGTTGAGGGAAAAGTTGCCAAATGCAAGCAGTGTAAAGTTACAAAGTGATGCAATTTTCATTCTCGAAATCATACGACTCAATGGACTATTCCAACATGTCTGGATGGGTACGTTTAAGCTAGGTATGGTTCTCTTTTGCACCCAAATACGTCAAATCGCTCTGAGCTACATCGGAGCAACATTTTCCCTTAAGAGTCCAAAGTGCTAAAAGGCAGCAAACTTTGATGAACTATTTCTCAAAAACCATGATGCTTACAGACTCTTCATCTGGGGATATGGGATTGCATTGAGACCATCTACAATAACCTCTCTAGGTTTTTTCTATCTTGAAGGCATTTTCCTGTGGTGGTGAGTTCTTAGTTGAGGGAAAAGTTGCCAAATGCAAGTAGTGTAAAGTTGCAAAGTGGTGCAACCCTCATTCTCGAACTCATACGACCCAACGGACTGTTCCAACCTAAAACATACTTTTTTCAAAAGGACTTCACGATTCATCATCCTAGGAGAGACCCTCTTCCGAAGAAGTACCGACGAAACCTTGCTACATTGTTTAAAACCCAAGGAAGCCTTGACTGCTCTAACGAAGGTACACAATGGCACATGCAGGTCACACTCAAGTGCTATGACCTTGGCTAAAAATTTGTTGAGAATAGGGTACTACTAGCCGACGATGGAAAGAGAGGCACACAACTTTTTCAGGAAATGCCTACAATGTCAACAACATGGAGACCTTATTCATACACCAGCTCAAGAACTGCATCCCATTGTCACACCTTGGCCCTTTTCATAATGGGGGCTTGATCTCATTGGTAAAATATCACCCACCTCATCCAATGGCCACAATTTCATCATCACCGCCACCAAATATTTCACAAAGTGGATCGAAGCAATTCCCATGACCTACATCACCGGAAAGTAGATATCCAAGCTCATCCTGAATTACCTCATTTGCTGATATGGTGTTCCCCAATCCATTATCTCTGATAATGGGACACCCTTCAAAAATTAGGATGTCCGTGATTTGTGTGAAAAATTCAAAGTCCAACACCGTTTTACCACTCCATATTATCCACAAGGCAATGGCCAAGCAAAAGCTACAAATAAAACCATTTTGAAAATCCTCAAGAAAATAGTCAATGACTCTGGTCGTGACTGGCATCTGCAGCTAAATCCCACCTTATGGGCCTAGCATTCGCATGCCAATAGGTGCCACCCCATTCACTCTGGTCTACTAGACTAGCATTCACATGCCAATAGGCGCCACCCCATTCTCTCTGGTCTACGGATCAAAAGCCATCCTCCCCATTGAGATCGAGCTCCCGTCGCTAAGGATATCATTGCAAAACCTCATCACATATGAGGAATATAGGGTCACAAGACTAAATGAGCTGAAATTACTAGATGAAAGGTGCATGGATGCCCTTAATCATCTACAAGTATACCAGAATTTCCTAAAAAGGAGCTACAATAAGAAGATCAAACAATGCACCTTCCAAGTTGGTGACCTCGTGCTGAAAGAAAACCAAAAGAACATGTCAAATCTGGATACAAAGGGAAAGTTTGAGCCCAACTGGCTGGGACCCTTTATCATCACTGCAAGCTACAAATCGGGGGCATATCAGTTATCGACACCAAAAGGCGAGCCCCTGCAAGAGCCCATGAATAGTTCACACCTCAAAAAATTTTATGCCTAAAATCTTGCAAGGTATAGAACCAAAAACACAAAAACAATCAGAAAAAGTCTTGAAAAAATGGTCACCTTGATGAAAACTTGGCAAACAGGGATCTTGGCGACAACAAAAAAATCAAAAAATCCAAAAATCCAAAAAAATGAGAAAAGGATTGAAAATAGTAAAAATAAAAAATTCATCCTCTAGTGAAAACCACTTCGGTGGTGCTTTGGATAAGTACCTTGGTGAAAACCTAGCAAATAGGCACCAAGTGTAAATAAAGCATCTTCCCCATCTACTAGGATTTGCATGACTCATTCCATCACTCATTCATCCACCCATCCGCTCACATCCATACCATAGCCTGCATTGGTGTCTACACCATGGAACTACTTGGTATTTCTAAGGTCAGTATGTCCTGCCTTTATCGAAGTAGTCTATTGCACCACACTGGGGGCACGTTCTCACAACATCAAATCAGATTCATGTGCATTCTTGTGATCTTTTTCAAAATTTCATCAAAAAAATCCAAAAACATTCAAATCTTTCAAAAAATCCAAAAACATGTCAAAACATGTCAGAAAATCTTCAAAATTTCATCATTCAGTCTTGTCAATTTTTTCACCTTGTTGAACTACATCATCTCTAAGCTTGAACGTAGGCAAGGTTGATCTTTGATCATCTCTCGAGATAGTTAGGTTCAATCCTTTAGGCATCCGTCACATTGGCAATCTGTTGGCCCATCCATCTCTTCATTAAGTCAAGTGTGTCGTCAGTCGAACTACGTGGTCTCTGCGTGTATAACATAGGCAAGGCTCATCTATGGATCAGCTCCCGGGACCCCTAGAATAGGTCTTTAGGTTATTTTGTTCATCATAAATCTTGAAAATTGCAAAAACAACCTCAAAATATCCGAAAAATTCAAAATGGTGCATCCATTTCATCTCACTTTCACCCATGATTATCACCGCTCATAATAAAACAATCATCACTTTCACCCTTTTGGTGAGTCAGTCAGAAGCAAGTTAGCAGGTCTCAAAGAGAAAACTTTAATCATCAAAGTCCTGAAAATCTAAGTCAGTAAGCAAGCAAGTTAGTCACCTCGGAGTATCAATAGCTTATCACCCAATTGGCCCCATCAAAACCCTGATCACTACATGTCCTAGGATGAAGCTTTCCTGCGATGAACATAAGCATTAGGTAACCCTCACAGTAGTTAGTCTTGACTAGTGGTATGAAGAACATTAGCTTGTTTGTTTGCTTTATTTTGGTCTTTGTTGACTTATCTTAGTTTGTGCTCATTCCAAGGACCTCTCGATGATGCCTAAACAAAACAGGTTTAGAGAGAAAGGAATGGAAAAATGATCATTATCTTTTATCTTCTATACTTGTGGGATACACTTGTAAAATAACTTAGTTATGCATGTTTTGTTTGGTTTGTAGGGAGGATATTTTAAAGTATTTTGTTGACCACATAGGAAAGCTTACTTTTCTATGTTTTGGTCTGAGACATTTAGAATGTCTGAACTACATCCTGAATAAAGTATGAATGCTAAAGTGTGAAAAAGAATACTCCTATCTGATTTTCAAGTCAAAGTCCATCACACTAGGTACCATGCCATCCTAGTTCTTAATACCTCAATGCATCACACCTATGTGTGTTATCAAACATAACACAATTGACCCTTTGAAAATCCTAATTCCTATATACAAATGTAAAATCACCATCATCATCCTCACTAACTCATTAATTCTACGTTTCTTCTACCTTCTTTCCACTCTAACATGGTATTATAATAGTAATCAAAACATCACCCATGCATACTCCTGCATCCACTAGATAGTTAACATCAGAAGAACATTGCATCATATCAATATCTTAAGTTATGAGGAATAATATAAATTTGTTATTCTAAGCATCTTAAGACATCATTACATCATACATTATCATCTGCAACCATTACCATTACCAATTGCATCCATTACCATCATTAATATGCATTACATCATTTAAAGCACGAAAAATACAAAAAGAAATGCACTCATTACATACACTATAGGAACATCTCATAAACATCACATATTTGCATTTAGATATTTGCATTCACATATTTGCGTGTACATAATAAAAGGGTGAATCATCTCATATATATCATCAAAAATCACTGTTATAATACAGAATTAGATCAAGTGTCCATCAGATACATAATACAATAAGGCCAAAATATTGCAGCCCATATATCAAAAATGAAGCAAAACTATAAGTGATCAAAAGGCGGGCGGGCCCTGCTGACTGCTGCCCTCCCCATCCTGTCTCTCACCATGTGCCTCTATTGGGAACCTCTTTGTTTGTTGTGAGAAGTCTCGTACTCTGCAGTTTGGTGGCACTACCTATAGATAATGATGTCGATAGTACTCGGCCTCTCTGATGGCATCCCTGTAATCTTGGATATCGACTGATTGGCCCTAGGATGTGGAAGCAACACTCTCTAGCTGTCTTCGCTGACCTATCTCCTGATCCCTCTCGGATCATGCCTAGTCTCTCTCTGCTATCAGTATGGCAACCCGCTATCGGGTCTCATCCTGCTAAGCTATCAGAACCTATGCTTGCCCCTGTAACTGCTGAATCAATATGTCACGGGCATTTGGCTGCCCACCCTGCCCTGCTGGCTACCTGTCCTATTGTGCCGGCTGTACTACTGGTTGCTGCTGTACTGGCACATGTGGCTGCCCATCCTATCCTGCCACATGGGGCTACCCATCTTATCCTACTACATGTTGTGTAGGATCCCTCGGAGGTGACTATTGAGGAGGAGGTACACCTCCCCGACCCCTACCTACTGACCTACCTCTCGGTCTATGACATCGAAGCATTGTCCTTGGAACTGTCAATGTCACCGGTGGCCTGAACCAAACCCTAAATTATGAAGTCACCCCTGCATCTATTGGCTCCTGATCATATGCCCAAGGTCGAGCCACCAACTGTCTAAAAGAGGTCACTGCCTCGTCTGCTAGAATAGGTTGTCCCCAGGCTATCTCCCTGGCCGAACGGGTAAAGATAGCTATGTACTGAGCATCAGGTACATCCTGCACCTCCCCGAACTGTCTAACCACTCTATCTGGAAGATATCTCTCTATCAGTGTATGCTCTCGACCCTGCATAAGTCTATCCTGACGAGCAAAGAAAAGCTACTCTGCATCGTCCATCCATGGGCCCATACGCATATACGACCTCCAGATAAATACTGTCATCTCATCGAGAACCCGACACCAGTGTGCTATGCCATCGGTACCCATGTGAGTGAAATGAATCATCACCTCACCATACTACCACACTAAAGGATCATCAATGTCTAAGGCAACTGGTATCACAAACGGATGAAGCACTGAAATACACTCAAATACCCAAACATGAAGAAGAGTTAATCCGACCCCTAGACCTCGACCCTCCAAGTAAGCAAACTCATGCAAGTCCCTGTATAAGGAAGCCATCAACACTGGTCCCCAAGCATAGCACACCCGGCGAGCACACATCTGCTACCATGCTAACCCCCAACCTAGACTGAAGTATCGGCCTTGCCGATTAGGAGCTACAAGGCCCAAAATAATGGCAGCCACAATCAGACTATAAGTAGGGGCTATACCCCGGTATTGCTCCAAATCTATCTGACCGTCACAGAGCATAAGCTCCTCCACACCCATGACACTGAAGTAGGCATTCCTCCCCTCCTCCATATTGTAAATCACCTGCTCGTGATGAATAGGTAATCACAGGATACGCCAGACATCCTCGACAGTGATAGTGGCCTCGCCAGTGGGAAGGTGAAAAGAGGAAGTCTCGCTATGCCACCGCTTAGCCAAAGCATGCATCATACCTAGGTGTGCCTGAACGGAGGGGACATAGGCAATGAACCACAGACCTAGCATCCCAAGCTGCTCCTGAAGGAATATGTGCATGCCCTCCAATCTCTCCAGTACTAGCCATCGGTGCTCCCTCGAATGAATAACCTCGGGTGTCTCCTACACAAGGAAAGTACCGCATCAGCTCCTTGAAAAAATTATGGTGTCCGTGTTACCTTTCACTTTTAAAACAGCAAAAGCGGCGTTGTTTGCAAAAGCGGGGTAGTTTGGAGTTCTCCAAACTGCGCCACGCGGCTAAGTTAGGTAGCAAATATTTCCAAAGTGAACTGCGTGGCTGAGTTAGATAGCTCCTGACCCGTGCGGTGCTGTTTGAGTAGGCAACCAACTTAAAAATGTGAAATTCCATGGTTCTTAAACTCTGCCACGTGGTGATCAATGCACCCGCGACCCTATATGGGATCGCGTGGGCCAGTTTGGAGAGCTCCCGTGGCGCAATATCACACCGTGCCGGCTTGACCATACCTAAATGCTATTAAATGCACGAAAAAATGAGAAAATAAAATGCAGGATAGGGGTATGTACCGCAGGTCCTGCGGCAACTGGTCGCTGAAATACTTGTACTCACTCTGACACGTGCAGGGGAAGCTCTCATTGCACCATGGTGTCTGGAACTCAGAGCTCAAATGTCAAAATCTTTAAAGGGAGGAGTGCAAATATTTTAAAAATGACCCCTTAGGGTCTATTTAAGCTCAAAAATTAGGGGTCCTTTGACCTAATTTGACTTTCCGGAGGGGGTTTCTTGCGCTGATCCTGTTTTCACCTAACCAAAGGTCATTCTTCATCCCTTCTGGCATTTTGCGGCATTTCTGGCCTGTCAGGCACCTTCTTATATTTTTTTTTTTTTTCGCGAGACCATCCAAAAATTCAAAATTTTTGTCCGATCTCTCGAGGGGGCAATATCCAGCAATATCCTTCCGTTGGGCCAGCAGTGGGGCATCTGAAAAATTGATAAAATTTTGAACTTTGATTACAATAGTTATTCTTTGAACCAATGCAACAAGTACATTGCTTCAAAGAGGGGCAAAATGTAGACATGGAAAATGTACAAGTTCGTTTTGGCACACCTGATCCCAATTACTAACAACATTTCCTCTCAGATCAAATTCTCAGCATTTCATCACTTTCTATCCTTTAATTCAATAAATCACTATTGATTGGATTAAGTCTATCACCTCCTTTGATTAAATTAATCAGTTTAATTTAATTAACCCTACATTGTTGTTTAATTAAATAAATCATTTTATTTGATTAAAATCCCTAAAATCTTCTCATTAAATTAAATAAATTAAACCTTATTTGATTTAATCTAACACTTTCCTTTTTTGTTAAATAAATTAAATCATTTATTTAATTAATCATTTCCTCTCAATTTTGGACTTAAATCAATTCATAAATCTAAGTCTAAATTGTCACATCACCTAATTCCTCATTAAATTAATCAAATCCATGATTAACTTAATCCTTCTACCTAAAATCCTCTAGAGAATGCAACTTGCACAATAAATCAATTAATTTGATTTATTAATTCTCCTATTTTCCCTCACAAGGCATCAAAAAGAGAATATTCCTCTTTTGAATTCAAAAAGTCCAAGTGGACTTGGTCCTTCCAACAAGGCATTAAAGCCTCTTACATGTCCTTGACCTTGAGCCAAGTGACATTAAATTCATTTCTTTTCCCTCTTCAACATGTCATTTCTCAAGTTTGAAATGCCACCTAATTGTATTTATTGGCACATTGGCCAAAACTTGCACATTCCTCATCCAATCACATTTGGACAAGTGGAACAATGCCATTGAACTAGCTTTTATCCCACATTGCTTGTTTTTACTCATTCTTCCAAGATTGAAATCTATAAATTGGAGACTCTTCTCCTCAATCTTCATCCACAACTCATATGCAAAGTTACTCTCTTCAAGTGAGAACTAATTTTGCAATCTTCATTCACCATTCCTATCAATTTCACATTTGCACCAAAGTTATGCTCAAATATCTTTGGAGATTTTACCATTTCTCCAATCAATCAATATTTGCAACTTAGGAATTGGGAAAGGGCCAATTGCAACATATCATTGGCACCAATTCCCCCATAGGATCATAATGCTATTTACTTAATTAGGATCTAAATGCTAAAATTTCATTGTGTTCTTTATTTCCTAGTTTAAGTTTTAGATAGACGGATTTTATGGGGAATCCCTCTTTGTTACATGCATATTTGAACTAACACTAACAACGTTTGACTCCATTTGTGCATATGCAGGTTTAGGGGTTCACATTTGTCACATATCTCTCTAAAAGGATCAGAGTTGCCTATTATTGCAATAGGTCCATGAGCAATCGTGGTAGGAATATCACAAAATTTGTCAAATGATAAATCTATATTGTAACAATAAAAAATATGCTTAGACTAACAAATCCATATTAATCTAAACATATTGAATGATGATGAATTGGTAATGAAAACTATAAAAGATGCTTTGAATAACCAATCTATCTTAAAGTAATATGTTGCATACCTCTTTGAAAAGATCAGTGTTGGCTATTGTTGCAGCAGGTCCATGATCAATCATGCCAACAATATCACAAAATTTTTCAAATGTTATATCTATATTGTCACAACAAAAAAGAGGCTTAAGCATTGTACTTTCCATTCTTGAATATGCTATTCAAGTGTGCCTGAAAGGTCATCTCTTTTCTTAAGAGTATTCAAGATTGCTTCATGATCAGCATTACTAAGTGTCCATAGTTGTTTTGTCTTTGGTTTGGCATGATGCTTCAACAACTTAACATTTGTTGCTATAACAAGGTGTGAATACGTGAGAATGGTTTTGTGTTTCTCATAGTCTTCAAATGCAGGTATGCCATTCTTTCTAATCATGTATGTTCGCAACCAAATTCTTGCAACCATAACTGAACCTGTAGGATACACGAACCCATCATCATCTTCCATCGATTGTGTTAGCTTGTGATTTACCCACACACATCGAGCCAACCAATATTCTGATCTCTATTCATTCCCCTGTAGTGCAACAACTACAAAAACATGTCCTGGATGTAGTAGATCTAAAAGTCGGTCATAATCAAGTGAACTTTCCATTATGTAATTTGTCATGGATATAGTTTGAGATAAAGGAGTTAGATACTATGGAACCAATGTGTTCACCCACTCACTTGACTCACATTGATACCACTTGCATTGAATACAAATCTGACAAAAACAAGCCAACTGTCGTGTCCAAATGGTCCATGTGCTTGCATCCGAGCTTTGAAATGAATCCATCTTTGAAGAATCTTTGATTGTATGACAATCCAATCTACCTCCCATTGTACCCTCCTCAACCAACCAAAAGAATCTGTGCACTATTGAATCAAGTGTCCCTCCCTATGACAATGCTAAACTACACCAATCAACAATAGAACATGCATCACTGAATTTTGCTCCTGAAATCTTTAATTGCTCCTTAACTAGAGCTCTTTTTACACATGCACCTACTCCAGCATGCTCCCCTTTCCCATGCCCAGCTTCAAAAAAACTCCAAATATTAGGTACACCCCTCTCTACATGCATTCTACTCAACCAATAAAATATACGAGCATTCTTGAATTGACCTGTACAGTTATCTAACCAAATGAGATGTCGGCCCAGTGCTATATCATGATCCTGCAAGAACTCAAAAAAAATCTCGAAACAATGTTGGACATACTCGGATGAGTGAGATCTATCACCACTCATATAAAAATGATACTCTCTGATTATCTTTCGATCCTCCTCTGTACTATCAGGTGCATGTCTAAACATTATGTGGGAAAAAATAGCAATCTAAATAGAATTGTAATACTGAGATTGTACCTCATTTTGTGGTTGCAATGTGTAATTTTCAGCAAAATCAACCATTGATATAATAGTGCCAATCATAAAAGAGTCCTTACATATCCTGAATTGTCGATCCAACCACTAAGACCTATGACTATGCCTTGCATATTTGTAGAAAATATTGTCCTTAAAATCTGAAATAAAATCAGCAACACTGCATTCTTTTGTAACTAACTTGCATCTAAAACCTTCACCTTCACAATGTAAAGTATATTTGACTATCTCATATCTCTTTTTCTCAACAAGATTCTTTCCAAATTCATGTTCGGAACCCTCATGAAAACATTGAACAAAATTTGACAAGCCACCACATTGTGAGAACTTCGCATTTAAACAATCATTTCTATAGAAAAAGGAACCATCATCCCTAGAACATAAAAATAGATCTAGCAAGTCCCTTGATGATTTCGGAAGATGCATTGCACCACACTCCTGCAACATTTCATTAGTATGCAAAGTAGAATGGATATGGCATAATAGTTCATGGTACATTGAAAACTCCACATGGTATTTGCAACAAGTATTACAAATCTTAAGAGGCACACAATAGAATGGATTCAAACTTTCAAAAGTTCTTTGCCAGATTTCCATATTTGGATGTGTTTGATTAAATTTGTTGAACAACATTGTTTGGATTGATTCCAAGAAATGTTTAGGATGCAGTGTATGGTCTCGACTACCAATTCTAAACTTGTAAACATCCTTTGCATTAGGTGATACTCGAGAGTTATCATGCCAAAATTGTTGAATTGTCTGCTTTACATTATCGGTTAGCTTCTTATCAACATGTGTAAGCCTTCCAGAAAAAGCCCATGTATAATTTTGAAGAGGATCATCTATTCTTTCTCTTCTTGCAAGTGCTCTATCCAAAGTTTTATGATTTAAGTCAAAATCAATACAAGTTTGTCTCATAAAGCAAGCCTTTTTCAATTGATGGCTTACTATGGCGGTGGTAATGACTCTCCGAGCAGCTCTCTTATCTTTTTCCTTGTTATTTTTTCCAATAGACTTGAGAGAATTAAGAAGATTTTTGACAATAATAGAATTTTTTTTTGTCCTCTTGTTCAAACGAATCTTCAATTTGGCTAGCAAAGGTCTCATCTTTTGCATCTTTAGAAATTGTACAAAAATTTGGCATTGCTCGGTCAATGTCTTATCACTAAAATATTGGTTGAAAAGTATTCTAGCCCACAACCGAATAGTTCATGTTGACCTCTTGCCTTCAAAATTGTTTATAATGTTATCATCAATTTCAACTAACCATTTAGGGGTCCTTGAAGGTCTTGAATTTGGAATACCTCTTTTTTCCACACAAGGTTCTTCATTTCTCGTGTAATCTGGTGAAACATAATTTACACTTGCTTCAATATTATGTTCAAATCTTCATTTCCAACATTTTCACCTTGGAACATTTTCAATATCAATTTGAACAATTTTATTCCCAATTTCAATATCATGTTCAATATCTTCAATTCCAACATTTTCATTATCAATCTCAATATTTTCATTCCCAATTTCAATATCATGTTCAACATCTTCAATTCCAACATTTTCATTATCAATTTCAATATTTTCATTCCCAATTTCAATATCATGTTCAACATCTTCAATTCCAACATTTTCATTATCAATTTCAATATTTTCATTTCCAATTTCAATATCATGTTCAACATCTTCAATTCCAACATTTTCAGTATCAATTTCAATATTTTCATTCCCAATTTCAATATCATGTTCTACATTTTCACCTTCAACATATTCAATTTCCTCATCACTTGAAAGACCATAGGGCTCAGGTTCACCAATATTTAGCATACCTTGTCTTTTCTTTCTATGACCTTCTCTATCTCTTTGTCTATATCCTTCAATTTGTTCTTTTGTCAGCTTTCTCTTATGTTTTTGCTTCCAACGACTATTGTTCCCCGTTATACCAAATAAAAGATGCTAAAAAATCAATATGTATGACAAATTTGAGTACAAGAATCTCCTAAAAGTTTATCTTTGTCTCTTCCTATCTGAAACCGCGTGTTTGTCGACTGCAAACAGAATGCAGGGTCTGTTGGAATGCACAAAAACAGCCCACATGGGGTTTTTCTATGGTCCACAAATCGGATATCCGATTTGTAAATCGGAAAACATGTTCTGCAATGGTAAGATATAACCTCTGCACAATGGAGTTTCACAAATCGGATATCCGATTTGTACGCACATAGACCAAAGGGAGAGGGAGAGTGAGATGGAGAGGGAAAAAGGGTAAGTGGGAGAGTGAGAGTGAGAGTGGGAGAGATAGAAGGAGAGGGAGTGAGAAGGAGAGGGGAGAGGGAGAGGGAGAGGGAGAGG